>CM058041.1:5584525-6184525 GCA_030169165.1 Centaurea solstitialis | reverse complement strand
ATCTTTCATTGTGAACGTGAGGACCACTAGTATCGCGCCACGTGGCAATATTCTGTCTGAATATTCATGCTTTATTCAGACTGAATAAAGCTTTATTCAGTCTGAATAAAACATGTATTGAGTTTTAATAAAACATGAATATTAAGCCTGAATGAATAAAGCTTTATTCAGTCTGAATAAAGCTTAGGCGCCGATTCAGATTGCCACGTGGTGCGATTTTGTTGGTCTTCACGTTCACAATGAAAGATGAGTTCACATTGGAACTTTCCTCTATCTATTTATATATATATATATATATATATAGAGGGAGTTCATATGAGAACCACGTCAATTTAAGAAAACGTGAAGACAAATCTCAGTCACACATCTTCGGTTACGGTGGACGCGATCACAGAGGATTGACGCGATTCATGGGAGGGTGGAGATTATTAAAGGAGGGGAGGGGACCCGGTCAAAGCCGCCTTTATTGACCGGATGAGTGGCTGAGATTTGTCTTCACGTTTTCTTAAAAAGTTATGTTTCTCGCATGAACCTTTCTCTCTCTCTCTCTCTCTCTAAGCTTTGAAGGCTGACCTTGCCGCCACGCCACACCTCACATTATTTAGAACCTTGCGGTCACCTTGCCATACACGCAGTCAATTTGGATCTTTCATAGGGGATGGTACATCTGGTTCAAAATCTCCCAGATGACCAAAGGTATACACTTGGTGATTAGATGGACTGTGAAAGGGTCCAATGACCATTTATACAGATAAGGGATATCTGCCAAAAGGATGGCTGCAATAAACCCAACAAGTGGCAGCAATACAAAAGGCAGAAAAGTTTACAAACTGCAATTTTAAGAGAACAAGGCCACAAAGTCCTAACAGGAATAAATCAGCTGTTGCTTGTTATTTAGAATCGAATCAGGTCTATGCAATATTATCATAATACCTTATAATAACATTAGATAGATGGATATACTTGCAAATAATCCAATGTCTTATAATACATCTGGCAAACAGGGCCAAATTCTCGGGTGTAAATTAACTACTCTTGTACTTATCTAAATGCAAAATTAAAAGTCTACAGAACAAAGGTGGCAACCAATAGAGCATAAGAACGGATCGATTGCAGAGGATAGATTGAATGACAAACAGAACACCAAACACAAATACACAATGGGACTAGTGGTAGTACTAGAGATGATGTCTCCCTGCTTATGACCATGTCCCGCCCATTTTATTTTTTTTAAATGGTTGTCCAAGCCCACTTTTCTAGCGAATCGGGAAACCCCCATCCTCTCCGTCATACAGCTTCACCGTCTGTGGATGCAACCAGATTTAATAAACACCAAGGCTCTGTCACGGTGTCACCATGAAAGAATTATGGTAATAATGTTGTATTTTATGAGAGGAAAACCCTAGAATAGAAGGAAATAACATCAAACCAAACTGAATTGATGATATCAGTTGATCCGTGAATCATGCCTAAATTAACACTGTCTAAGTTTTACTTGATAAATTATGTCTTCGTGCATCTTAATCTAAACTATGTAGCTTTCAATGCGTGTCTTCCTAATTCGAGATTTGCATTAACAACTTGTCTAGTATTGTCAACCAACATTATCACCTTTGTATGCCCTTTTTGAGCTCATCAACAACTAAACCAAAAAGATGTAAACTTGATGTTCTTGATAGTTACAAGGAAAGCATCTGTTCTCTCACGTGTGCTAATGCAACGTCTTTCATATCTTTAGTCAATTTCACGTGCTGATGTAACGTCTTTCATATCTTTAGTCACTTTCACATACATTATAGGAAGTAGGAACCTTATTCTTTTCAACAACCCATCCTATGTCTTTTCTTGGCACCCTATTATATGCAACGAATAATATTTATAATTTAAGCACGGGAAAATTTGTGTATTTGCTCTGATTTTGTTTGGTAAATACCCAGAGATGGGATATCCTTAATATTAGTTGCTTGGTACATATAGGCTATAGCTCATGTAGCCCCACCAAATAGATTCCTAATAACATGGGATTTGAAAGATAATTTGGAATATATGGATGTGTGGGAGGAACTATGTTAAGATGTTGACAATGTGTGTGATAACTTTACATCAAATGTCTCTTTCTCTAACTAATATGATACTTGATGATGTGCCAATTGTTATATTCATATTTAAGTTTGTATACAACTTGATCTTTTGATTTACATTTGTCTTTTTACTGATTTAGTTTGATGGTCATGTTCTTGCGTTTTGGTGAGTTTCTTACTGGCGGAGATCATTTTACGTTGACCTCTAATGCTTTAAAGAAAGTATTGAGAGGAGAAGCTTCAATGGAGATCGTTCGAAGCATCCTCCATGCGGTAGGTTGCATCCAACTCTTTGAATTTTTCCCTTCTCCTCACAAGTGCTTTTGATACGTTGGATCGAACAGGATTGAGCTTGACAAAAATGCATCTTTGCATGCCCCTAAAATAGGTGGAAACAAGATTGGTAAATTACTAAACTACCCATGCTAAATGAAACCCTAAACTTCTGAGTGCGATTTACTGACTCCAGTTAGAGCATCTCCAACAACTATGCTATATTCTCTCTGAAATAGAGTATTAAAAGGCAAAATCTCTAAAAGAATTACATCCAACCCCAATAACTACTCTACTTTAGCAATTCTAACATTAGTTATATTTATTAAAATATTCGATATAGTTTAATAAAAATTATTTCTCTCTATTGATCATTAAATTTTATTATATTGGTGGGAGTATTAAAATAGTCATTTCTCCCTCTATTTAGAGATTTCTCTAAGTTTAGAGGTTTTTACAATCTCGGTATTCGCTGTCATCCTTCTTTTCTTTATTTAAGCATAGCTGTTAAAGATGCTCTTAGGTACCATGCAGGTTGTTATCAGTTTATTCCATTCATATTTTATATTTAGATTGTAAGGCCCACACGGGTTTCTAGCTCCGTTGGGAACTAAAGGCCTCTTCAGGTCCACACGTCTTTAGGGTCGACGGTTGAGCTTCATATCGTGGCATATTTGGCCCATACCCTTGGAGCTGTTAACCCGATTATTCTCTATGTGGACCCGATCTTGCAGATTCTAACGTCTATCGTTCATCCTTAAACTTTCAGAGAATCCAAAAATTTCTCTTCTAGTATTTGCTACTTTGCAAGTTGTAATTTTAGAATCATAACTATGCAAATGTTATAGGTTGACTTCCTAGAATTTTGTTCCTTACAAATTTATAGGATGCATTTGGTACACAGACAACACTAGATTGGACTTGACATGCTAGAATGAGGCAGACGTGTGAGAATTTTTTAAGGTTTTAGAGTTTAATTTGACATGGGTAATTTAGTAATTTACCAATACTGTGTCATCTTTCCGATTTCTGTTCCACCTACTTTGGTGGGACAGAGATGCAATTTTTGTCCCAATTAGGTCCTGTTATGTCCCAGCGTAATGTCATGCCAAACATGAATCAACAACCTTTTGTAATGTGTTGTAACATACACATCTACATAACCTCATTCCTTTCGGATGCATGATTTCTTCGACTTTTTGCAGTTGTTGGGGTGGTTGGTTTTGGCACCCGTCATCCTCGGGATACTTTACATAATACTTTTACCTTGTTTTGTGATCCTCGTGCATAAGTTCGGAAACGTTTCAAGCCCAAAAGGCACACCATCCGCCACAGAACTGAGGCTTAGAGTAAGGGATTCTTAACTTACGAAATCCACCTATGGCTTCGATCTCTACTTGTATATCAACTTTTGTAGATGATGCATTTGCCGTATATAAATATTATATACTTAAAGAAAATGTTAGTATGCACCTTTGCAAGTATTTAACATTGAAATTTGATATTAGAAGTTTATATTTATTTAATTGTTATGAAGAAAATGGTATATTGTTTATTAGTAGGTTGAAGGATGAAGAAAAATTATGTAAACCTTGACCTATGAACTATTAATTTGTTCTTTTTATAGTCTTTAGTTCGTAACCATGTAACTATGTAATACGAATAAAACTAAAATGTCGAATATTGAAAAGCTTTAATTGCGTTGCAGTCGTATTGTTGTCAAATTTGCCATCGGTATAAAGGTTTTACTTGGATAATGTCTACAAAAAGGGTATATGTCATGCTCTAGAACACTTCCCCAACCACCATACGGTCTTGTAGCTATCATGATGGTGGTATGTAAATTCTCGTGTGCTAGATGGATGTAGTTGGGTGGTGTTTGGAGTCAAACCCTAGACTACTTATACATTTTGTAGGGATGTTCACCTTCTTACTTGCTATGTCAAAACTGTTGAGACCATTAGGCAAAGTGCACCAGCCAAGTAAATCGTTGCCTAGGTACAGTGCATGAAGAAAGCAAGTCGATGCTTGAATGAAGTGGCCTAGTTGAGCTTAGTCGATGCCCAAGGCGTTGCCTTAGCAAGCGTGGCTAGTACCTATGATGTTGCCCTAACAAGCATAGCGACACACAATATGTGGGTTATTATCATAAACAACCACGTACATTTTAGCCACTTTTAAACCTTTTTATGCCAATATAGCCATGAAAGTGCATGTAAATATCAACATCATTTTTTCTGTGCCTCAAGCTCTATTTAATTTTAATTTTTGCTTTGGACCCACTTTTCATCTAGATGCGTAAGAAAATGTTGAAATCACAAGTAATAATGTCTTGCAGTGAGATGTTATTTTACAAAAATAAAAGTTTAGAGGCGGCTAAAAAATAAAATAAAAATAAAATTCTCTATGTGGCTATTTGCGATAATAGCCCACAAGGCCACAAGCCACAAGCCACAATATGTGGCTGATATTGATCAAGAAGAAAAGAACAAATGAAACTATAACATCTTACAATCATACACAAAAGAGGAATTAAAGAAATGAATCTACATTGAACAATTTGAATGTTAGGATCCGTTACATCTAAATACGAAATCGTAAGAGGCAATATAAGGGTCTTATCAGTGTAAGTGAAAGTAATACTCTTATCCATAAGTATTTATTGGAATGATGTATGTTTATCAATAATCTATTTTGATAGACCAAAATGTAACATGATAAGAAAAGTATAGGTGGTGATTTTTAACGGTAAGCGTTTGGTAAATGACTCTTTGCTTAATGTGATTTAAGTTCAAATCCCTTGTTTACATAAGGCTATTGGTACCGCACGCCCACTCAACCCACAAGCCCCACTCTACCACATCAGCTTTACCATAAACCTATAAGAAGCCCACTCTACCAAGTACCGCAACCCACAAAACCGAATACCATATATATATATATATATATATATATATATAGAGAGAGAGAGAGAGAGAGAGAGAGAAAGGGAAAGGTTCAAATGAGAAGTGCTAAAAAATACGAAATAGAGAAATGATCTCAACCATTGTACAATTGAGATCATAGTGATAGTTGACAAGTCAAAGATTGCGGCTTTGACCAGTCAAAAGCCGCAATCTTTGACTAGCCAAAGTTCGGTTGGACGCGATTCACGGTGGGGCTGAGGTCAAAGCCGCCTTTATTGGACCGGATGAGTGATTGAGATCACTTATCTACTTCATATTTTTAACACTTCTCATTTGAACTTACTATATATAGATATAATAAAAAGAAAAGAGAGAGAGAGAGAGAGAGAGAGAGAGAGAGAAGAGGTAGAGAGATAGAGAGAGGAGAAGGAGTAGAGAAGAGAGAGAGAGGGGATCGGTTTGGATGGTTTGGGGAAACCGACTCCATAAGCCCAATCAGAGCCCGCCCCTGCCGTAGTGTAGCCCAATCGAAGCCCGTTGAAACTGCCCCTAGGCCTGCCGTGAAATCGATGCGCGCTACGCCCAAACGTCCGAATATGTATAATTGTTTATTTTATTTCTTAAAATTCAACTTAAATACATCAATTGGGTGAGCATCGATGATTGAAGAATGAAACAAAAAAATAAACAAACAAAAGAAGAGTACTGACAAATTTGTGAGGTTGTGAAGTTTTAATCATATCTTACACGCCGAAGCTCCGATTTAAGTAATTTTGCAAATTTGGGATGCATTTGGACTAAAACCGATGTTGAAATCGAAAGAATGGTGTTGGATGAAAATTATAGGTAATTAAGTGGCTAGATTATCACTTAATTCTTTAGAGAATATTAAGGGTTAAAAGGATCTGAAAAGGAAAAAAACATATAATTTATGATGAAATCATACATAAGTGGCAAATAAGAGCTGAAAACAAAAAAACAAAGATGACCTAAATGCTATATGTACTCAATAACACATTAACACTTCCCCATTTTCAAAATTTCCTCCTCCATTCATAGTCGGTTCATACTACAAAACAAATTACTTTTATCCATAAAAATCACTCAAAGGAAATAAATAAATTAGTGTCCTGGATAATCTGTCACTAATTTGAGTTTCTCGCCAACTTATATGACGGCTTTTTGACAAATAACCCCTTTAGCGACGTTTCAAGGGATATCTAGTTACTATTTTGTTCCATGATTAGCAACTTTATAATCAAGTCGGTAGATCATATAGACAACCCTCTCTGGGATAACTGAAGGTACTTAAAGTAAAAACATTTGTAGCATTAATACAGACAATAATTATGACTTTGGCCCCTACCATTAACATCTATAAAATCTTTCGCTCAATTTTTGTGGCTCAAGCTAAATGGTCATTAGAAGTTCCCAACATCCATTATTTTCTGTTTGTGGGGCATTAACCAACCGAATCGACCATAACAAGGCTTAAGGGCGTCCTTTCAAAGGGCACTGAAAGCTACAAAGGTAAGCACGCCCGATTAAAGAAATCCTTATGGGATTAATAAAATAGGCAACAACCAATGAAAAAGAAAAGCTTGAACGTAATGGTTCAACCAATGAAAGAACCCTATGGAAATTGTGTGGCTCACTTGCAAACCATACGGCCCACATGTGGGCCAAATGGCACGTTTATCTGACAAAGTAGGTACACATCGGTTTCCTTTTTTCTTCTAAATTATATATTTTAACTCTTCATCCTTATTGTAAATCAATCTTTATATATACCATCTAAGAAGTTATTTCAAGTTAGGTACACAATTTCGTCTTTTCATATCTTTGTTTATCAATAATTATGTCAAAAGATTTTCTTTTTTATTATGTCGACGTAACCAAAACAAACTTAAATTATCCAACGACATGAATAAACTATTTTAAGATTTTTGAAGACCGAATAATCTCGATGAGATCATTTTGTTGTTTAATATTAGGCTTCAAGTCGTCAATTAGCAATCATGCAAATTATGGTTTGATAAAGTGAAGACTATTATGACATACTAACAATCAATGTAAAACGACAAAAATAGTTATGGGCAAAAACATAGTTTCATTAAGATGCTATTAGTTAACTTTCTATTCTTAAATTAATAATGATATTCTTTTGACTTTTCTTTGAAGACTATTATATATCTTATACAATTAGTGGGCTACCCGACCCAAATCTTCTTGCCCAAACCCATGCTCCAAGATCCAACCCAAATCCATCTTTTGCCCTCAAGATCCGACCCAAAATCCATCCGACCCGCTGCCCCCAACCTCAACCGACCATACCCATTTTAAAATTTACTTATTAACCCCTGAACCTATAACATTTACTCACTTCATACCCTTTACTTTTCGATATTTCATTTAACGTTTTACTTATATATCGTATATTGGCTAAAATATTTTAAAAAACTACGTTTTAAATTTAACAAGTTACGTCATTATATTCGTATCGTCGACACGGTCGAAATGAGCCTAATATTGAATATTTTTTGATGTAATTATTTTGTTGTATACTATATATAGTACGATTATATGAAACCATGACATTTGTATAAACTACATTTTAACCCCTAAACTTATATATTTATTCATTTTATACTTTTGGTTTTCTATATTTTACTTTATGTTTTAGTCATATGTGAAACATGTTAAAAGATATGTATTAATTTTAACAAATTACGCCATTATAATCGTACCGTTGGTGCGTTCGAAATGAGTCTAATATTGAATATTTTTTGATGTAATTATTTTATTATATATACTATATAGTACGATTATTAGATGATATGAAGTCAAAATATTGTTCATGAACAGTAACTACCGCCATTTGGAGAAATTACATTTTAGCCTTTAAACTTATAATATTTATTCACTTTATAAATTTTAGTTTTTTGTATTTCATTTTATGTTTTAGTCATATATCGTATATTGGCTGAAATATGTTAAAGTGTCGGTGCCTACTGTTCATGAACAGTCTTTTGGCTTCCTGGTAATTTTTAGTATTATTAAAATCCCCTAAAATTAAATTTCTTGATTTCTTGATTTCTTGATTTCTTAAATCTTTTCATTTATTTTATTAAACCTTTTGCTATGACAACATTTGTACAAACTTCAACCAGGGGCCACTGAGTATTAATCCCAGGGGAGCATGCTTTAGCTCTCGGTAAAAATTACCAAGGATGTAGTCTGGGCAAACCCAGGTGAACCTTATCAAAAAAAAAAAAAAAAAAAAAAAAAACATTTGTACAAACTTTATGTTTCATATAAATCCATGTTACTACTTACGATCAAATCTATCACAGTTTATAACTCGGCCCGAAGTCAGGGATCTTAATAGGTAACTTCCTCAAAAATATTGTTCACAACAACGGACCTTTACAATATTAACAAAATTCTCCGCAGCGAAGCGCGGACAAACCCACTCGTTCTCATACATCTATCCTTTTTTCTTGTTGTATAATTTCCTTTTATTTATTATTTTAGTTCGAAAAATTACGTAAAACATAATAGAATTCAAATCAAATTATACTTTTATATCTTATAAAGTTTAATTAGAAATTTAGCATGTGAGATGCATCTTTAATTATAAATAATTAAAAATCATTTTTTTAAACGACAGATAACTCACACACATTCTGACACAAAGTCGACAGACTAATCCTCGGTAACCATGGACCGACCCAAAAGACAACCCATGGTCAGGGTACCGTCATCTGCTCACCTATAAATCGAACCTGGATAGACATAGATGTTGTATATCCAATATCCCTCTCAAGAATCGATGTTACCGACATATCGTTATTTTATCTTAAATATATATTTATTTAATTTATCTTTTTATTATCTTTCTCATAATGTATCCTATCTTAATTGATGGATAGAAAAGACATAAGAATTAAGAAAACATGATTTTTGTTCTTTCTAAGGACAATTATTACATTTTTGTGGTACATATCAAGTTTTCAATTTTCACTTATTTAAAAATATTTTTTATTATCCAAGTATTTTTATTAAATATCTGTCAAATTCAACTTTGATAGAGGAAATATGTTTATTTTTTGAGAAAATTAAAGAAAAATGTTGTCAAAGTTGCTTTTGAAAGTAATTCATTTAACATTAAAACATCAAAACATAACTTTTTGTGTTTTTTTTCCTCTAAAATGAATGTAATTATAAAACATACATGAGTTATTTAACAACTATATATAGGAAATGATGTTGAAAAAGGATTAATTAGCAAGATACTAAAAGCAGAGTCTCTAAATGAAAATGAAAGGAGTAAGTAGAGGTTCATCTCAATCACCATTGATTGAGGATGAACTTGTAATTAAGCATCATTAATTGCTAGTTACAATCCCAAGTTCAAACCTTAGATCATGATTACATATAATAAAGAGAGTACCAAGATTCAGTCTCAAAGTAGACTTAGAATTCAAGAAAAAGAGAGAGTAGAGAGAGAGATGGGAAAAGATGACCTTAGTCCTAACCATGGTTGATGAGTTAGAGATCGTAAACCGAAAGATTGAAAATATCTCTCGCGGTTTACTTTCCGATGCATTTTTGAGCTCCATTTCCATCAACGGAGCTCAGATACCTACCTAAAAAGTCGGTACGAACTTGAAAAAAATACCCTAAATGCACTACAACTATGGCTTAATGACTTAATGTTATTTAGTTACATGGCTAAAACTCCCAAAGTTTAGCCAAAGTAAATTTACAGAGAAATTATAACAAAAAAGGCCATCGTCCGTTCTTACCCTAAGAACGAACAATGGGTTTTTGAAAAAGAACGAAAAGAAAAGATTTTTTTTCGAAAACTACATGTTGAAAAGTGAAAAAAAAAGTTTTAACAAAAACATACTAGCCAAGTTTTTAAAAATCTAAGACTAGGGTTCAAGTTAAAAAGACCAAAAACTTTGGGCACATTCCAATACCCATATGATTAAAACTACTCTATATGTATATATATTATCTAAAAAAGACATCTTTTTGAAACTTTGAAGCATTTACAAACTCTCTTTAGATAGCCATCCCATGGCTACAAATGAGTTGCTATTCGAATTGTACGATGCCTTTATATGTAATCTGCTGGCTTTTTTCCAGAAGCCAGCAGATTACATAAATTTTTTCCCCAAACTCTTGAAGCTTTTCATGAGTTTGGTGAGAAATGCACATGCATATGCTTTGTGGGGTTCCTTCTTCTTCTTCACTTTGTAGGGGACCCTACCCTTTTAAAGAGAAGATAGAAAAATGTCCTCCAAATTTGGATGTAGCCCCTATGGGGGGCTTGTTTCCATGCCTTGGATGGCCCTCATTTAAGGACCTCCATGAAAGAGATGGGGGAGAGATAGAGAATGAAAGAGGTAACTTAACCATGGTTGGGCCAAAGGTCTTTTTTTTTTTTGGTTTCATGAGAATTGGAAGGGGGAATTGTAGGCATGCATGTGGGTTTGATGATATATGAATGCATAGTGATCATGAATCTCTTAATGATGAGCAGCTGGTGATTGTAGAACCATGTTCACGCCTGTGGCACAGCAAAACAAACTGTCAAAAATGTTAGTATATATAATAACTCCCAAAAATGTTTCAAATCAATGAAGACTACAACAGAATCGGATTTATATGACGTTAATAATGTCCCAGAAGTTTTATAGGTCTTAAGTTTATATAATCCAACAATAACGCGTAGTATCTACAAGTGTTGTAATAAGTTTGTACAATTTTTTCATGTCTTAGAGCATCTCGGCCAATAGCTATGCTATAATAAATGTTTTGGTAATTTAGGGAAGACTTATGCTCCAATAAACTATGTTATATAGTATTGTATAATAGAAGAAAGCAGAGAAAGTGTGTAAAAATCTTAGAAGGGGAAATCAATTTTTGGTGACCCCATTGGAGATGTAAATAGTAACATTTACACCAAATTTAGTGTTTAATGTAAGATTTGGTGACCCATTGGAGGTGTGAATAGTAACATTTACACCAAATTTAGTGTTTAGTGTAAGATTTGGTGACCCCATTGGAGATGGTCTTATAAGATATCTTTTTTAAATAGTGTCCTACAAAATAACTAATAAAACAGCCATACTAAAGATTTCTTAAAAAACTTGGTAAGAAGTCCAAAAGGGTTTTAGAAACTTATTGCAACACTTTTCGATACCATGTTTTATCCTATCATACTATAAACTTAACTTTTAGAAAGCAGTTTATATATTGGGACACTTAATTAAACATTTATGGTGTCCTTTTAAACCCGATTTTGTTGTAGCGGAATGTAAATGAACTTGAATAAAACCTGCAGGTTGCAACGGTGGAGTAGCTGCAAGCGATATCGGAGTTCCGTATTGTTGTGGGTAACCACCGGAAGAGTTCATGGCGGAATACTGATAGAGGTGGTGTGGGTACACACCGTAGCTCTGACCGGTGGCGTAGTTTCCATGACCACCCTCTGCCATGTTCAGATACGGGTAGAAGGCGGCGGCTGCGGCGGCAGCACCGGCGGCTGTGATCATCCCACCACCAGCTGCACCAACACTTGCTCCATAGAATGGATACTGCCCATTTGTACCTCCATATACATTGTAGTAACTCTGGGACAATATAAATCAATCAAATTATATATAATTAATTTAATATATATATATATATATATATATTTGATTTTATGTGAAACCAGACTGTTTTCGTACCACCTAAATTACACAACAACACATTGTAAAAGCACACAAAGTACTGGACCTTTACAGTGCTTTCATTGTAAAGGCTCGGTATTTTTTGTACTTTCACAATGTTCTGTTGTGATGTTTTAATGCTATTATGTGGTTTTACGAAAACATAATGGTCTCACCTAGGGGTGTAAGTGAGCCGAGTTGTTCGTGAGCTACTCGGGATCGACTCGTTAAAAGCTCGATTCGAGCTCGAGTTAAACGAGCCCGAGCCTTCAAGATTAAGCTCGATTAAAGCTCGCGAGCCTTAATTGATATGTTATAATAAATATGTTATAATAAATAATTAAATAAAAGGCTTCTAGCTTCGCAATTTTTTAAAAATTCGATGTGGGACGTTGTGATTGTGAGAGTGAGAGAGCTTAACATTAAACTGATTTTCATCCTTTCTTTTCTATCCCACATCGGTGGAGTAAAGACTTTTGCTTTCATTTCCAGACCCTTTGGTCTTAAACTTTAACACTTGGCTTGAGCCCTTTGGCTTGAGACTTAGTGATTATTAGGAGTGCCTCAAAAATTTGGTGCACCATTTTTTTAATGTTGGTTTAAAACAAGCCGAGCTTGAGCCTGTAGATTCTTAACGAGCTTAAGTTTGAGCTTGATAAATAGAGCTCGAAACGAGCTGAGCTCGAGCTTTAAAAATATAAATGTGCCGAGCTTGAGCTTTGCTAGGCTCGGGCTCGACTCGTTTACACTCCTACTCTCACCTTCCTTTATATATGTTTGTGTGTAGGTTTGTATATATGAGAACCCAGACTATTTAAAAAAACAAGAAAAACTTTGTTAATATACAAAATCATATGTGATTTACACGACTTTGCCCGCGTTTTTTTCCCATGAGTATAAAATCACATGCGATTATATACATGAGCGAAAATTTTCTTGTTTATTTAAACAGTAACAGTAATAAAATAAAATAACAAGAAAATGGTTAAATTACGTTGGTCAACACAGTGGTGCACTGGCAACGTAGCCTGTGTGCGAATCACCTGTGATTTTACACTTCAATGTTTTCTTATTCTCTTATATAGTTATTTTTTTCATATAAAACTTTCTCATGTGTGTGTATATATATAGTTCTTTAGAATTAAGACAACGTACCGTTGGATAGGTGTAATCCGGAGAATACGGAGAGTATCTGAAAATTGGAATAAGTTGGAATTAAAAAACAAAATAACGAGAACTTAACTTGCAGTAGAAGTAAAACAATGAATATATATATATATATATATAACACAATGCATGCATGCAAGAGCGAATAATATAAAGAAATTCACATGTGAATAACAGAAAACAATTAATAAAAATTACATATACTTAGATATAAATACATATGGTAGAATGGTTTATATATAGAAAGAAGGACAAAGAGGTCCCAAAATAATGCTTAAAGTGAAGATGTAAGTACTGTTAAATGTACAGTTAGACATGTGCAGTTTGCAGGTGAGTTTGACCATGGGTCAGAAAGAAAGAAAGAAAAGAAGATGGTTGGCAATCATGATGGGGATGCATGTGGAAGGTAGAGCACGCCTGAATACAGAAAGCGAATTTACAGATGAGATATATAATTATATATATGTATATATGATGAATATGGTTTTTATTTTAATCATTTCTTTATATCCATGAGTTGCTGGCTGGCATGGCAGAGAGTGCCCACATGCACCAACTTAACTTCTCATTTATTGATGTATTTACCCTTTCTTTATCAAACAAACATCATATATACACACACATATATATATATATATATAACAATGTATGTATCTATATGTATATGTATGGATGTACATGTAGAAAAAAAGAGTAGTTGATTGTTCATAAGAGAATATAAGTTCTGTAAAATAGAACATAGAGAATAGAATCTTCAATTTTAAAGATTTTGAAATAGATTATATTATGATATTAATTTATATCATCCCAATAATTTGAAGGAAACATTTAATATAAAAATAATAATCATTTAAAAAAACTATTTGCTTTTATGTAATATAATGGGTTTATTCTCTTATAAGCTTAAATTTTCATTCCTGCTGAATTGGGTTTCAAGCCAAGGGTTTTATTTCTTGTCATTTTTATTTTTATTTCCATACTTGAACCAACCAATTAATCCCTTATGGAGAATTCTATAATATATGAGTTTTTTCATGTTCTCTTTGTTTTATAAAATATTATAGAAAACTTGTTTATAGAGTATAAAATCTTTGATTTTTCTAATTTTAGAGAACATTATAGGATATATGGTTAAGCAATGGATCACAAAGTCTTTAGTTTTTTTCATTTTACAAAACATTATAGAGAATGTGTTTGAACTATATAAAGAATAAAACATTCATTTTCTTAATTTTAAAAAACCTGTAATGAAACATTGATATGTATGTCTCTATGTATGTATATAATGTATGTATGTATGTATGTATCTATGAATGTATGGATGTATATATAGAATAGAAATGAAGAGAGTAATTCAATGAAATAATTACCCATAAAGATTAGTAGCAGGGAAAGGGATGCCTTGGTGGATGGCATAATGAGGGAAGGCTGTAGCAGAAGGGAAAGCAGTTGTTCCCATTCCACCTGCACCTTGATGATGGTTATGATTATGATGATGATACCCTCCTCCATATCCACCCATAACCCTAATGCTCCTTCCTCCACCTACATTCATTAATCCACACCTTATTATTTATCATATATATTACAACTATGTAAATATATCCACAAAGACTTATGATCATATGAGGTCGGACTGTTTCCATAAGACCACAAAGGATCGATAAACCTTTACTGTGTACACTATGAAAGTACAATGTTTGTACTATAACAGTTCCACATTATTGAATTTTTACAGTGTTTTACTATGAATTTTCGGTATTAGTTTATTGTCGTCTACGTTTTACGAAAACAGATTAATCTCACATGAATTAAACAAAGAGGTATATGCATTATATATAAAACTAAATTTGGTCAACCATTCAAGATATTCCTTCTTTACAGACTTTATGCCAAGATAGGTGTATATATATACACATATAAGTACTATATGTATAAATATATATAGATACAATATATATAGATATAAGAAAATGATGCAAGGAAAGCTTCTCATACAGTACCAACAAGTTGAACATCAATGACCTGTCATGCTTACTTTTTCATTTTATTTTATGTTTTTGCTTTTTGAGAGAAACACATACATAGATACAGATTATGTATGCATGTTTTGTGGTTGTAATTGAAGCATTACATTGATACATTTTCTTTTTAGTAAAGTGGAAACCCTACCTCACTCAATAATATTCATTGATTCTCTTTAACCCTAAAACACAAAACTTTCTTTTCTTAATCTTGTTTTACAAAGGATATTCATCTTCCATCTCTACCAATTCTCATAATTTGATCCCATCAAAAACCATTAAATCCACAACCTTTAATCTATATTATCTTTTCAGATTAATGCCCAGCGCGTGATCGACTCGTATCAATCGAATCTAATGTATCATGATTCAATTATCGAATAATTCCAAATCAAATGCGAGTTCGAATTAACAAAATTGAATTCGAAAAAGATTGATAATTTTTTGTTTATATTATTCAAGAAAGATCAACATGAAATACTAGTTTCTTTAATTAATTTGATAAATTAAAAACAATAGATGCTTAATTACCAAGTTTGTTAGGGGTTGAGGGTTTGGATCTTTGAACACCCAAAGAAGCAAGATTACAGTTTGCCCTCCTTCCGTCGATCACCGGAGCTGCATCGACACATGCCCTCATCGCCGCATCGGCTTCCCGGAAAGTTACCTGCATTTTTTGTTCCAAAATTCAACTTAATAATCATTTCATTTATTAATTACTTTAATTCCACTTAATTCCCAAGATTTATAGCATAATTACATATTATACATCCATAAACACATCATGTTCATCAAGATCTACATAAACATACACATATATTAGGTTCCAAATATATATGTAAATACATATATAAAGTACCTTCATTTGTAAACAACCAGAATGTTGTAAACTATAAAACCTCATCATGGCCGTAGATCAAAATAATCAATGGACGATATAAATTCATAGAAAATAAAAAACATATAGAAAAGTCAAATTATAATGGAAATATGAAAACATTTTATACAATTTTATAGGTTTTGATACTCTATAATTTTTCCATGGTTTAGAAATGATTATGTCTCTATATACATATATACATATATATGATGTATGTATCTACTACATATTAGGTTTCAAATACAAACCCTAAAAAACCAATCTTGTCCATTTATATATATATGATCAATGGTGTGTTTGTAAATTAAAAACTTGGATCAGACCTGGTAATCTGATACATAGATTGATAAAGGAAGAAGAAGGTATGGGGCAATTTTCTCTCAATTTCTGCACGAAAAGAAAAAGTACATAACAAAACTACTAAAAGAAATAAGCACCTACAAACTAGGGAGAACCACCCATGTTTCAACTAAGCTGGAAAAAAGGAAACAAAATGGCCAACATGGCCTTGATTCGGTCAAAATAAAAACTAAGTAAAACCAACTAAAACAAAACAATTAATTCTGGATTATGCCAACAATTTCCCCCTTAATCCAGAATCAATCAAGTTCTTCACTCCCAGCATTCTCCTCATCTCTATAAACTGGAGTCGTGGTAATGGTTTCGTAAAAATATCAGCTCTTTGTTCCTTGCTGCAGACACGTTTAACAATCACATCTCCACGTTCAACACACTCTCTAATGAAGTGGTACTTCAAATCGATGTGCTTACTCCTTCCGTGGAACACCGGATTTTTGATCAGATCTACAGTCGATTTGTTATCTAAATAGAGCATGAAAGGACCAACTTTCTTTCCGGTTATCTCATGAACCAACCGGCTAACCCAAATACCTTGACACGTTGCGGTCGTTGCAGCCATAAACTCAGCTTCACAAGAGGAAAGTGCCACACATTGTTGTTTTTTTGAGCCCCAAGTAATTAGATTCTCATTCAAATAAAATGCCATTCCACCCGTACTCCGTCTATCTTCCGCATCTCTTGCATGATTGCTGTCCGAAAATCCTATGATTGCATCACCTTTATGTTCCTGCACATAAATGAGGCCATAGTCAACTGTGCCTCTCACGTACCGCAATATCCTCTTCACTGCTTGCATGTGCTTTAAAGTAGGTCTCTCCATGAACCGGCTCACAATCCCGACAGCATATGAAATGTCGGGTCGGGTGTGAGTTAGATATCTAAGACCTCCAATGATGCTTCGATATTGCGTAGGATCCACAAGAACTCCTTCCTCATCTTTCGTTAATTCTTCTTTATGCTCCATTGGAAATTGTGATGGGTTGCAATCCTCCATTCCTGCCTTCAAAAGAACATTCTTAGCATAAGCTGTTTGTTTGAGGCTTATTCCATCCTCATGTTGAGACACTTCAATACCCAAGTAGTATGAGAGTAATCCAAGATCACTCATTTCAAACTCCCTGCTCATCTGTTCTTTGAAATACTTGACATCTTCATCGCAATTCCCTGTGACAACCAGATCGTCTACATAAACTCCGACAATTAAGAGATTACCACCCTCTTTTCTCGTGTACACTGCATGCTCCAAACCACATCTTTCAAACTTCAAACCTTTTAGACACTTATCCAATCTCGAGTTCCATGCTCTAGGAGCTTGTCGAAGCCCATAAAGTGCCTTTGACAGCTTATACACTTGCTCCGGGTGATTGGCCTTCACGTACCCCTCCGGTTGTGTGACGTACACTTCCTCCTCGAGATTCCCATTTAGAAACGCCGACTTTACGTCTAAATGGTGTACCTTCCAGCCACGTGAGCTTGCGAGAGCAAGCAAGATTCGAATTGTTTCAAGTCGCGCAACCGGTGCGAACACCTCATCGAAATCAACTCCGGGTTTTTGAACGTAACCCTTGGCGACTAGTCTTGCTTTGTACTTTATTATCTTACCATTTGGATCCCTTTTCAGCTTGAAGAGCCATTTAAGTCCAATGGGTTTTCGACCTGCAGGTAAATCAACTAGACTCCAAGTCTTGTTTCTTTCAATTGCATCTAACTCAGACTTCATTGCTTTTACCCATTCACGATCTTTAGCAGCCACCGAATACGTTGTAGGTTCATCTACATCTTGCATGAACATGAGTTGCTCGGGTTCTAATTCGATCTGATCAGTTTCCTCATATATTTCAGCAAGGCTTCTATACCTTTTAGGTGCTCCTCCTCCCGTTGAACTTGATGCGGTACTAGACGAACCCACTGAAGCAACAGGTGACTCGATTGGGACAGATTCATTCTGATCAGCGTTTAATTGAGATTCACCCAGGGGCTGACTTTGAGGAGTTTCTGGATCAGTGAACGGTTCAACCGATTCGCCACTTTCAGCTTCTACATCGGGATTTTCTTGTTTGTAACCTTCAACAATGAAGGTAGCACCCACCTTACCTTTAAACTTGATCGTATCATCCCATGGCCATGCTTTATACTCTTCAAACCGCACATCTCTGCTCACTCGAATTCTTCCCGAAACTGGATCGAGAAGTCGATAAGCCTTGCTGCCCGTTTCAGTTCCAAGATGTACCAACATCTCACTCCGGCTATCAAGTTTACGTTGTTGTCCTCTTAATACCTTTGAGTGTGCAACACAGCCAAATACTCTAAGACGCCCAATGTTGGGTCTTTTCCCAGACCAAGCTTCGTAGGGTGTTTTGTCATTAAGAGCTTTTGTGGAAACCCGATTCAGAATGTATACGGCCTGACGAACTGCTTCTCCCCACAATACTTCAGGTACTTTCATGTACTTCATCATGCTTCGCGCCATCTCAATTACCATCCGATTTCGCCTTTCAACGACACCATTCTGCTGTGGAGAGTACGGTGCTGAAAACTGATGATTTAAACCCGTTTCATCACAATACATCGTGAATGATTTCGAAAGGAATTCACCGCCACGATCAGACCGTAAGGTTTTAACTTTTTCATCTGTTACATTCTCAATTAACAGACGAAATTTCTGAAAAGAACTAAGTGCCTCATCCTTCGATTTCAACAGATAAATCCACATCACACGACTAAAATCATCAACGAGTAAAAGAAAGTACCGATTACCCGAGGCTGTTGGTGGTGTGATTGGCCCACATAAGTCGGCATGAATGAGTTCCAATCTCGTTTTTGCTTTGTAAATTGCCTGTGCTGGAAACGAGTTCCGGGTCTGTTTTCCTTCTAAACAACTCTTGCACAACGTGGACGGTTGCTCGATCTTATCCAATCCATACACCATGTCTTTGTCACGCATTTGCTTCAACATCTGAAAATTAACGTGGCCTAGGCGTGAGTGCCACAACCACGATGACTCCTCCTTCCTACTCAAAAAACAATGTGGTTCCTCATGACTTAAAACAATCTTATACAAACGATTTTTGGATTGTTTTACTTTCATCAAGAGTCTTCCCTTCTTGTCATGAATCCACAAAAATAACCCATGCATCAGAATTCTATCACCATCTTGTGCAAGTTGCCCCAAGCTTATGATATTGTTACATAAGCTTGGGATGTAATACACATCCCGTAACATCCGCTTCTCACCGTTTTTGCATATAAAAAATATGGATCCTTTACCTTCTATTCGAACCCTTGAATCATCTCCGAACCGAACGTAACCTCGAACGGATTCATTCAACTCAGAAAACTTCTCCTTGTCACCCGTCATATGGTTGCTAGCACCATTGTCAAGGAACCATATTTTAGTCGTGTTGCTTCCTTCATTCGAACTTCTCAGCGTTGGAGTTACATGTTTCTCATTCAAATACACCTCCTCGATCACTTCATGAACGGTGTGTTAGAGGCGGCGAGAAGAAGTGCCGGTTCATCATCTTCTTGTGTTAAATTAGCCTCTTGAATTCTTTCTTTGCGTGGGTTCCTGCACTCATATGCAAAGTGTCCAAACTCCTGGCAGTTGTAGCATTGAATCTTGTTCTTATCACGGGTACTTGACGATCCACGGCCTCCATCTCGACTCTGATAAAAGCCACCACCACGTCGTCCTCCACGGCTGCTATTAAAACCGCCCCTTCCTCGACCTCTGCCTCGACCTCGACTACTCGAGGCAACAGATCGATAATTTCGTTGCACGGGTTTTTTTTCTTCATCGCCCTTCTTCTTGGCCTTCTCTAACCACTCTTGATATGACAACAAAAGTTTCCCTTCTCCACTATCACTTTGGCCTCGAACCCTTTCTTCATGTGCCTTCAGCCTACCTATAACCTCTTCAACGGTCATCCTGTCGAGATCTGCAAATTGCTCTATAGTGGAAGCAATTTGCAAGAACTTACTCGGAACGGCTCGGAGTAATTTCTTCACAACGTAAGCTTCATCAACCTTTTCTCCTAAAGCCCGGATGTTACTTACAATGTTGTTTACCTTCACGGCAAAGTCGTCTATTACCTCCGTATCCTTCATGCTGAGGGTTTCAAATTCCGCCTTCAAAGTCTGGACCTTCGCAGTCTTGACTCTGTCTGCTCCCATGTACATTGTCTTTAAGGTTCCCCACGCCTCTTTTGCCGTTTGCTTCTCTGCTAGCGACAACAACAAATCCTCGGGATTCCCTGATAAATGGCTGCTAATGCCATCTTGTCCTTCTTGACTTCCACAACTTCTCTTTGATTCTTGGGCTCGACAGCATCCCAAACTCCCTGTGCTTGCATAAAGACTTTCATCTTGATCGCCCAAGCAGCATAGTTGTTTCTCGATAACATAGGATAGTGGAGGGTAACTTGGCTTTCCTTCTCGGTTTTGTCTGCCATTTTTGCAGATTCGGGTTGGTATTTGGGCATAAACCTGGCTCTGATACCAAGTGTAAATTAAAAACTTGGATCAGACCTGGTAATCTGATACATAGATTGATAAAGGAAGAAGAAGGTATGGGGCAATTTTCTCTCAATTTCTGCACGAAAAGAAAAAGTACATAACAAAACTACTAAAAGAAATAAGCACCTACAAACTAGGGAGAACCACCCATGTTTCAACTAAGCTGGAAAAAAGGAAACAAAATGGCCAACATGGCCTTGATTCGGTCAAAATAAAAACTAAGTAAAACCAACTAAAACAAAACAATTAATTCTGGATTATGCCAACAGTGTTCACACATACATACACACACACACACACACACACACATATATATATATATATATATATATATATAAAGATGATGTGAAAATGAAAATAAAGATGGATGAAATGAAATGAAATCATACAAAGCCATAGCCTTTAGATCTGCCAGTGGTTTTATCAGTGATGACAACAGCTTCCAAGATCTCACCAAACTGTTCAAAGTAAGTCTTCATGGTATCTTTCTGTGTTTCCCAAGCCAACCCACCAACAAACACCTTTGTGTATGTTGTATCCCCAAACTGCCCCGCCGTGTAATTCGTCGTCGCCGTCGCCGTCGCCGCCGCAGCCGCCGCCGGAGTCATTTCTTCTTCTTTTCTTTTCTTTCTTTCTTCTTTTTTCTTGTATAATTGTGGGATGGGTGGTGGTAAGTATAAGTGGTGAAGCTGGCTAGGGTTTAATTGAGAAAGAAAACAAAGAAAGTGATGGTGTTGATGATGAAGCAGACAATTGGGTCAGAGATCCAGCTATTAAACTTAAGAGAAAAAAATATATAAGAAAAAAAGAAAGAAAAGGGAGAAATGGGAAACAAAGAGATGAGAGAGAGAGATGGAGGGAATTGTATTGAAGAGAAGAAAAAGCAAAAGGTGGAAAATTAAAGAGGAAAGGAAAGGAGGTATATATCATACTACGGACATCAATTATATACAACACCGGTGACCCCCCACCTATATATCTATATATCTCCACCACCTTCTTATCCCGGCGAATGTAGTACACTTGCCTCATCAATCCCATCATGGAGGGTACTAGAAACTATATTAATAATATATATATATATATATATATATAGAGAGAGAGTGAGAGAGAAATGATCAAATAAGAAGTGATCTCAATACTTGATACGGTTGAAATCATAGTTGACTAGTTAAAGATTGTGACTTTGACCGGTTAAAGCCATCATCTTTGACTAGTCAACTATGATCTCAACCGTTGATAGACGCGATTCACGGAGGGTGATTGGTCAAAGCCGCTTTTATTGACCGGATGAGTGGTGAAGATCACTTCTCTACTTCATATTTTTTAGCACTTTCTCATTTGAACTTAATAATATGGATATATATGTATATTTATAGAGAGAGGGAGAGAGAAAGTTTAAATGTGAACTCATTTTTGGTTGTGAACGTGAGTATAAATCTCAACCAATCATCCGGTCAATAAAAGGCGGCTTTGACTGGGTCCCCTCCTTTAATAATCTCAAACCTCCCATGAATCGCGTCAACCCTCTGTGATCGCGTCCACCGTAACTGAAGATGTGTGTCATGTGGCGCGCTATCGGTTGTCCTCACGTTCACAATGAAAAAGTGGTTCACATTTGAATTCATCCATATATATATATATATATGAGACCTACTTTTTTGAGATCTGTGAGAGAAGTTTGTTTCACAGGTGTACATGTGTATATATATAGAGAGAGAGAGGTTAAGTTTTGATGAGAAGTTGAGGTATGTATATATAAGAAGCGTGAGAGGTATATATCATATAATAGGGTGAGATGTATCAAGATGCATTGGACCAATCGAGCTCCGTACAAGTGCCATTCATGGGTGGGCTTGCCATTAACAGTTATCAAGGGCATGTATACTTCTCATGTTTCTCATGTTAGCTCAACTTCTCACACGATTCTTTGTATATACATAAACATACATACATACATATATATATGATCGGGTTTCATAAAAAGTTGAGGTTAACGTAAGACTCGTGAGAAATGGTTATGAACCATTGGGTGTTGACCATGGATCCACGTTAAAATGAGATGCATCAGTTTATTTCACTTTTCGCATTTCATGGGATCGCTGGAGATTAAAAGAGATTAATGATTCACATCCACTTCTCATGCTACCCACTATTAACTCAACTTCTCATACGATTTCTTTTTGCATATATATGCATGAGATCATATGAGAAGTTATGTTTGATGAGAAGTGTGAGAAATACTTTTAAACCGTTCACTTTTAATCAAATACTCTATAAATTGCGACTTAAAAGGGAATTAATCGGGTGCAGCTTATCTCGATATATCTCATCCTAATATTCGTCAATTTCTCATCTAACGGTTAGTCGGTTAATAACCACTTCCTACTGAAACCCAACCATATATATGTGTGTGTGTGTGTGTACAGGGGGTTAAGTTCAGAAGAAGACCATAAAGAAATGCAAAAACATCATGATAAACGTCTATGTAGATAATATGTACATGTATATATATAAATAATTTATAACATGACATGTACACATACATCAAAAGCATGTTTAGCGCAATGGTAAGGTAACATCTTGTGAGGACGGGGAGTTAGTGGATGATATCCCTGACTATCCGGTTTCAAACCCTATGAAGAGTATGTGATGATATCCAGATCATGGACTTGCCACAAAATGGTACCCTTAATTAGCCAAGTCATGATCGACAGGGATTAGTCGGACGTCTTTGTGAGCTTGATTACCCCAAAAATGTATATGTATATTAACTTATCGTTCAAAAAATAAATATCTAAATAGGATCTTTAAACATATTAACTTTTTTTAATAAATATCTAATAAATATTAACTATTTTTTCCAAACCTCCCTTATGAATACATACATACATATATATAATATTAGGTTCAAATGAGAAGTGCTAAAAAAAAATGAAAAGTAGAAAAGTGATCTCCATCAATCATCCGATCAATAAAGGTGGCTTTAACCGGTTTAATAATCTCTATCCTTCCATGAATCGTGTCAATCCCCCGTGAATGCGTCCACCGTAATCGGTCAAAGCCATCTTTATTGACCGGATGAGTGGTGGAGATCACTTAACTACTTTGTATTTTTTTTAGCATTTCTCATTTGAACCTTTCTCCATAGATACACACACACACACACACATATATATATATATATATAGAGGAAAGTTCAACTGAGAACCACTTTTTGGTTGTGAATGTGAGGACAGCCGAGAGCGCGACACGTGGCGACTTTGAGTGTGGTCCCCCCTTTAGTTCAATGCCCTCCCATGAATCGCGCCTAGTCATCCGTCGTGGATCTGACGTGGCGCCTAGTCATCCACCACGTGTCGCGCTCTCGGTTGTCCTCACGTTCACAACCAAAAAGTGGTTCACATTTGAACCCACCCCTATATCTATATATAATAAAAGAGTAACTCATTGACACGTGTCGCGCTGAGTAACTCATTGACACGTGTCGCGCTCTGGTGAGCCATTGCCACATCATATGCATATGTGTCATGTGTCATATGTTGACACATGGCACTGATTCAATATTTAAAATTATTAAAAATTAATCCAAAATTATCTGTTAAATGTAACAAACTTTATCTCTATCTATTGGTATGAAGTCATCTATATCTCTATCTCTCTCCCTAAATTGATATTTAAATACTAAGCAGATTCAACAAAAACCGTATAAACCTTACCTTTTCCATTTTAATTTTTTAAGTTCCTCCATTACTCTTTTTGCAAACGTCTTAGGTAAGTTCGTCAACCATTTTTTCGAAGAACATTCATGCATAAATTTTTTTTATTATTTGTTTTTGCAATTATTTGAAGAATAAATTTTCTTCTCCACATTATGTAATAATTTATATTTGTATTCATGTAACTAATTGATAAACGTCATCAAATAGAAAATAAATATTTCATTTTAAATATAATAAAGATAATCATTGAGTTTTAATATAATAGTTAATTAATATTTTTATATAACGTTATTTTAAAGTCAAAGATAGTTTATAGTTTGATCTATAAAATGTCTTTGTTATATTTTCGTTGTTGATAATTTGATATCAATGGAATTAAATTAAAAATAAATAAAGTTTGTACTTTTTTTAATATAATTAATGTATTTGATAAAAAATAATATTGATGTTAAAAGATCAATAGCACAACAATTCATATTTGTAATATAAGGTTTTTGACATGACTTAATTTCTTGAAATTATCCCGTGTATTACACGGGATCAAAACTAGTGTATATATATATATATAGGGGAAAGTTATTTTGTTAACCACTAAATTTGTGTTAACCGTGTTAACTCATAGTTGCACACGTAAATCAATGAAATTTTTTGTGTGGAGTTGTTTAATATGATAAAAATGTTTCATAAACTAAATTTTTTGATGATATTGTTTCATATGAAGGTGTTTTTTATATAGAAATGAAAAAAGTTCACATGAATAAGAAAAAGTTTCATAGGAATAAAAACACCGAAATATGAAACAATTTCATCAAAAATTGAAGTTTATGAAACATTTTCATCATCTTAAACAACTCCACAAAAAAAATTTCATTGATTTACGTATGCAACTATGAGTTAACACGGTTAACACAAATTTAGTGGTTAACAAAATAACTCTCCTCTATATATATATATATATATAGGGGTGAGGACAACCGAGAGCGCGACACGTGGTGGATGACTAGGTGCCACGTCAGATCCACGGCGGATAACTAGGCGCGATTCATGGGAGGACATTGAATTAAAGGGGGGAACCACACTCAAAGTCGTCACTTGTCTCGTTCTCGACTGTCCTCACATTCACAAACAAAAAGTGATTATCATTTGAATTTTCCTCTATATATATACATAAAAATGGCGATGTAGTACACGCGCGAACGAGAGTGAGAGTGGTGGAGAGGAACATCGTTGTATTATTGTGTCCCTCAAAATTATAAAATTGGCTGGAGGGAAAAAAAAAGGGTCATGTGAATGAGGCAGAGACTTAGGGTGTAATTACGAAATTGCCATTGTGTGGGGGCCCACATGAAAGTATTTTATCGTAGTAACGGAACGGGGAAAGGACAAGTGGAAGTGGATTACGTTTAAACCGCCGGAAAACCGTCAACCTAGGATTGCATCCCTCTGCCGCCATTGTACGGTCGGCGGCAGGCAGCCGTTTGCCTTGTCAGCGACACGTCATTTTCATTATTTTTAAATTAAATATTACGTGGAATTTCCCAATCACCATTCCATCTTACCAAAATGGAGTAATCGCAGCCATCGAAAAATGATTAGATCGTTCTGATTGCTTTTTCTATACAATGTTTGTAAAGCCATCTGCAGTGGAGCTCGGTTCCATACCGGTATCGGCCGATATGGAACGGTAACACCACCACGTCTACCCCACCCCCACGCAAGAAAATGATGCCGGCTTTGAAGACCATCCACCCTCTCTCTTCTTTGTCTCTATGTCTCTCTTCTTTTCCTTTTTTTTTTCTTTTTTTATTAACTAAAATGTAAATACCAAGAAGCTAATACCACTGAGGATTAAATGATATGAAATTGGTAAGGTGTTGGTAAAATAGTGGAAAGTTGATGTGACGCTGAGGTGGCAGCTGGTACCATTGGTATCACTGAGGATGGCCTAAGCGGATATTTGGTAGATTTAGGATGGGAAATTTTCGTTTTGTTAAACAAAATTGATTCTTTTTTTAATAAATGATTTGTTACTTCTTCATTTTAATTGATTAACCCAAAAACTATCTTTCTTTTAACAGTAAAAAAGAGCACTCTAGACCAAGAGCATTAGCACGGCCATCACTTCGTCTAAAGGACCTAAAAATTTATTAAAAAGCTAGCAAGAAGCTAACGACAGAGTACAAAGAATCATAACAAAGAGATGGGATTACAACACCATGAGGGCCAAACACAACCTTGTTTATTTTATTTTTTCCTATAATTTTTCTATTTGCAAATGGGTAAATTTGATTTTTCCAAAAATATTTTTTTTTTCCAAAATATGTTAGTCTTTACTAATATTTCTATAGAATATATTTGTAAAATGTCTTATATGTAAAGATTAGTAAGCATCCTTATAAATTTTGTTTTATAAAAGATTAATAAAATGATTTATTTGTATAAGCTATTCTCCAACTTTATCGGTTGATAGCAGCTATTAGGTCGCTTAACTTTGACATAATAACTTAGTACAATAACTTTAGATACGATGTATGATTTATGATCTTACAAAAGTAAAAGTCTTTATTTATTAGGAGGCTTGTGGGTCTTAAAGAACCAATGTGTGTTGTAGTAATGTAAGTACTATCCGCATGTACTTATCTTGTTAATTATTCCAGACATTACCAAACATGCTATAATCTAGCTCGAGTAAGTTAAGTTATCTTGAATAGGAGCATGTAATCCTTTCATCCAAATGTAAGAAAGCATGAGATTTAATAACATGAAAAATAGAGACTACGATTAACATCCTAACGGTAGGGTCTGTACTGTTACAATTGTAGTTAGTTATTTAAAATTGTTTTGAGATCGAATTGGTTTAAGTAACCAAGGAAGTGTCTTTTTGTGAATTTATTGTGTCGGTGACCAAGTTGATGGCCATGTTGTTGAATAGTAGGTCTAGTCATTTGAAGAACCACTTTAAGGGAAAACATAGTGAACTTCTAGTAGTTGACTCGAGATGAACTGCATATATGATAGTTTAAATATCAAACATAATTATTCTTTATTATTGTTGTTGGTAATGAATATGTAATTGGTCACCACATTAACATTCATTTGGAATGGAAGTTGATTCTTGGGTATAAAGATATAGTTGGAATATCCGCATAAGAGCGAAACACAATATGAATTTATAAAGTGTTTTACTACAGAAGAAACATATTTATAAGAATTTATTCATTGGAACAATTTATGATGGTTTTAGATATGTAACATGAAAAGACAGTTAAGATCTTGGCTTTGAATAAAAAGTCATAACGTCATCAAGCGAGACCTTGGGCCTCTTCTAAGCAATCTTTCAAATCAAACATGGGAACATAACGAAATTGAATTCCAAACTCTTGAAATCCTATTTGATCGTGCAAAGGAGATGATACCTTAACGTTTATTCATATTCACTAGTTTTAAAATAAAGTAGAAATAAAAATTTGTTGTCAGAAAAAGAATAGTATCCCAATTTAGGGAGTATGTACATTTTTCTCTTCTATAATTAATCAACTTTTAAAGTTCCGGTTCTTTTGCTAACAAAATATTTGACCACACAATATCTTTAGATCAATATTTAAGATGTCTACACAAGATATTGCGTATTATATATATTTGAAAGACATTTGTATATATCTTGCTTTATAATCCATTTTTATTTTAGTAAAAAACAATAAAGTAGTAATTATTTATAGACTTTAATCAACTATTAGTATATATCATGCTTTATAATCCTACACAAAATTTTCTTATTGTCCAAACCCGTCCACTAATTGTAGTGGTCCAACCCGACCCGTCCAAATTTTCAACAACGATTGTCGAAACACGTTTTTTTGACAGGCTTAATATAATGGATTAATGGTTCATTAATACCACCTGTAAACAACTCGAATTTAATCATTAGATTGGTCAAGTTTAACTTATATACAACTTTTAATGTATCAATTATTTCAAAAAAAAAAAAAAATACTGAAAGTCATAACTTATGAATAAAAAATAATGAGAAGTCAACCGAATATAACTTGTTATAAACTATATCTGAAAATAAGAGGTATTCATAACTGTTTAGATACATAATTTTAAATAAATTTTAATTTTAATTCTGATTCAACTAATAATTTTATAACAACTTAAAATTTATCCCTTTTAATTAACTTCTTCGGACATTTCATTTGCATGTTCCAAGCTATCCGTTCTTCGAAGAAAAAGAAAAATTAGATGTATAATTTTAAATATGATTTTAATTGAAAATCAATATTATTTTATAAATCAATTTTTTTAATAGACATAAAGATAAGAATTTAGATAAAAACACATTTAAAAATCGTATTCTTAGGGTGACCCTTTGGCCGACTGAATTCGTTTGAAATTAACATAATGTTTGGTGTTGACCTCAAAAGAATCCAAGTTGGAATTAAACATTTGACTTTTATTTAAATGTTATCCAATTAAATTCTTTTCCCAATGTCCATCCTAACAAAATATTTTTTTTATATGAAGTTATAAAAACTTCTTCAACAACTTTGATAAATTTTTTATTAAAATGAAAAAATAAAAAGTAAAAAATTTTACAAACCATATTAGATCCTAATTCCTAATTATATCAAATCTTATCTATTTATAATCATGTATGAATAGCATTAATTTTTTATATATATTAAAATTGACTACAATAATAATAATCAGTCAAATATGGAAACCTCATGGTTTTAACCATTGTTTTTATATTATTTACAAAATTTAATAACAAATCCTTTTTAGCATTCTTCAACAACTCTTCTATATATCCATTTAATGTACTTAAAAACTTACCATTTAATAAAATGAACCATTTATTTAATAATGTTTTTAAAATTGTACACACAATGATAAGTTTTTAAATTGAGTACACACACAACGATAAATTGTGACAATTTGGATATATTTGGTACTTAACCCTTATACTTATCACTACTAAAAAAAAGGTTTCAACGATGGGCCAAACAATCACTAATTTGTTGCAAAATTCTCATGTCACTAATTCATCGTTGATGGTCTATCGGTGAACTTTTCGTAGATGATGCTATCAGCTACAGATCAGCAACAATTGCAAACAGGTCCAATTCAGCGACCTCAATTTTATTAAAACAATTGAAATAAATACAAGTTCACATTATAAAATAACACATGTGAAATGCACAATGTTTATTTTGTGTTGATTTTAGTGGCATCGACCATTTTACTGTGCTTGTGATTTGCTTCAGATCGATTAAATGACAAGACAAATATAAAGTGAGTTAATTAAGAAGTTCAAACCGTAAAATCACAAATGTTGCTTCTATCATATTAGAACGCCCTAAGCCGGAGTCATGGGGGTTGTTCCCCTGGCAGTGTTCTTTACTAATAGAACCCTTACGAAATGTATGTAAAGTCACCACTCTCACTTACCTTATGGTGTAATATTTTCGGCCATCAAAATAGATTGACATAACTCTTATAACCCGGTAAACGTTTACCAGATAAAAGTCATCACTGTCACTTACCAATAAGACTCTTGGATCTTGATCCATGTCTTCTCTCCACTACATTGATATGCGTTAAGAGCATCTCAAATAACTACCGTTGTGCAGGGTTTTTTACATAAACCTCAATTTCTTTAGGTTCTTATCATGAAAACTATGAGATGTGACATTTTTTTTAGTTTTTTATTTTATTTTTTCGACATTGTATATCATTTATGTTGAAAAAATCAATCGGATCTACAAAAATGAGGTTCTTATAAGAACTGTCATTGTAGTCTTTTAAAAGAATTCTTAATTTGATGAGTCGAAGATGAGGTGGCAACAAAAAGTGTATAAAGTAGGTTCTTACAAGAACCACCATCGGAGATCCTCTAACATTATCTTTTTTGTTTTGGGACAACAAGAAGGAGAGTTTATTAGAGCAAACTAGAGAGAACCCAGACAAGTACAGAGTTCGACAACTTTACAAGGATTATAAGTCCAGCTCTCCCAAGACAAGAGCTTTCCAAACTTCAATCTATATCTAATCCAATCGAAAGCTAAAAATTTAATGTTCTCAGAGATCTCCTTTTCTTTTAAAGTGACTCCATTATGGTCCAGAAGAAAAATATTGAATGTTATAGAGATGGTCTAACATTATCACTACAACATGATTTGATATTTGTTTGAGAGAGTGTAAATAGATGATTGCTTTTGATCTAAGAAAAATATATAGGACAAAGAATTCTAAAATTGCAATTAAACTTCAAAAAACAAAAATCAACGAATTAAGGGTTGGCAAAATGGATACGGTACAACCTTTTTAAAAGTAGGTCCTATTTTCCAGCTATTTTAATAAAAATGTCACAAGTTAACGAATTGTAAGCATTTAGCCAATTTGGCGAACTAATACAGTGGTTTTTAAGTAATAAATAAAAAAAAAAGTTAGTTATTTTATAAGTTTGGTGTGTATATTTGGGGTTGGTTTCATGTAAGACGAGATGTGTTTATGAGACCATTTTTTTACATTTAAAACTTTATAAGAAAATATTATGAAGGTAAAATGATATTGAATCTTCATGGTAAAAACACTGTGAAGATTACATTCATAGTGTTTTGCTGTGAAACTTCAAATGTAAAAACTTGGTTTTATGAAAATCGTTTGGTCACACATGATCGGGAGCAATATATATTAGGGGATCCGTTACAAACCACGTGATTCTAACACACTATACAAACCAATTATAACCGTTCATCTAGTCTAACGAATATTTGATTTCATTTTGTTTCCTGATATAAAATCATAATCATAATTAATGAATATTATCATGTTTCATATATATCTTAGTTTAATTAATGAACCATGATAAATATCTATAAATATCGTTATTATTTCCTTATATAATGGTTTGTATAGTTTCCAACAATTACATGGTTTGTATTTGATTCTTCTCATAGAGGAAAGTTCAAATGTGAACTATTTTTTTATTGTGAACATGAAGACGAATCTCAACCACTTATCCGGTCAACAAAAGCGGCTTTGACTGGTCCCCCCTCTTAATAATTTCTACCCTCCCATGAATCGCGTCAATTATCCGTGATCACGTCCAATGTTACCGCAAGATGTGTAGCTGAGATTTGTCCTCACGGTTCACAATGAAAAAGTGGTTCACATTTGAACCCACCTATATATATATATATTAAGATTTAGGTTCACGTGAGACCAAACTGTTTCTCTGAGATGAATACTTTACATATGAAACTTCACAGCAAAACACCTTGAAGTAAAAAAATTTGAACATTCAAAGTGCAAATAATTGTCAAAGTAAAAAAAACATCCAAACCAAGGTAAAGCCTCGTTCTAGTGTTCTCTTTTGCCGTTCAAAAAAAAAATCCAAACCTTCACAGAAAAACACTGTGAAGGTAAAAAAAAAATCTGAACCTTTACCGTGAAAATGTTGTGAAGGTAAAAAAAAATTAACCTTCAATTCACAGTGAAAGACATTGTGAACATAACATTTACAGTGTTCACTATGAAAGTTCGAAAGTCTTGGTTTTACCGATCTTACGGAAACAACTTGGGCTCACGCAAACATCATACTGTATATTAGTGATCATATGAGCAATTTTGTGTACTATTATATGTTTATTGATATATAGATATAGATCATGTAGATATAGTAGGAGATGAATGCACGTTTCACCGGTCTCGAAAGCAAAGCTGTGGATTCTTTTCTAAGTTGTTGTGGTCTGGTAGTTTGCTAGCTGTCTCCAACTTCTTTGACCAGAAAGCGACTTCCAACTCACATACACCCTTTCTTTTCATTAACACCCCCTTATCTTTAAACATACTTTCAAATAACACCCCTTTCCATATACATTGTTACACAAATAGCTCTTTAGACTTCTTGAGATTGAAACACAATCCTTTCAAGTACATTCACTTAAATAAAGGTTCTTTTGTGTTTTCATTTGTATCCGAAAACTTCTTTGCCGATACCGACATTTGTATTCATAAGGTTTTTTCTTTTGAAATAGAAATTTGTATCTGTATATGTGTTTATTTATAATGAATTTTTAATTTGATCTGACGTATTGATATTTGTCAGGTACTCGTACTTGGTGGTTCGAAGATTTACCATATGTGGTATTCATAGCATGTGAAATCTTTGGGTAAATTAATGCAGAAGTAGGTTTGTGGTTTTTAATGCTCATTTTGGCATTCAATGTTCTGTTGCAAATTCTAGTTGCAGTTTTATGCCAACAATTTACTATTTTACTGTAATCAATGGTCAACTATGTTAGTATTGTCACACTTTTTTCTATCTATAATGTAATTTATTGAAATATGGTTTATCGATGTATATATACATATTTTATATACTGTAAATAAAATCTTTCATCGTTTATAGGAAAATACCTTTATTTTACTGTTATTGCACTTGAAAAATCAAATAGGGCTGTTTTTCTAATAATTCCTTAGAAATAGAAGTAGAACATAAAAGATTGGGTATTTCATAGGGCTTCTTATGTAATTTTTATAGATCTTTATGGCAACCCTCCCCCCTCTACCCCCATGTCCCCAACTTCCATCTCTCTACATATTAAAGACACATGAATATCCATGTACATATTGGCAATGAGATTGATGAGAATTTGAGGTTAACGAGAAAAATATGAGAAATAATTTTCAACTATCTATACTATTTATAAAAAAAAATAACTCAATTTGACGATTATTTTTTTCAACAATTCATTTACACATTTACATTTTGTACCCCCATAGTTAGTTATTAAATCTTATTTTAGTCATTTACTTTTTCATTTTCTATTTTAAACCCTTATCATATAATCTAAATAATCATATATTATGAACTAAAATATTTTAAAATTACGTTTCTCTTTTTTTACAAATTATACCATTATAATCGTCTCATCAATACCTTCGAATGAGCCAAATATTGAATATTTTTTATGCAATTATATTATATATTCTACTATATAAAGATAATAATTTTATTTCAATTTTCGAGATTGACTATTCAATAAACCATTAGAAGGTTAACTGATTGAACACGTATGATTAAATTGATGTTTACAATGATGTATATAAAAATCGGGTAATTGATACATAATTCGCGCTGCAACACGCACGGGTACGTTTCTAGTTAGATATATATATATATATATAGAGAGAGAGAGAGAGAGATGAATATTAGGATGAAACACATTAGATTAATTTTTTTCTAAAGTATAACTTATGAGAGAACATGAGATCAAAATAAATTAATAGCTCATGCCTACTTTTCACTATATAGGTGAAGGATCGTGTAAGAAGTTGAGTTAACGGTGAGAATTGGATCTGATTATTGATCTCTTTTAATCTCATGTCCTCCCATAAAATGCACTTTATAAGGGAAATGATTTGGTGATCCTATCTCAAAGAACTAATATGCATCCATCGGTTGACAACCATTTTTCATGTTTTTCACTGGAACCTAACCCTATACATACATAGGCAGTTTTATACTAGAAAAGTAACCAAATAAAAAATAAAAAAAAATGGACGAATTATATGTAACTTTAAATTGAAATTACATGTAAAATCATATGTGATTCAGATGATCTGGCCACACGGGTCATGTCAAACCACACCTTTGCACTGGGTATTTAGTCTAAATCTTATGTGATCTTAGGCGCGATTTAACCATTTACTGGTTCATTTATTTAATTATGTTTCTTATTTGGACTTTCTTTTATATACATATACATATGCATAGACAAATATAAGATTAGGTTCACATGAGACCAACTTATTTTCACTAGACTTGTAATACTACATTTTTACACTTGAACCTTCATAACAAAACATTGAAAAGGTAAAAGAAATCCAAACCGTCACAACACAAACAAAATACGGTCTCACGAAAACAAGTTGATATATATAGGCGAAGGATCCTGGAAAATTAAAAATTAAGGTGAGAATGATAAGAAGAGATATGGACCATTGATCATTTTTAATCTCATACCCATTTCATAAATTGTGATTGATAGGAAATTGATCTGGTACTTCTCGATACACCTCATCCTAACATACATATAAAAGTAATGATCTCTTCTCACCTTTCTCGCGATAACTTCACTTTTAATCCAAAGTCGAAATTCTCCTTCGACATATACATGTATAGAGAGAGGTTCATGCAAGAAACACAACTTTTTAAGAAAACGTGAGGACGAATCTCAGCCACTCATCCTGTCAATAAACGCGGCTTTGACCGGGTCCCCTCCTTTAATAATCTTCACCCTCTCATGAATCGCGTCAATCCTCCGTGATCGCGTCCACCAACCGAAGATGCGTGGCCAAAATTCGTCCTCACGTTTTTAAATTGACATGGTTCTCGTATGAACCCACCTCTACATATTATACATACATATATATATATAGGGGTGGGTTCAAATGTGAACCACTTTTTGGTTGTGAACGTGAGGACAACCGAGAGCGCGACACGTGGCGGATGACTAGGCGCCACGTCAAGTCCACGGCGGATGACTAGGCGCGATTCATGGGAGGGCATTGAATTAAAGAGGGGGACCACACTCAAAGCCGCCACGTGTCGCACTCTCAGTTGTCCTCACGTTCACAACCAAAAAGTGGTTCACATTTTAACTTTTCTCTCTCTATATATAATACATGTATATATTATAGACAATGCATCCCACTTTTGATTCCAAACCAGCACATGCATTCTCTCTAGGGTGTTGCAGTGTTTTTATAGGCCCCATTGCCAGTTCAATGTTTAAGTCATTTTTGTGATGATGTGCATTTAATTTAAGCATGACTTTTAATACTGGTATAACAAATACAACTAATTTTATTTAAATATAGTTTTTATTGGTTTAAATAAGAAACAGTATTTCACCATTTTTTTAGAAACAATTAATAATTTTATTTTCATTGTTTTTAGTAACTTATAATAACTAGTATTATATTCGTCCATTAATCGAATAAACAATATGGGTTTTATGTAAATTCAGTTATACAATATCACTATTTTAACTTGTTTGTATGCTTTATGTCTGAATGAAGTATAATGTTTTCGTATGTTTTAAAAGTTACAAAGGACATTGCATATATAACTTCATAAATACGTACAAATTAAAGATAAACAATTTTCTCAAGTATTAAAAATAAGCAATTTTCCTCTTAATAGCTTTTCAAGTATTATCTCAAGTCTTGAAAGAGGTGTCCTTTTTTATTGTTTTAGGAAAATTTTCTTTATAACTATTTTAAGTTTTTAAGTGTTATTTAAGAATTTATATCAAGTAATTTGATTAAGTATGATTGATACATTATGAAAATATAATCAATAAATTCTCTCTATCAGTTATCAAAAAACTATAAGTACATCTTTATACACCAACATATTTCTTGGTAACAATAAATATATATAGTTTGTTCAATATTTACATGAATTCATAACAGGTAAGAGTCTTAATGGTAAAATTGACATATATACTTGGTTTTCAATATCAATAAAAATCATCTATTTAATCTTTGAAAGATTGTTATTATAAATCTTTGACCGGTCACCTCCTTTAATAATCTCTACCCTCCCTTAAATCGCGTCAATCCTCTGTGAACACGTCGACTGTAACCGCGAGATGAGTGTGCTGAGATTACTCCTCACATTTTCTTAAATTGACATTCTTCTCGTTTAAACATGTATATAACTTTATATTTACATAAAAGTGTTTACATTTTTGTAAGAAATTATTTTTCCTTGATCTTGAAATATAAGATATCAAAATATCTCAACTTTTTAGGGTCAAGTACAACTGCATTTGTAAAGAATCCCATGTAATAATCTCTACTTTGGGCCCATCTAATAAAGCACCAAAAGTGTGTTTATAATCATTAAATTATATCAATGTTTACTAAATATATATGGATGGGAAAATCCCAATTTTAAGACATGGTATTGGGCTGAATGGAAGCCCAATAACAAATAGATACAACTTGGATTTTAATGTTTCACCCCAATGGGTTTGTGACTTTGTATGGATCTCTAATTCTCTATAGGTAGGATCCGAATGGCGAATTGATCGGCGATCCAATTGTTCGTTCTACGCATTTGATCTCAATGGTCGATAATTCCCTCATAGTCGTTTGGACATATCGGGATTGCATGATAAGTTGAAGGAAACTTTAGTGTTATTTATTACTACTCTTAGGTAGAGGTGGGTATCTCAAACAGTTCAAGACCGTAACTGATGGTTAACTGGACCGTGTCCAGGCTGGGACTGGTTATGACTGGCCCAGTGAAGGACCAATTAAGGGTCCAAAATATGTAACTGGTTCGGATAGTTGCGGTTTTCAAGGCCCGGTTATAACTAGGATCGATTAAAGCTTGGGGCCGGTCAAAGGACTAGTTAAGGCCTAACCTGATGAGATTTCAATATAATTCAAATTTCACATTTTGACAGTTAGAGGGTCGTTTTTTTTCTTCACATCTTGATACTTTTTCAACTTATAATGGCCTTCCACTTCTATAAATCTGATGTTTTGATGATAGATACCAACTTCCAAAACGCAAAAAAAAATGTTCACAATTCTTGTATCCTCGTTATCGTATCCGATTATTTCTACACAGAAGTTCCTGTACTTAAGTTATTCCTACACGAAAGTTATTCTTGTTACATAAGCCCTAAAAAAGCATTCGTTTTTCGCAAGTTTTCAATATCTTTTGCATTCTTACATCTTTCTCCCTTTCAATATTTTAAAATGTTTGACGGTTTATCACTACCATCAATACAAGAAGAACAAATAAAAGAAGTTATTGTCAAGCGTTCGGTTTGGGGCTTGTTTAATGATTCTCGCCAACAATAAGCAAAAAACATAATATATTATATAATCAAAAATTCAGAATTATAATAACAAACATATATTTTAGTATCCCAAATTCCCGATTATATTAATTACTTAAATTTTTTTTGTCAATTCATTAAAAAAAATTAAAAATAGGATAAAACCATGATCGATTATCTTTCACCTAATACGGTTAACCCTTTGTCCCTTTTTAGGGTCGGAAACCATGATCAGTCCAGAACCAATTACGCCCAGATCGATTAAAGAGGTCACTGATCCAATACAATAAACAAGAATGTGATAAAAATATATTTATTTCTAAATAAATAAAAAATAAAAAATATTTGATATGTCACGTATAAAATAACAAAACTAAGAATGTAAAAAAAAAAAAAAATCATAACCAAAATAAGAAAACGAAATATATTTTTTTTCTTCTAAATTGATATTTATTTAGGGTTTTTTTGCTGGTTACTCTATCCTGCCATTGCTGCCGCTGCATAGTTTGGGGCTATTTGGGATCCTCTTCCAACACCAGGTTACCAAAGGATCCATTGATCACTTCAATACTGTAATCATAGATTGTTGATTTTTCTATAAATCAATATTGAAAGTTGATTTTTTCAAATACAGGTACAAAAGTACAGGTACAGAAGTACAAGTAAAAATGGTGGAGAAGACAAAAGGAAGGAAGGAGGAGGTGGTGACTAGGGAATACACCATCAACCTTCACAAGCGATTGCATGGCTGGTACATTTTCTTTTTTTCTTTTTAATTTGTATACACTGATATATAGAGATTTATAAGATTTCTATATTGATTTCTATTTGAAATGATTGTTACTTAGGGATTGTTTCATTCTGTTTGTTTGTTTTGTTTTATGTTCAGTAAAATTGTTTACTTAATTGGATGATTGTTGATATGTTGGTTTGCCTCCCCAATTTAGGTTTGTTTGAAAGTTTGTGTTTGTGGGATTTCAAAATGTGTATTAGTTGGCTGAGTCTTAGGCTGTGTTTGCAAAAATAAGCTAGCTTATAAGCTAGTCATGTTTGGATTGATCATAACTAACTTATTGAAATGCTACTTTTCAGGAGCTTTTTGTAGCTTTTTTCAGTTATACCCTTGTTAATATTAATTATTATACCCCAATAAACCTTTTTTTGATCATTTTACATAATCATAAGCTAGTTTTTTGCCAAACATGATTTATTCATAAGCTAGCTTATCAACTACTAGCTAACTTATTAGTCATCTACTAGCTAACTTCTTAGTCAACAACTAGCTTATCAGCTAGTTTGCCGAACATAGCCTTATTAGGATTAATGATTAAGGTGGAACTAGGAAGATTTTACTCTTGGGGTCCATTTGGTACGAATGACATGACGATGTTGTCCCATGCTTGATGTGACATTAGATTTTGACATAGTTTGGTATGCCTAACTTATTTTCACCCGTCGGAGTTCTATCTGCGTACCAAAGACACCCTTATAGTATTCAACTAACCTCAAAAGTATGGTACCATGGTTTGAATTGGAGAGCATTGGTGCAAGTTTTAACCATTTTTTAGCTATTAGTTTGGAGGGGTATCTACATGGCTTTCTTTCCCATGTTTGACTATTGCCTCGCGCTATAACGTGAATTCTTGATTCACGTGGAGGGGTTTTGCATGAACTGAAGGGACTCAAGCTTGGAATAAAACATTGAATTAGAGATGGGTTCCCGTATGCATTAGCTTCTATCCATTTTTAAGCCGTCCAAGTTAAGCGTCTAGTTCTAAATGAATAAGGGGTGTCAACTTGTGAATTGTGACTCCTTTTGTTTCACACTTTGCACAAGTCGTGGGTTGTCAAGGAAACAACCGCTTGACACTCTAAGGTAGAGATCGGGTCTACGTACATCTCATCATGAGATCACCTTTGGTTGGGACATACTCGGCTTGTTTGGTTTGGATTTTTAGCTTGTGCAAATTGGCTTAACCACCCTTGGATTTTCTCCGTTCTTTGTGAGAATGACATCTTTCTCATTTGTTCTCCCTTCTTTGCAACCTATTAATGTTTGAGCATAACACAAATCTCCTCATTGTCTTCCATCATTTGGTTATGAGGTTTGATTCTTTTCAGTGGGAGAGGATTATGTTGGTTCATTTAAGAAATTGATAAGCTAATCATGTCCGGCAAAAACTAGCTAAAGTAGGTGACAAATGGAAAATGACCAAAAAGATATGTTAAACTTGCGTATGGCGCACTCATAAGGCTCGGGGGAATGTAGTGGGAATCTCATCTTCTCCGGGTTCAAATCCAGGCGTTGCCAAAGCCCTTAACCTTAGGCCATTCGTGGTCGTCCAGGGGATTAGTCGGTGTGCGTAAGCTGGCCCGAAAAACCCACGGTTACCAAAAAAATGATATGTTAAAGAAGTAATAAATTCTAGTGTTAGTCAACTTAAGAAACTTATAGTTAAAAACTTTAATAAAATTTTTAATAAAATTTTTCAAAAACATTATTTGATATATGATTAAGTATTGTGAAAAAAAGCAATAATAATTAATAACTATAAGTAATAATTAGGGCATAATTGGACAAAAGTGTCAAAAAGTGCCAGGAAGTAGCGTTTCAATAAGCTATCATATAAGAACCAAATATGGCCTTAGTCGTCGTGATTTCAGACTGGTTGTAGGTTATATATAACTTTGTAGTTTATTATCCATTATTCGATTGTGAATAGTTCTTATATGGTTCCATTTCATGATGTTTTGAACTCCCCAAAAAGATTAATCGTCTCATATCCTTATGGATCTTGAACAGCACCTTCAAAAAGAAGGCTCCTAAAGCCATTAAGGAGATACGAAAGTTTGCGGAAAAAGCCATGGGGACGACCGATGTGAGAGTGGATGTGAAACTAAACAAGCATATATGGAGCAGGGGAATTAGAAGTGTCCCAAGGAGGGTTAGGGTCCGCATTGCTCGAAAAAGAAACGATGACGAAGATGCCAAGGAAGAACTTTATTCCCTTGTTACCGTTGCAGAGGTCCCAGCTGAAGGACTTAAGGGACTCGGAACCAAGATAATCGATGACGAAGATTGATCGAGGTACCACAAAAGAGAAAAAAATTCATATTTTTTTTTTGTTTTACTTGAATGATTTGATAGCTTGATTGTAGAAAAATTGTTATTTGACTGGTTTTATAGCTTAAATTTGCTCCAAATCTATTATCTATACATTATGAAATTTTGCTAAGAAATCTTGAATTTGGATGTATGTGCATTGTGATTTGTGGATGGCAAGTTGAGGGCATGTTTTTTGAAGCAAATTATTTATATCATCTTATATAGCATTTACTGTAAAACTTTTATAAACTCTTGTTTTATGGAAATGAATGAAACGGTCCGAATATATCCCACATATAAAGGGAGGGTTTAGAGGTAGGATGTACACAGGTTAGGATGCAGAAGGCCGAGTTCCTTGCAAGCCCGGTTTCCACGAGCGAAAAACAAGCGGGCTTTGGGGTTGGAAGAAGGGCCTAAGTGGGCTTTTTTAAGCCAGGGTTTGGGCTTAATTGGGCTTTTTTTATGTGGGGTTTTTTTGGGACCGTGCTTAGGCTTGGGCCTGCTTCCAAAGTTTTCGGGTTTCATGCTCATTAGGCCCGCCCGGGTTCTTTTAGGCCGAGGCTTGGGGATTTTTTTTGTGCATCTCTAAGGTAACTTGCTTCTGTACCAAAGGGTAGTGAGATCGTTATGACGTTTATGAAACATTCGAACAAATCATTAATTCATTAAGAAATGTGATTTGTTGATTTTTTTTTTCTTTCTAAAAACATATGCCATGTAGAGTAGCAAAATAGTGCATTGAGCTTCATGTTCCTAAAGAGACTAGAGGCTTTCGTTTTTAAAAAAATATTTTAATCCAATGCGGTATAAGCATTTGCTTCTTTTTATTTCTATGTTATTTTGTTATGTTAGGCCTGGCGCACCACAACTTGGGTAGCACGTGGGTAGGGGGTGGGTTCAGTGGGTAGGGGCGTGCATGTGGTATAGGGTGGGCGGGTTCATTAGCGCGGGTAGGGTGATGGGCTTCCAATCCCGATCGAAGCCGTAATCTCTCTCTCTCTCTCTCTCTCTCTCTCTCTCTCTCTCTCCCTCTCCCTCTCCCTCTCCCTCTCCCTCTTCGTCCTCTTCCTCCTCCTCCTCTTCCTCTTCCTCTTCTTCTTTCTCTCTCTCATATATTAATTAAAATAAAAAAAAATGGGGTAAAGTTTGGGTTAGTTTAGGGTTATGGTACTCCACTTAAGGATAAAGAGGTTAGGAAACACAAAAACTGATGTGATGCTGAGATGATACTCATGGTCTCAATAAAGTGTGGACAGATGAATTAAATCTTTTGGAGGTGGCTTGAGAGAGGTTGTTCATTCTTGGTTTACAATAAAATTTTATATTACGTTGTATTGCAAAGTTCAAGTTGATGTGGCTATCGAACATAAAAGATTGCTTGGCAACAAATGAATTTTTTTCATAGATGGAAGAAACATGTCTTTGAATTAGGAGTGACGGGTTTGAAAAAACTTGGCTTTATGCATAAGGCCCCCCCCTTAAAAGCTTACTTCCTATACCATTAAACCACTACCAAACAATCATGTATAATTGACAAAACAAGTTATTAGTCATAAAGGTCATTAAGCTGCTAACAAACAAGACCTTAGGGGTCTTTTACTAGTTAATTTCCGCCTCTTACCTAGTATGTGCCCGGTAAGAGGGGAGGTTCATTATGACTAACAAATGATGTTGGCCAAGATATCAACATGATAATGTAGTTGAGACTTAAAACTCTTGGTCAATATTTACATACATTGAACCTTCCACCTGGAATGCAACTTTTATCTGGTTACTTGCACCCAGTTTGTGTCGATGAACGTCCCTTTAGTCTGTTCCTTGTCGCTGTCTAGCATGCTAGAATTATTTGCAAGTTCACGAATTTGTCGAGTAATTGCGAATCAATTAAAATAATGGATATAGGAGTAAATGAGAAATGTGCATAGAAAACGTTTAGTGTAATCAATCAAATAAAAAGTCAAAGAAGGATAATTTGGGAATATTATAAGTTTGTGACAATCGTAGCCCTCATGTGCATCCTTCCTCTTTCGTGGAACAATCCTATGCATAGATATTACACAAATATAATAAAATAAAAATAATTTCTTCTTAAAAAAACAAATAAGTAAGTAATTTCATTAATAAATAATAATGTGATAAAATATTTTGATGAATAGTTGAATATTAGTGAGAACTTTACTTATTAATATTATTATGCTTATTTTATGATCAATAAATATGAAAGTGGTGTAATTTTATTTTTTATTTTTTTGACTATTTGAAGGATCTAGTGTTTTCGTTGATTACTATATTAGTTATTAGCAATGATTACCAAGATTCTGAAACCCTCTTAATTCTATTTATTAAGGTTATTGGAATATTTAGTTATTAATAAAAGTCTTCTAGTAACAATATATACCAAATCAAATAACAAGCATTTAACTTTAAGATTAAAAATAAAAAAATATTTTAGAACAAATGGAATACATTGGCATGTTTTATTTATGTATTTGATAGGATTTGGAATTTGGATTACATACCAATGTTGCATTTGGTTTAAAGACAGTTATTGAAGGAATTTTTTTTATCTAGACTCTTTACTAGGGTATGAATAAGTGTATATGAATGAATATGTGGGATCCAAAGTAGAAGAAGTTTGAACTAATGTAAGTGAAAAAGGGTAAGAGGTGGGTTACCTATTTGCTAAATAGAGTTAATTTTTTTTTTAACTCTATTCAATACAAGTATTTCGGTCTTCAAAATAGAGTTCACTACACCAAATAATTAAATCTTTTTTAACTCTAATTGATGTTTAAAATTCCGTTGACCGTTTTTAAATAAGGATTCATGGTCAAAATATAATTGAGTATACGTATCAGGACTGAAAATAGAGCAAAGTTTAAAAATTAAGTTTATGTGTTCAATAATTAGGCATGACAACGGGGAAAGGGATTGTGCAGGAAATGCAATTTCTAGCTTTGATCTTAGTTTAACTATCTCATATCTATCCGTGACCCTGCTCCCTAGCAAGTTAAGTGAATCAAATTCCCTTCCTGCTTTTTGTTGGATCTATCATCTATATGCAGTTACCTAATCAAAACCAAAGTACTTTTGTCCTTTTCAGTTATTACTATCTCATTCACTAGTCATTTATCAAAACAAATTACGTACGAAGCATAGTTTAAATTGACATATGAAACTGTACAAACCTTTTGTTTACTTATTGTCTTTCACTTACGGATACATTTACTGAAATTTCACATATGAACTATTCTTAGTATTGTCACTTTCAGGTTTCAAGTTGTGTTCCACCTATAATGCATTACTCAAATTTCATAGATATATATTAATCATCTACTAATATTGTTATTTTTTGGTTACTTGTGAACTCTGATAAGATGTTTGGAACAATCAAAGTTTATGGATGAAATAACACTATGAACTTCAAACAAAAATTATCATTTCATTTATGAAATTTAAACAAAAATTGTTGTTTGAATAAACATACTATTTTGGCTTTGTAAATGAGGTGATTATTTTATCTTCCAAATATTGTCCTTCTTTTATTCTCTTTTATTTTTCATCGATTGGTAACCTCACATCCAAATATAACCATTGATTTAATAAAGGACACTCATACACGTTTGTATTATTTAGATGGTTAATTATAAAGGTTGTAAGGCAAACAAACGACAAGTAAACCGCAAAACATGAACGTTAGCTAGTGCACCAAAAGGGTATCTCTAACACTAAACTTTTGTAAGTCAATAAAGTCATGTGCTCAATAGCAACTCTGACGAAAGTAACAAAACGACCAACCCGATCATGCCCGGTGGATATATGAGATCTTGAACATTATTTCCGTTTGTATGCTTATATGTACGATTTGTTATGTTTTATACTTTGCAACTAGTAATTCATATTCTATGCGCCATGCACGTTAAAAAAGCACTATGAAAATATCAACATGGTTAGAAACACACTTTTGATACAATTGTAACCATGCATGTATTCACTAGATTTAATTTAACAAAATTTATTTACTTTATCTTTAAACAACTTTTTTTTTAGAAAGGTTCATTTAGACTCATTTACCGAATTCACAATAAGCTATCTTTATCTGAATAGGAATAAATTAATTTCAATTTTACCTATATATATATATATATTATATTTAATGGAATTATTGAATAATTATAATTGTTTAAAGAAAAGAAAGAAAAATACAAATCTCGAGAGAAGGTTGAGGAGATGGTTTTTTTTTTTCTTAATGAAATTGCTTAAGAAACAATCAAACATCACAATAATTATTTTGTTTATATTATTTTCTCCTCGGGATCGTTTGTTTCATTTAATAACACATCCTCTACATATGTATGTCAACGCGTTACACTCGCAACTGCTCTCCAAATCCATAATACCTAAGACCATTTTTATTTATTAAAAGATTAGTTCTAACTTCAGTAATCTACGATTTTTTTTAACGGGAGATAGCTCATGTACACGTTTCGATATGAAGTCGAGCCTTCGAGATCCATACGAACACCGACTAATCCTTGACGACCATGGACCGACGGAAAATTTTAACGATGCATGAGTTTTCATTTGAACTTTCCTCTATCTATACTATATATAAAAGAGAATAACTCAATCTGACCGTTATTTTGTTCAACATTTCATTTTACACATTTACACTTTGTACCCTCATAGTTTGTTATTATATCTTACTTTAGTCATTTACTTTTTCATTTTCTATTTTAAACCCTTATCATATAATCTAAATAATCATATATTATGAACTAAAATATATTAAAATTACGTTTCTATTTTTTACAAATCATATCATCATCATCGTCTCGTCAATACCTTCGAAATGAGCCTAATATTGAATATTTTTTATGCAATTATATTATATATTCTATTATATAAAGGTAATAACTTTATTTCAATTTTCGAGATTGACTATTCAATAAACATTAGGAGGTTAACTGATTGAACACATATGATTAAATTGATGTTTACAATGATGTATATAAAAATCGCGTAATTGATAGATACTTCGCGCTGCAACGCGCGCGGGTACGTTTCTAGTACATATATATATATATATATATAGGGTTAGGTTCAAATGTGAACTTAGTTTTGGTTGTGAACGTGAGAACCACTAAAATAACGCCAAATGACAATATTCATTCTGAATATCAAACAATATTCAGAGTGAATAAAGGCGTCTACGCTTTATTTACTCTGAATAATGCATGATATTCAAAATGAATATTATCACGTGATACGATTTTAGTGGTCCTCACGTTCACAATGAAACAGGGTCGGTCCTGAGATTTTTAATGGCCATGGCGAAAGGCCACAAAAATGCCCTTTTATCATACGTTCTTTACAATTGATTTGACAATTTCCTTCAATTGTTTGGATTTCCGCGGTAGTTTTAAGCCGTTTTGTGTGACCGATTAGGCGATTAATAGAAGGTGGACTCTATATTAGGAAAGAAAGCAGGCCGACAAAATATAATTGTGTTTGGGCCGACAGAATATAATTGTGCATAACTGTAAAAAAATTGGTTCAAAAAGTCTAAAAATGAACCTGCTAATGGATATTTGGTCTGGACTTGATAATGCTCCTTGACTTGATGATGCTCTAGGCCGTCACCCTCTTGGCCTAAGCCTAGGCCCAGGGCTGCCCCTGCAATGAAAAATAAGTTTTCATTTGCACTTTCCTCTATACACACACACACACACACACACACACACACACACACACACACACACACACACACACACACACACACACACACACACACACACACACACACACACACACACACACATATATATATATAGAGAGAGAGAGAGAGATCATGTGAGAAACAATTTTTTAAGAAAACACGAGGACGATTCTCAACCACTCATCCGGTCATTAAAGGCGGCTTTGACCGGGTCACCCTCCTTTACTCATCTCCACCCTCCATGAATTGTGTCAATCCTCCGTGATCGCGTCCACCGTAACCAAAAATATGTGGCTGAGAATTGTCCTCATGTTTTCTTAAATTGACATCATTCTCGTATGAACCAACCCCTCTCACAGAGAGAGAGAGAGAGAGAGAGAGAGAGAGGAGCAATCTCAAACGAGAAACATGTCAATTTAAGAGAACGTGAGGAGCAATCTTAGCCATTCATCTCGTGGTTACGGTGGACATCATCACAGAGGATTGACACGATTCATGGGAAGGTAGAAATTATTAAGGGGGGGGGGGGGGGGGACCGAGATGAGTAGCTGAGATTGCTTCTCACGTTTTCTTAAATTGATATATTTATTGTTTGAACCTCCCTATGTGGGTGTATATATATAAGTTCAAACACGAACGCGAGGAGCTTCGCTAATGTACAAAATCATGTGAATTTACACTGGGGAAAAAAATGGTACCTGGACGACTTTGCCCACAACTTAAAGTCGTGGGCAAAGTCGCGTAAATGATATGTAATTTTATACATAAATATTATGTGATTTTGTACATGAACGACACTCTTCGCTTTCCCATAAAGAGTTTGTCACTTTCTCATAAAGAGAGGAATTAAATTATAATTAGAGTGTAGACAGTGAGATAAATGCGAGTGGTTAAAGGGTTGGAAATTGCATGGATCGTAACACAAATTAATTAATTTAATAATATAATATTATGATCGATGCCTTGCAAATTACGTTAGCTTTAAGCTACACCGCCGGCGTCGTCACCGGCCGTCAACTTTCCTCTTCATTCTCATTCATACCACACATCACATAAAATATATATTTATACTTATAAAACTTTTCTTCACACCAAAATCAAACGGATTAATCATCAATCAATCCATATATCCATCTTAATATGTATATTTTCCATTTTATATATAATTAAGATCAGAGATATATTGGATAGATAGATAGATATATATAATTGATGGCGTCATCTAGCGGCGGTGTTCCACCGGGGTTTCGGTTTCATCCGACGGATGAAGAGCTGCTGCATTACTACTTGAAGAAGAAGATATCGTTTCAGAAATTCGATATGGATGTTATTCGAGAAATCGACTTGAATAAGGTTGAACCATGGGATCTTCAAGGTATGTTACCACTTATTAGTTAAGAGCTTTTTATAAGCAAATTAATTATCAGTATACATGCGAATTTTATATATATAGAGGGAAGTTCATTTAAAAACCAAAATATTAGTAAAAACCGTAAAAACTCATGGTTTTTTTGGCTTAAATCAACGAAAATTCTGTGTGCGGATGTGTCTAATATATTCTCTCATTTTTTTAGTAATTGAACTTCAAAACTTAGTTGAACTTTGGAGCAAAATATTGAATATGAATAGCAAGAAAAGTTAAATAGAAAAGTTGATATTAATTGGATCAAATACTTTCTTGGTATAATTTAGGGTTCTAAATATTAATCTTATATTTGATTATGTATCAATCGTAACGGTATCATGATTTGGTATTTCATGTTTCTTTTAATTTTAAATGAAACTAGAAAAAACATAAAGCAAATATTTTGTATTTAGTTTAAGTAAAACAAAATAAATGAAAAACTATTTAACCTTTTCGGTTGTCAATTTAACTTTTTTTTAGTTATCAAGAAAGTATTTGATTAATTACAGAATTAAATTATCAAAAATCTTGTGAACTACACTATTTCTGTCTTAATTCTCGTTCAAATCAACAATTTAGTATGTTAATAATCTAGAAATACCCATAATTTAAGAAATAATCATCGAAAATCAATATTTAATTTGATTTTTTAAATATCCTTCTGAATTGAAGTGAATGATTTAATTCATATGACCATGTTCGATAATATCTACTTTTAGTTTCAAATAGTCAGAGAATTAAGTTCTAATTAAATTTTAAAAAACTTATAATATTAATGTATAGTTTAATTCAATATTAAAATTATGAAGTATGCATTCCAAAGAGGTGTCAATCCTTTTTTACAGGTTGAATTCTTTACAAAAAACCACATTTATACATAAAGACGTCACTATTTGAACCTCTTTCCCATCAATTTAAACTTTAAAGCATTAGAAATATTAAAATGGGAGGTTCAAAGGAGAAACATATCAATTTAAGAGAACGTGAGAAGCAATCTCAGCCACTCATCCAGTCAATAAAGGCGGCTTTGACCGGTGCTCCCTTTAATAATCTCGACCCTCTCATGGATCGGGTCAATCATCCGTGATCACGTCCATCGTAACCGCGAGATGAGTGACTGAGATTGCTCCTCACCGTTCTCTTAAATTGACATGCTTCTCGTTTGAACCTTCCCCTATATATATATATATAATATTTGATACCTTGTAATGCAAAATAAAGTTCATATAGAATCACTCTTGTGTATCTGATTTGTAAATGAACTGAGATCGATATGGTTGTTACAGATAGATGTAATATTGGTTCGACACCGCAAAACGAGTGGTACTTCTTCAGCCACAAGGACCGAAAGTACCCAACAGGTTCAAGGACGAATAGAGCGACAAATGCTGGTTTTTGGAAGGCAACTGGAAGAGACAAATGTATTCGAAACACCTTTGAGAAGATTGGTATGAGGAAAACCCTTGTTTTCTATCGCGGACGAGCTCCCCATGGACAAAAGACCGATTGGATCATGCATGAGTATCGACTAGAAGATAACGATGAGCAACATGACCCACTCAATCCCACCCTCACAGCTCCTGTAAGTCAATTTTTTCTGAATATATGTTGGAACCTCCATTTTTTTCTCAGTGGCTTTTTTACAAAGTGTTGTAATAAGGTTCTATGTGTATATTCTTATATGATATCAGCTTCAAGTTATACCACTATAGTCACTCGACACCTTGGGACAAGCTGTAATTATGTAGCTTGGTCTAACAATCTAAGCACTACAAGAAGTTTGGGTTTATAGGACATAAAAGATATCTTTAAGGGCCATAATAGATTGTTTTATAATTAAGACTAAATTTTAATGGACAATACAATAAAGTGTCATACCTAAAAGTGTTATAACAAGTTTATAGAACGTTTTTAGTGTTGTAATAAACTTTTAAGACACTTTTACATAAAAAAACATCGCATAATATTTGTTTTTATGATACTATTTGAAAATATTTCTTATAAAATCAAGTGTTTTATAAAAGGATGTCGTAAAAGACTTGCTAAGATGCCTAAAAAGCGTTCTATAACCTTATTACATCGTATCTAGATAAGACATTTTACTGTATATAATCTTAAATCTTATACAGTAGTTTATTGAAACACCTAGAAACTGTTAGCATTCTATAAACTTGATTGCTCTAGGGAGGACAATTTACATCCATGTAGCCACTTTTCAAGGAGGTATTAGAGTTCTACATTGGCTAGACTTATACCTTTTTTTCTGAATATATGGTAGGACCTCCGTTCTCTCGTTTAAAGCTCTTTTGGACTATAAATTGAAACAAAAAATTACACAAAAACTTTCCACTCAAAAGAATGATCTTTAAAACTATTGTTCTTTGACGTTTTCGTGCAGGAAGATGGGTGGGTGATTTGCAGGGTGTTCAAGAAGAAGAACCTTTTCAAGGTTGGAGGAACCGAACGATCAAGAGGAAGCATGGGATCCGATCAACTTGACCATGGCTCGAGCCAACCTGGTTCTTTCTCGCACCCGAATCATCAATATCTACCATACCATCAAGATCAATCGCACCAACAAATGCAAACCTTTGTCGATCTAGGGCTCAACCACGGTCACCTTTCTCATCATCATCAGTATCCCCATCTCGAAGCACAAAACTTCATTCCCACCCACAAACCTCTCGGCTACGATTTCTCTAGCCTACCATCCGAAGATTCACCGGTGATGGTCAAACAACTGATGACCAATCATGGTGAATGCGATAGTGGAAGTTGCGAGAACCAGCAGCTTCCAGTTGCATACCAAGCTTGTGAGCCTAGTTTGGAGGTGGGAACCTGCGAACCAGCTCAAAGCTTGCCAAATGCAACTGGAAACGAGTGGGGAATGATGGATAGGCTTATGACTTCTTCCCATCTCGGTGCAACCAATGACCAAGATGGCGATTCCACAAAAGGAGGGCTGAGGTATGAAAACAATGCAAATGCATCGTCGTCTTCATCAATGCAACAAATGAATCAAATACCATTGCGTGGAGAGATGGATTTTTGGCGTTACGGAAAGTAGCCAAATAGTCCATGTGGCTTTAACTTAACAGGTAAGGAGGTGAACATTCTTATAGAAAGTAACCAAATATACATATACTTATTTTAATTATTTTCTTTGATAAAAGATGAAATGGATTAGAGCTTCAATTGAAGATGTCTCTTAACCATATGATATGATACTACCAATACTTTGATTATTACCATTAATTAATTATGTCTTTCATTATTTCTAAGTAACCTCTATTTAGAAATTCTTCAAACAATCATTTTTCATTAATATTTAGAGGGTTGTTTGATTCTTTTTATTTTTTCTATTAAAAAAAATAGATAATAAGTATCTTATACGGTTTAGAGACCTCATTTGAGAAATTAAGATAAGCTATTGTCTTTCTTTAAATGATAAATGATCCGAAGGACATGAATTACAACTTTAACTCTTACCAATACATTATTAAATTGAACAATCAAATATGAATAAAATTATTCATAAAACAACAATAAACATATTTGACCAAATAAAACTATGAAAATGCCATAGAAAATATATTTGTATAAATGAAAGGAGAAAATTCATGTTTTAGTGGCATGTGTCCACATTTTAGTTTTTTTTAATGGATGTGAGTTGAAAATGATTAGCATTAAGCCTTGAATGAATTTATATAATTTTACGAATTAACTTTAAAAGTGCATCCTTATAATTTTAAAAGGGTGTTGTGAAATACCTTAAAATTTGTGACATAAATCTAGAATGCATAGGATGATCGATCTAGGCCACCTTATTAAAGCCTCTTTATGCTTTTGGATCAAAACTCCATGAGCAAATGTCTCCGTTTCTCACTTTTTATCTCTTTCAATCTTAAATCATTTTCATATGTTCTTATCACTAATCTCGTTAGAAATAGTTTCTAATTAAAACGAAGTAATACATTAAACAAAATTATGAATTCCAAAAAGAATACAAATCGATATGTTTGCATGTCAATCCTCGAATATATAAGAAAATGTTAAGGTATATGGCAAAGACAGTTTCATTAAGACAGATTCGTCATCTCTTCTTGAACGTCTATCTCGCAGGATACAACAACAATAACACTTAATTTTAGCAGAACAACCGGATTAATTAGGCAAATCAGGATTGCTTTCTCTATATTACAATGTGATAGAACCAATGATAGAATAAAGTTTGAAAGAATAATCATGGACACTCTAAAGAATTTCTTCAAAAAAAACCAACTCATCCAACATTTTAATTCATAAACCTTTATTTATGTGATACTAATATGAAAGAACCACAAGGCTTGTGGTGTAGTAGTAAGGCCTGTAATAGTAAGGCCTGTAGGGGATGTGGATAGTATTTCATCCATCCTAGGTTCGAATCCCTTCACGTACACCTTGTTATAATATTTGCAGTTATGACAATTACATTTAAAATAAATTCAAATATTAATTCACAACATTTCAACTTTCCATCAATTAAATATTAAAATCAACTTTCATACAAATATTATCTCTTTTCTACAATAACCTTTCTCAAAAGTAAGTATTTTTGCTCTTGGTTTATTTTTATTTTGCAATATTGATTTAACTACTCGTGAAATCCTAGGTGTATAAACTATTGAATAAGATGTATATTTAATTTTGATATGCAAAAAACATCCAATTTTATACTAGGGAGTTCTTGATATAAAAAAACGAAAGAAAACCTAGAAAAACAAAACAAATGACACTCAAAATGAAACACTACAAATTTTAAATAAAAAAAATATGAAATCTACCAAAAAAGTCTTCGTTAGATTATGAAAATTTTACCCGTAGGGGCGGGGATTCCCTGGGTTGTCGGGTAATGGGGCGGGACGGGGATTTTTTTTCATACCCGTATCGGGTTTGGGGCGGGGTTGGGATGACATTATCCTCCCCTAATCCGACCCCGATTAACTTTTTATTTTATTTATTATACATATTATGTGTATAAATAAATATACATGTATATATTTATACATTTACTATTAAATGATAAATATATTTAATTTTCAATATTGATAATTAATAAAGTGATGATTCAATATAATTTTAATATTTAAATACATTGTTTTAGTTGTTTTTTTACTAAACGGGTACCTAACGGGTTCCCCGAACTCGTCAGGGATTTCCTACCCCTGAACCCGTAGGGGATTTGTCGGGACGGGGTCGGGGAGGGGGGGGGGGGGGTTTAAACGGGGATCGGGGTAGGGGACGTGGGATGTATTACCCACCCAATACCCGCCCCGTTTCCATCCCTCAGTAGAATTCAACTAAAAATACATCAGACATAAGTCGTAGTCTTGTGTTTAGCTTAAACATCGAAGTTTATTATAACTTGAAAAAGAAAACGCATTATTTCCAAATCAACGCAATTGACTTTTCCTTGGCTCATACCATACCGACTTTTTCATCAAAAAAAAAATTCATAATTTTAAGAGTTTATTAATCCACCTTAAAACTATATATAATATATTGTCTACTAAACAATCATAAAATAAAAATAATTTTAGGGATATAATCAAGGATATATTCGGGGATATAATCGGGGAAATATTCAGGGATATAATCGAGTAATCGGGTCGGGGATTGGTCCCCCCGTCCCCGTCCCCATCCCCGTTTAAAATAAGCGGGTTTTCCCTATCCCCGTCCCCGTTTATCGTCCCCAAACCCGCCCCATTTATTTCGGGTTTCGGGTTTCCCCATCGGATTTCGGATTTTTTTGCCATCCCTGAAAGTTCCTGATAGCAGCCAAAATCAAATACCACTTTAATCATGACCAAAAAAAAGAAGGTAAATTTTTTGGCTTTCAAACATTTTATTTAACATACAAAACAAACAATTTCTTATAATTAACACAAATTATTTAACATGCAAAACAAGCATTTTCTTATAATTAACGCAAAGAATTTAATACATTACAACAGCTTAATCCATACAAAACTTAACGAATTCTAATCGTATACATGTCAACCCAGAAAACCCTACCAACGTATGAGTCTAAAGATCTCCGAACCCATCAAAGAACACCACAATCGTAATCAATATGACCACTTCGGTTACGAAAGAGAAGAAACAATAACCCGACACATATTAATTTCTTAAAACTCGAAGAAGCTCCCACTAGCATGCCGGTGAGGTACGTTTGCAACGACAGTCGAAACACCCTCATTCTTCGTTGTTTTACGTACATATTAAATGCTTCTTCAACTCCTTGGATCGTAACCTTTTTTCCTGTTTCAACATGGATCGAACCCATTTGAGCCAAGTTTCTAGCCAGCACGACTGCATCTTCTAAACCGGCTGAACCACCTTGCCCGAGAAACGGACCCATGACGTGCATAGCGTCCCCCGCGACCGTAACGGTTCCTTTACAGAATGTCCCCATTAACAAGTCCCATGGCGCACGATACCTCAGGTGTGAAAAGGATAGTGTCTTCACATCTGAGGTTTCGATCATTTCTCGAATTTCTTTGGGGTAATCGCTAACCAAATCTAGGGTTGATCGTCTTATTTCCTCGGGATCTTCCCAAATTTTTCCGCCTATTACCATAAACAAAAGAATGTGTCAGAATCTCACATCAGTTAGACTTGAACTACTCCAGCAATTGTTTTTTTAGGCTAATCTATTATAGTGTTCTATATATAATATATATCACATGGTATGAAGGAGTTGTTCACAAATGCTATTACCCAAGTGGCCAAGTGGGTCTCGAAAAATGGGTGGGCCTAAGCTAGACCATTAAAATTAATGGGGCCCGTTGATATTTTTGTAGTTAATTAAATTCTATAAATAATTTAAAATTTAATTTTTCCTATATTATTGAGCCATTGCCAAACACTGAATAAGCTATAAGTCCCGTTAAGCTCCTTGAACAGCTAACAAATAGACCCGAAGTCTATCACGAGACCCGACACTATGGGACATTTGTGTTCATGTGGCGAGTTAGCAGGGCCGTGTTATCCGGTCCAATAATGCTAGCCCGGGACCTACTTTTACTTTTAGATAGAAACGGGTCGTTTTCCTCATTAAATGCTCTTTCAAAGAGTTATCAATTAAGGTTTCAGATATAAACAAATCAAGAAAATGATACGAAATCGACCTCTAGGAACGTAGGGTTGTGCGGAAAACCAGTACACCAAATGATCGTCAATCGGTATCCTTCCCACAAGCTTCTTGTCTTTCCGGATTCGTAGAAACTCATGGGCGAACGAATGACCATTCGGATAATTCGATAACCCTCTAACACCACAAAACGGAAACATCTTTGTCGGTTTCAGATCAAGGAAGTCGGCAACAATTGACTTACCTCCATCGCAACCGATTACAACCTACCAACAACCACCGTTACTCTAATCAAATCATCATTCATACAGCAATTAAGACACAAAAATGGCATACCAGAACCAATCTAAAACCGATCAATTGCACTTCTGGATAGATTTCTAGTACTCAATCAAGCTTATTACCTTAGCGAAAATGAAGCTTCCATCGGTGAACCGAAGAACCGGTTTTGTAGTATTCGGATCCAATTTTATCGATTCAAGTTGGCATCCGAACTTCACGGTGGCCGGAGGAAGTGCGTCGTAAAGAGCATCTATCAGATCCTTTCTTCTCAAACAACGAGTTTCTCCTTCCCTACGTCGATAAATCATAAACAAACAATGAAACTTCCGATCCGTAGAGGTTTTCTGAGGCTGTGTTTGGCAAAAATAAGCTAGAGCTTACAAGCTACTACATGTTTGGATGAGGTTTTCTAATCCGATAAACCATAAGCTAGCTTATTGAAACACTGGTTGGAGTAACAAGAGCTTTTTATAGCTTTTTCCAATCATACTCTTATTAATATTAATTATTATACTCTAAGATTACCTTTTTTGTCATTTTAGGTACTCATAAGCTAGTTTTTGTCAAACATAACTTATTTGTAAACTAGCTTATCAGCTACTAGCAGGGGCGGATGTATAGTGTTATTAGAGGGGGGAAAGGCCCCACTAACATGATAAAAAAAATGGAATTTTCTTATGTAAAATTCTTTTTTTGAAGTTTAGATCATTGTTCCCCTGAGTAATTTTCAGTCTGGGACCCATCAACAAAAAGAAAACATTGAAACCAATCAAAGAACCAAAAAAGATTCTTAAAATTAACCAAAAAACTGAAAATGTTTTCAAAACCGACAAATAAAAACTTATAAATCCTTTGAATTGATCAAAAAAGCTTTAAAAATTTCTCGAAACAGTGTAATTAGGCTAAAAACATATTTGACGATTTTGCTGACCTTTAATCTACATTGAAGGTGCCCTATTAGGAAAATTTTCTGGATCCGCCACTCGCTGCTACTGGCTACCTAATCAGTGAAACAACTAACTTATGATCTACCAGCTACCTCATCAGCTAGTTTGCCAAACAGTATTTTGAAAACGAATAGATAGATCTCTGATCTCCGTGAACTTACATCGGAAACTCTTCAACCTTCCCGCCGGCTAGTTCGATTCGTTCCCTACATATGATCCAGATGCATCATAGCACGATTAATTGATTTTGTCAGTATTATCAAATGGAAATTAACAACATATCCATCAACGAAATCTAACTTGAGATCCGAAAAGCGTAAATCATGGAAAGCATTTGAGTGTTGGATGTGTGTGTATATATATATATATATATATATAGATAATATATGTGATAATAGATTTATTAGGACTATTGAGGTTAATTGATTATATATATGGAGAGTTATAAGGTACCTCTGGATCGGGATGGCGGTTTGACGGAGGATATCGGCGACGCCGAGCTGGTCCAGAGCTCGCCAGCCGTTCGGGCGGATTCCGATTGCGGATCCGGTGGAGTTCCGGAGAGATTCGGATCTTTCGAATACTAGGCTTTTGATGCCTTTTTTGTGAAGAGCTAAGGCTGTGGCTAGACCAGAGATTCCTGCCCCTATTATTATCACTTCTTCATCGTTCATATTCATCACTGCTAGCTTCTTCTTCCTTCTCGATCGTCTTCCTATGGCGGTATGTATCCCCAATTAAATTTGATATATATATATATATATATATGTGTGTGTTTATTGTGTAATTTTCTCTACTAAGAGGGTGTTTGGGAGTCCATTATAAAGCTCCTTTTTAACTTATTAACTTTTCCAAGAAGTTAATAAGTTAAAAAGTTGTTTGGCAATCTAAAAGGACTTTTTGAAGCTCCTTTTTGATAAGGAAGGAAATGGGATTTTTAAAAAGTAGCAAGATCCTAACTTTTTAATTTGAAAACTCCTTTTCCAATGCTAAAAGACATTTATGCCCTCCTCATATGTAAGCATGTCCATTTTGGTCATTTTACACATATAAGCAAAGCCAAACACTTTTTTGAAAACAACTTATTGACTTATTAGCTTCACCATCTCAAAAAGCTAATCCAAACAACTTTTTAAAAACTCCTTTTCCCCAACACCATAAGTTAATAAGGACTTTTGGTAAAAAGCACTTTTGCCCTCAAAATGGAATCCCAAACACCCTCTAAATCAGTGGTCCACTATAGATTCAAGACTCTGTAGTCTGCAGACATTTCTAGATACCAGCAGGCAGCCGCCAAGTTTGGATCTTGAATATTTTTGAAGTCTATCGACAATATTTATATATAAAAAGTAAATTAATGTATATTCGTATAATCATATTCAAATGAAAACTTAGATTTAATCGTGAAAGAAAGAACAATCAAGATTGCATGACATGACATGACATTTATTTTAAAAGATCATTTATTATTTAGAGTGAATAACATATCATTCAGTGTAATTTAGAGTGAATAATACAACAATATGTATTATTTACTATGAATAAGATCGAACTTTCACAATTAAATTTGAGTTTGTAGCCAAAATTTCATCATTTTATATAAATTAAAGATTTAAATAGAAACGATAACTAAATGATAAGTATAAAATGATGAAGTTATGTTTAAATAATGTGATTTTATACTATAAGTCAATACAAAGTTGTTTAGGAGACATGTCCTAGAGCTCTAGTCATGAACATTAGGACGTTAATAGTATGTTATTTGGCTTTTTTTTCTTATCGTCTTATTTAATTAATGTTTTTATTTGAAACTACTTTTCTCTCTCTCCCTCCGTCCATACCTCCCTAGTGCGATTTCAAACGGAAATTGAAATCTAATTGCGAATATGAGGACAATTAAAAGACGCACTACATGTCATATTCATCTTTGAATAATACACTATCGGCTATCCCAGGTTCGCATTTAGATTTGAGTTCGCAGTCGAACTTTTATTTATATATTAGCTACAACATGTTTTCATATTCTTTTTATATGTAAATGTGTTTTTATAGACTATTTTATAAGACAAGGCAATTGTGTATAATATTAAAAGATGTGAGTTGTTTATTGAATGATTTTAAGTTTTTCACTAGACTATTAAAATAAAACTTCATATTAGTGGTTTTAGAATTTCCTTTTGAAAATTGCCTCATGTATACATTTTTTAAAAGACTTATTTTCCCAATAATATCATTTAAAAAAATGATAAGTGTTTTGTTTAAAAATATCCTAAAAACTTATTAATAGTGTTAAACTTATGCAAAAATGTTTATATGACATACAATTGTTTGATCTTCTAAACATAAATCCTAAAAAGCAATCTGTTATAATAGCAAGACATTATGTGATTAAACATCTTTAGTCCAAAGATCTCTGAATCGATCAAAGAACACCGCAATCGTAATCCATATGACCGCTTGGGTTGTGAAAAAGAAGTAACAATAACACAATACATATAATCTTCTTTAGATGTGAAGATGTCCCCACCAACATGCCAGTGAGGTAAGTTTGCAACGATAGTCGAACAACCCTCATCTTTCGTTGTTTCACATACATATTAAACGCTTCCTCAACTCCCTTAGTCGTTACCTTTCTCCCAGTTTCAAAATGGATCAAACCCATTTGAGCCAAGTTTCTAGCCAGCACGACCGCATCCTCTAAACCGGCTGAACCACCTTGCCCGAAGAAACGGACCCATGACATGCATAGCGTCTCCAGCAACCGTCACGGTTCCTTCACAGAATTTTCCCATTAACAAGTCCCATGGCGCACGATACCATATATGCGAAAAATATAGCGACTTTGCTTCTGTGATTTCAATCATTTCTTGAACTTCACTGGGATAATCGCTTAGCAAATCGAGAGATGATTGTCTTATTACTTCAGGATCTTCCCAAATTTTTTGATCTGTCATCATAAAGTAAAATGAATTTACAAAAACGATATAAACATAGAAGAAAAATGATGTGAAATCTACATAAGCATGATAACACACTACTATAAATTTGGTTGTATAAGACATCAAAAATGTTTAAGTGACTATATAGGCTGCTTTATATATAATTTAAGTTTATAGATATAAACAATATGTTAAGTAATGTATACAAAAAAACTAATACAACATTTTATCTCAAATTTGCTCTAGAAAGCTTATTAATTAGTCAACGTATCAATTTATTATGATACATTAATATAGGACACACTATTATTTTGTCATAATAATTTAAAGTATTATTAAACAATATATTAAGACATATAGCAGTAGCATAACATTCTATAAAACCGACTTTTTTTATAGTGACAAAGAACCTCTAGGAACATAGGGATGTGCACAAGTCCAATACACCATGTGATCATCAATCGGAATAATTCCCAAAAACCTGTTGTCTTTCGTGAAACGCACAAAATTATGGCCAAACGAATGACCATTCGAGTAGTTCGATAAACCCCTGACCGCACAAATTGAGAATTTTTTTGTAGGCTTCATGCTAAGGAAGTCGGCAATGATTGACTTGCCTCCATCGCAACCAATTACAACCTACAGAGTATCGATGATCGTTTTTAATTTAAGAACATCTTCAATCCATCATCGAATTTCATATTTACTTTTAACTTCACACAATTTCACACAATTTATATAATATACGAAATATTAAATGATATTACGAAATATTATATAAATTAGGAATACAAAATATACTTGAAATATTGTTTTTAGGTGAATTTAGGCATGTTTATATGCATCACCTACTCTCTTGACAACCACGAATATTCTATAGTTATTGCGGTATATGAGCCTTGATAGTGTACCATAGTTCAAGTGGTTACTTGTAATATTTTATAGGGTTAATTACAGGTGTGTATCGAACTTGTCACGTTTTTTCATTGTATGTATCCAACTTTTAAAATTGCCATTGTATATATCAAACTTGCTAGAAATTGCCATTGTATGTATCCGGTTACTTTTTACCTGCAAAATGCTGACGTGTAACAAGTAATATCTTATGTGGAATTTATTTTTTTTATTTTCAAAAAGGGTAAATTAACAGATTTGGTCCCTGAGGTTTTATTTGGTCCTTGAGGGGGTTAAGTTCTACAAAAACCAAAAAATTTGGTCCTTAAGGGTCAAATTGTAAAAAAAAAATCAATTTCTCACCCTTTTCTCTCTTTTGCGACTCAAGAAGGTCGCCGGCCACACCACCTTCGGCACCCACCTTCGTCTCCGGCACCCACCCTCCGACAGCTCTCTCTCTCTCTCTCTCATCTCTCTCTCTCTCTCTCTCTCTCTCTCTGCTCGATTTGATTCCTTCGGACGAAGCAGATCTGGACGAAATCTGGACGATCTGGATAGGGTTTACAAGCATTGATGTGGTGGTTTGGGTTTTCTACGGATCTGGGTTTATCCTTGGGGATGAAGACGAACGGTTTTGGGGGGATGAAAACGATTTGGGTGTGGCGGTGGAGATGGTGGCGGCGGCGACTGTGGAGATGATGGTTTGTTCCAGATCAATGGAGATGGTGGTGGTTGCTTGGCGATGGTGGTGGTTTGGTGGTGTGTTGGTGGTGGTTTGGTTATGGTGTGGTGGGTTTGGTGATGATGGTATGGTGGCGGGTTTGGTGATGGTAGTGGTGGTGGTGGGGGTGGTGGTGGTGGTGGCAGTGGTGGTGGTGGGGGTGGTGGTGGTGGTGATGGTATGGTGGCGGGTTTGGTGATGGTAGTGGTGGTGGTGGGGGTGGTGGTGGTGGTAGTGGGAGTGGTGGTGGTGGTGGTGGTTTGGAGAGGGAGGGGAGTTTGGTTCTTTAAAGTGACAAAACAGGTCCTTCAAATCATATGGACCCAATCAGTAAACTAGAGGGACTAAATCTGTAATTTACTCAAAGAATAATGATGTGGCAGCCTATGTGGCAGCTTATGTGGCAGCCTATGTGGCACTTTTACCGGTAGCTTCTTAGTAGGTAACCAGATACATACAATGGCAATTTCTTGCAAGTTTGATACATACAATGACAATTTTAAAAGTTGGATACATACAATGAAAAAACGTGACAAATTCGATACACACCCGTGTAATTAACCCTATTTTATATGCTTTTACATGTAGATGAATTACTATTCAAATCAAATTTTACATATAAAAGATTGTGCAAACGGTTAGAAATTAATAGTCTAATGAAATAACGTGCCAAGGCGCAAAAAATGAATCTTAATTGCATTTTTATACTCAATCAAGTACTGGGTAATACCTTAGTGGAAATGGAGCTTCCATCGATGAACTGAAGAACCGGTTTTCTAGTATTTGGGTCCAATTTTATCGATTCAAGTTGGCACCCAAACTTAACTGTGGCCGGAGGAAGTGCATCATAAAGAGTATCTATAAGATCTTTTCTTCTCAAGCAACGAAATTCGCCATTCCTATATTATATATACGCGAATAAACAAACCATAGAACTTTTGTTCTAAAGGGTTTCTTGGGAGTTTTTTAAGAAATCGTACTAAATTGTTTTGATTTATGGTAACTTACATCAAGATTTCTTGGACCTTTCCGTCATCGAGTGATACGGTTCGATCCCTACATATGAACAAAATGTATCATGGCATGTTGATCGAATTCAATAATTTATGGAACTTTGCACACGGTAAGAGGCAAAGAGTCTTGTTCATGGGAAATCACTCTAAGTGCTTACCAGTTTTAGATGTTTACCAATAATTCATTTTTATGGTTAAGAATTTAATAAATTGTCTCTTAATCTTAATTTATCTAAAATAATTAATCCTAGAGTAACTTTCAAATATAATACAAACCCATTAATTAATACAAACCAATATCACTTGTTTATATAGTCTAACAATTATATGATTCTATAAATATCTTTTAACCGTATCTTGATATATATAAAACATGATGAATTTAAGCTTTGAACATTTTTTATGAATATTCAGATCATAATTTCCACAAATAAAAGTCTCTCTTAATCCTTAGATACATTATATATATATAGAGAGAGAAAGAGATGGAGGTTTAAACGAGAAACATATCAATTTAAGAAAAATGTGAGAAGCAATCTCAGTCACTCATCTTGGTCAACAAAGGCGACTTTGACCGGTCCCTCGTTTAATAATCTATATCCCTCCATGAATCGCGTCAATCTTCCGTGATCACGTCCACCGTTACCGCGACATGAGTAGTTGAGATTGCTCCTCACGTTTTCTTAAATTGACATGCTTCTCGTTATATATATAGATATATATAGGGGTGGGTTCAAATACAAACCACTTTTTGGCTGTGAACGTGAGGACAGCCTAGAGCGTCACATGTCAGTCTGAATTTTCAGCCTAAAACATTATTCGGTATGAATAAAACTTAGTCGCAAAAAATTCAGACTGACACGCGCGACTTGTGTGCATAAAGCCCGCGACTTAATCTTATTCATTATGAATATAGCGTTATTCATAATGAAGCATTATAAGGCTAAGTCGCGGGCTTAAGTCGCACGTGTCAGTCTGAATTTTTGTCACGTGTCGTGTTGTGGGCTGTCTTCACGTTCACAACCAAAAAGTGGTTTACATTGGAACTTTCCCCTCTCTCTCTGTATATATATAATTACAACACTCGATGAATGGTACCTATGAATAAGGACGGCAGTGCGGCGGAGGGTTCCGGCGACGCCAAGTTGATCGAGAGCTCGCCACCCGTTTTGGCGGATTCCGATTGCAGCTCCGGTGGTGTTTCTCATAGTTTCCGATCTCTCCATTACTACGTTTTTTATTCCTTTCTTGTGAAGAGCCAGTGATGTGGCTAGCCCACAAATCCCTGCCCCAATTATCACCACTTCTTCATTATTAATATCCATCACCGGTTCTTTCTTCTCCATTGTCTTCATACATATATATATAGAGGGAGGTTCAAACGAGAAACATATTAATTCAAGAGAACGTGAGAAGTAATCTCAGCCACTCATCCGGTCAACAAAGGCGGCTTTGACCGGTCCCCCACCCCCTTTAATAATCTCTACCATCCATGAATCGCGTCAATCCTCCGTAATCACGTCTACCGTAACCGTGAGATGAGTGGCTGAGATTGCTCCTCACGTTTTCTTAAATTGACATGGTTCTCGTTTTAACCTTCCAATATATATAATATATATATACACTCAGAGTGTGTGTTTGCTAAATGAGTGGTCTGTGTGTTTGCTAAATGAGTGGTCTATTAAAGATAAGACCACTGTGCAGATATTTCTTTATGTAGTCCTTTTATGAGATTTATAAAAATAGGTTATTTTCTATTTGATTTATGTAAATGGATTCCATTGGCTTTAACTTGTTTTGTAAGACCACGAGTACCGCTTACCAAGTTAACTTTTTTCTTAAGGCCATCCTTTATGGTATCTGTGGTACCTGTCATATCTGGTGCCACATCAGCTTTACCACTACCCTACCAACTCCATACCTTTCATCCACTATCGTACCTCTCATTAATTATTTGATTAAAAAAAGAAAAAAAAAAGAAAAGAGAGAGAATGTAGAGAGAGATAGAGAGAAAGGGGATTAGAGAGAGAAAGAAGCAACCGGCATGGTGATGCCGATGAACTCCATACCCGTCCCCATACCCCTTTATCCACAGCGGTGTTACCCCTCATACCGGAGGGGTACCGTTCCTTTTTACCGGCCATAAAGGATGGCCTTAAACTAACTTAAAGTTGGTGGGGGGGGGGGGGGGGGGTACCATTTTGGCTATGTTTGGCAAGCGTAGCTTATAAGCTAGCTGGTAGCTGATAAGCTAGCGGATAGCTGATAAGCTAGCTGTTGATTGATAAGCTTGTTAGTAGCTGATAAGCTAGCTGTTGAACAAATTATGTTTGGCAAAAACTAGCTTATGAGTATGTAAAATGACCAAAAGGGGTATATTTGAATTTAATAATTAATATTAATAAGGGTATAATTGGAAAAAGCTACAATAAGCTCCTCATAAGCTACTCAAAGTAGCGTTTCAAAAAGCTAGCTTATAAGCTAGCTGATAAGCTAGCTTCCTGGTACATGTTTGGATGGACTAGCTTATAAGCTAGCTTATCAGCTAGCTTATAAGCTAGCTTATGCTTGCCTAACAAAGCCTTTATCCTAAACTAAGTTAATCTTTTTAACTAATTTATAGGTGATGAAAGTATTTATAGGTGATGAAAGTAATATGAAAAGTTTGAAGCTATGAGGCCATGAGTATCTAACCCTCTCAACCACATTGCCATATCAACTCTCACATCAACTTTTTTCCATCCCTTTTATTAACCCTTTGGAACTATTTCTCATTAGTACCCAACCCTTTCATTTTTTATTTAAATAAAACACACCACACACACACAAAAACTACAACCCTTCTATTAAACGAGCGGTGTGGCCAAGCCGCTTACAACCCCAGCCCGCTGCACCCTCCTCCGGCGTAGCCGTACCCCGCTGAAGCCGCCGGCTTCGAACCCGCCCAATGCCACACTGCGGTACGCATAGCCTTGAGAGTTAAATTTAAAATTCATGACAATTAAACTTGAAATTATTTAATATTAACCCATAACCTTTCAATTTTCCATCAATTAAATATTATACCCTTATATCAATTTCCAAAATGAAATGAATAGTAAAGATATAAAATAAAATACAACTTTGGTCCTTATAGTTTAATAATTTCCAAAATGAAATGAATAATAAGATGTGAAATAAAATATATCTTTGGTCCCTATAGTTTGATAATTTCCAAAATAAAATGAATAGTAAACATATGAAATAAAATACATCTTTGGTCCATAGTTTGATATTTAGAATGTTTCTAATCATTGATCTTTAAAAACTGTATTTTTCATCCTTAGGAGTTTTTTTAATCCATTTTCATCCTTTCATCCAACTTTGTTAAATTAAGTTGGTTAACTCATCCAAAAAAATGTTTGATTAAACTACATATTTGGTTCTTATAGTATACCATCTTTATATTTTTTATTCTCAGATTACATAATTCACATTTTATTACCTTTACTTTATTTATTTATTTCATTACGACATTTTGTTTTATTGGTTAATTATAAACTATTATAACTATAATAAAAAAAATCTAATAATTTTGCAATAAAGAAGTGAATATATAAGATGCATATTTAATTTTGATATGCAAAAAACATCCAGTTTTATACTAGGAGTTCAAGATATATAAGAAACAAAATTAAAAACCTAGAAAAAAAAAATACAATCAAATCAAACACTACAAATTAAAAAAAACGAAATCAACTAAAAAACTTCCCGTAACGATAGAAATTAGAATTCAACTAAAAACATGTCGGACGTAAAACATAACCTTGTGTTTAGCTCAAAACGTCAAGTTTATTTAATTTGAAAAAGAAAAATGCATTGTTCCCAAAATCGACACAATTGACTTTCCCTTACCTCATAGTCTCATACCACCCTGACTTTTTCATCCAAAAAAGTCTACAATTTTATTAGTCTTTAATCCACCTTAAAACATATGAGTCTAAACAACTCCGAACCCATCAAAGACGACCACAATCGTAATCAACATGACCGCTTCGGTTACGAAAGAGAAGAAACATTAACACGACACCTATAAACTTCTTTAAACTCAAAGAAGCTCTCCCTAGCATGCCGGTGAGGTACGTTTGCAATGACAGTCTAACTACCCTCGTTCTTCGTTGTTTTACGTAAATATTAAACGCTTCTTCAACTCCTTGGATCGTAACTTTTTTTCCTGTTTCAACATGGATCGAACCCATTTGAGCCAAGTTTCTAGCCAACACGACTGCATCTTCTAAACCGGCCGAACCACCTTGCCCCAGAAACGGACCCATGATGTGCAGAGCGTCCCCGGCAACCGTTACGGTTCCTTTACAGAATGTCCCCGTTAACAAGTCCCATGGCGCACGATACCTCATGTGCGAAATAGATAATGTCTTCGCGTCTGAGATTTCGATCATTTCTTGAATTTCTTTGGGGTAATCGCTAATTAAATCTAGGGTTGATCGTCTTATTTCCTCGGGATCTTCCCAATCTTTTCCTCCTGTTACTATAAACAAAATAACGTGTTAGAATCTCACATAAGTTAGACTTATACTACTCTATAACCCAAGTGGCCAAGTGGGTTTCGAAAAATGGGTGGGCCTAATTAAGCTAGACTGTTAAACTTAATGGAAAAGTCCGAGCGATAGATTATTTTTGACATATTTATCAGCCCCGTTGATATTTTTATAATTAACTAAAATCTATAAATAATTTAAAAATTAATATTTTTTATTATTTTGATAAAAAGTTTAGAAGCTAACTTGGTTGTCTTTGAGTTGGACAGCTACCGAGTACCGACTACCAAACGTCTATTTTATATACACACTATATAGCAATATGTAATCTAATTAAATTAAAAAAATTAGAAGACATGGCGGTGCCGAACCAACGCACGACTACTACCAATACACATACGAATGCCTCCCCGGCGGTATTGGGCATCCAAGGGCAACCCACTAATCCGCCGCTGTCCTGGCTCAGCTTACGTTGGACCTAGAGCCCAACCACAGTCTTTGATTGGGCTGGGGAGCGGCCCAGTCTATGAGTAGACCAGCCCCAAAGACTGGTACTCCTCATGCCCTCAAATTAACACTCCTTGGATTCGAACCCGGGTAGACTGTGATACCATCCACAATCCCTTCAGGATGTTACCTCCCTTAGGAAAAACCAACTGAGCTAGACATAATATACTACATATTAAATATTAATTTTAAAATATTAAATTGTTAAATATCTTCATTTTGAAGAATCCAGTTGAGAAAGTTGATAAATTATGTATTTTGAATGGTTTAACGTCACTTATAACATAATTATATAATACCCGTTAGGAACTGGGCTTATATAATTATGTTCGTTAGAGAAAAATAATAGTGTCATCAATAAGGGGTTGTTTGGTTGGTTTTTCCATCAATTCCTGTGTGGATAAAGCTGTTTTTCTGGATTGAGCTGTCTGTATAGATTGGGAATATTTTTGTATGAGAGGGTTTTTTCCTAGATGGAAGGAACATGTTTGTAATTTGGAGGGACAGGTTAGGAAGAAAAACGTGGCTTTCTACATAAAGCTTACTGAACAAACCACTTTCTATATCATTGAGCCACTACCAAACAGTCATGTAGTATTAAGCTCATTAAATAGCTAACAAACAAACCCTAAGTCTATCATGAGACACGAAACTATGGGACATGTATGTTCATGTGGTCTCGGTTAGTGGGGCCGCGTTATCCGTCCAATAACGCTAGTCCGGGGCCTACTTTCACATTGCTATAGGTAGAAACGGTCATCCTCTCAATAAATGCTCTTTCAAAGAGTTATCCGATAAGGATTCACTTTTCAGACATAAGCAAATCAAGAAAAATGATACGAAATCGACCTTTAGGAACATTGGCATGTGAGCAAAACCAATACACCAAATGATTGTCAATCGGAAGTCTTCCCACAAGCGTCTTGTCTTTCTGGATTCGCAGAAACTCATGGGCTAACGAATGACCATTCGGATAGTACGATAAACCCCTAACGCTACAAAGCGGAAACATCTTCGTTGGTTTCAAATCAAGGAAGTCAGCAACGATTGATTTACCTCCATCGCAACCAATCACTACCTACCAACAACCACCATTATTGTAATCAAATCATCATTCATACAGAAATTAAGACACAAAAATGGCATACCAAATCAATCTAAAAACGACATTAAAAGCGATCATCAATTTCACTTCTAGTACTCAATCAAGCTTAATACCTTAGCGAAAATGGAGCTTCCATCGGTGAACCGAAGAACTGGTTTGGTCGTATTTGGATCCAGTTTTATCGATTCAAGTTGGCATCCAAACTTCACCGTGGCCGGAGGAAGTGCATCGTAAAGAGCATCTATCAGATCCTTTCTTCTCAAACAACGAGTTTCTCCTTTCCTAAGTTGATAAATCATAAACAAACAATTAAACTTCAGATCTGTAGAGGTTTTATGAGGTTGTATTTGGCAAAAATAAGTTAACTTATAAGCTATTACATATTTGGATGGACCATAAGCTAGCTTATTGAAACGCTAGTTAGTGTAGGTTTTTAGGAGCTTTTTTCAATTATACCCTTATTAATATTAATTAGAGTAAATTACACTTTTGGTCCCTGTGGTTTACGAAAAGTAACACATATGGTTTCCTACAGTTTAAAAATTATAAATCAGCTACTGCAGTATGCGAAATAGTCCGATTTCCCCCCCCCCCCCCCCCGACTAACGACTGTTAAATGAAGCCATTAGTTCAAGGGTAGTTTCGTCGGTGGTGGTGGTTTCCTTCGTTCAAATCTGGTGGTGAAGCTCGGTGGTGGTGGTGGTGGTGGTGGGTGGTAGGTGGTGGTGGATATAATGGGTGGTCGGTGGCGGATGGGTGGTGGTGGGTAGAGATACACATGGGTGGTGTCCAGTTTTAGTGGTCCTCACCGGTTTTTCAATTGTAGAGATGCACTAGTGGGGGTGGTGGGGAATGATGAACATGAAGGATGTGTGTGTTATTTTTAAACAAATAGAGTAAATTACAATTTTGGTCCTTGAGTTTATTTTTAAAAGCAAAAACAAAAGAAAAATGGAAAAAGACATAAATACCCCTGACTTGACTTAACTGACTTCTTTAACGGCCGTTAGTCATAGTGACCAAAATTGGACGATTATGCGTACTCCAATGGCTGATTTGTAAATTTTAAACTATAAGGACCAAATGTGTTACTTTCAGTAAACCACATGGACCAAAAGTGTAATTTACTCTATTAATTATTATTATACCTTCGAATGCCTTTTTGATCATTTTACACGCTTATAAGCTAGTTTTTACTAAACATAATTGATTCATAAACTACTTTTGGCAAACTATTTGATAAACTAGTTGTTAGATGATAAGCAACCTTATGAATAAATTATGTTTGAGAAAAACTAGCTTGAGTATGTAAATACCAAAAAAAAGGTATCATGGGGTGTATTAATTAATATTAATAAGGGTATAATTGGAATTTTTTTACAAAAAGCTACTAAAATGCTACTCCAACTAGTGTTTGAATAAGCTTAGCATATGATCCATCCAAACATGTACTAGCTTATAAGCTAGTCCATCCAAAGATGTATCATAAGCTAGTTTGTTGAGACGCTACGTAGAGCTTTTTGTAGTTTTTTTTTCAATTATACCTTTTTGGTCATTTTACATAATTATAAGCTAATTTTTGTCATAAAATAATTTTTTCATAAGCTTATCAGCTAGTTTATCAGCTACCAGCTAGTTTATCACCTACCAGCTAGCTTATCAGCTAGTTTGCCAATCACAACCGGAGTATTTTGAAAAACAAATAGATAGATTTAATCCCCGGTGAACTTACATCGGAAACTCTGCAACCTTCCCGTTGGAAATCAATACGAATCGTTCCCTACATATGAACCAGATGTATCATAGCACGATTAGTCGATCAACTTTAGTTGTGAACTCAATATATATAGGAAAGTTCAAATGTGGAGTCAATTTTAGTTGTAAACATGAGTACCACTAAAATAGCGCCACGTGGCATATTCAGTTTGAATATTCATGCGTTATTCAAACTGAATAACACTGCATTAACACTGAATACGCATGAATATTTAAACTGAATATGCCACATGGCGTGTGCTCTCTGCTGTCCTCTCTGTTGTCCTCACGTTCACAATAGAAAATGAGTTTACATTTGAACCTGGCCCAATGTATATATGAGGTAGCTACCTTTGGATCTGGATGGCGGTGTGGCGGAGGATATCGGCGATGCCGAGCTGGTCCAGAGCTCGCCAGCCGTTTTGGCGGATTCCGATTGCAGTTCCGGTGGAGTTCCGGAGAGATTCGGATCTTTCGATTACTAGGCTTTTGATACCTTTTCTGTGAAGAGCTAAGGCTGTGGCTAGACCAGAGATTCCTGCCCCAATTATCACCACTTCTTCATCGTTGATATTCATCACTGCCAGCTTCTTCCTTCTCGATCGTTTTCCTATTAAATTATATATATATATATATATATATATAGTATATAGATAGATATATTATGTGGATAGTCAAATAAAAACCATACGTTTGTCCGTATGAAGATAATTGTCTATTTACATATTTATTTTAATTTTCTTTTATTTGAAGTACAACGTTGTAACCGAGAACTTGATTTGATTCATTCCCTAAAAATTTATTAGGCCATCGGTATCACTAGTGTAGCTATTAATTCGGACCCATGGGTAAAGTCAGGAGGTATTGATGAGTGATGACTAATCGCAAGAGCGGACTTAGAAATTTTTTCAAACGGTGACACAATTTGACTATAAGAAACATATGCAAGAATGTTTTTCTCAAAAGTAATATTAGTTTAGTGGTTGTTCCCTTGCTTTTTAAATGAAAGGTCTAAAGTTCAACGCTTTTTTTTGATAAACAGAATATATATGACGTGATAAAACAAAAATCAAATAAACACAATAAATATGATGAAATAAAACAAAAATCAAGTAAAAATGACTTTAAGACTCGAACCCAAGACCTCAAATATGTAAAGCAAGGAACTTACCAACTCTATAAAGGAAAACTTATATTTTAATTGCAGTTTCTAAATATATATGGTGGCACATAGCAAATTAATACGGTGTCACCTTTCAGAACCTGCAATTTTTTACACTACGACGGAAGAATGAAACGGTGGCACGTGCCACCGTAGCCACAAGGCTAGGTCTTGGGTAAATTTGGGCTTCCATTTCAGGCTCCAATTCGAGCTCCAATGCTCGAGCATGTTCTCTCTCTCTCTCTATTATTTCTCTCTTTCTCTCTCTTCTATATTATATATGTGTATATATATATATATATATTTAAAAAAATGAAAAAAATGTATGAATTGGGTTTTAGGTAGTACTACAAGTTGGATAGTGATACGTGGATAAGATAGTGAAAAATTGATGCGGCATTGATGCGGCGATTTGCGCTTTGGGCTCTACCCACAGTGGTACTCATGGCCTTAGTGATTATCTCGTAATCAAATACTAATGTTCAACATCGTGAAATCAGATTTTATGTTAATAAAACTGTAAAAAATGTTTTCATTGAATATTTTCATAAATATGAAATATGTTCGAAATTCATATACAACAATCTATTTTAGATAAATAGTTGGCTTTAAGCATTTCAATTATAAAATACTTTGCATGTTTGATGAAAGTTGTTAGTAAACAAAAAATGTTGTAAAATTAAAAAGAATTAGAAAATAATATGACCATTACTAAAATCATAATAGATTATATACAACATATACACATATTATACAACATTTCCAAAAACACTATATACAATGTTCTCCTTGTATACAATGCTCTTTTTATTTTTAATTTTTACATATTCAAAACTCAACACTCTATAAAAATAGATTATACAACATATATATAAATTATATCACTGATTATTGAATAAAAGTAACATCGTCCAATATTTATATTATCATAAAAATAGGTAATTTAAACAATTTTTATATTAAACAAAATAATACGATCATTTCTAAAATCATAATCATCTTTTTAAAAGAAAACAAATAACAAAATATGATTAAATGTAATAAAATGTTTCTATTTATCATTACTATAATTTGTTTTTCAAGAAATCACATAAAAGTCTTTAGATTTTAAGATTTTTTTTATCAAGAATTCACCTCCTTTTTCGGTTTAGCATCGATTTATCTTCTTCCAATTTTTTATTTTTTATTGTAGACGACATAGCAATCATAAAACTTTGTATGAAATAACTTCATGTACTTTTTGGGTTTTAAATGTTATACATGTTACAAGTATATATACTATCTTGTTTTATGATAACTATGTCACAAAATAAGCACATGGTCATGTTCTGAAAATGTCCTTCATGTGGGCCGCGAGATGCAGAGGTACTATATTATTGATCGACAAAGGTGTGGTGCAGATTAAACATAATCACACGTGCTTATTTAAGGGTGTTTTTTAAACATATTTTATCCCATAAAAGCGAATAAGTTATTTTAGGGTGTTTGAATGACTATTTTTAAAAGCCGCTCATTTCATCCCACAAAAGTTAATAAGTCATTTTTGAAAAGTCACTCCCTCGTGACTTAGCTATGTTTGGCAAACTACTTGATAAGCTAGCTTATGAATAAATTATGTTTGCAAAAACTAGCTTATGAGTTATGAGGGGTAATTGATGTGTATACCCATAGCCCCACCCCCACTTTGCACTAATACCCTTAAAAAGCCGTTATAAGGGCCGTTATGCACATTGCGCCGTTATAACGGCCCAAAACGCCGTTATAACGGCGTTTTGGGCCGTTATAACGGCGCAATGTGCATATATGGCGCCGTTATGGGGCTGTTATGGGGCCGTTATGGCGCCGTTATGGCGCCGTTATGACGCCGTTATGGCGCCGTTATGGTATGGGTATATGTGCAAAGGGGAGCACCGTTATGGGTATAGCCGCCAAAATCCCAGTTATGAGTATGTAAAATGACCAAAAAGAAATAATATATTTGAATTTAATAATTAATACTCCTCATGGGATAAAATATGGGTATAATTGGGTAAAATGACCAAAAAGGTAGTATTAATATGGGTATAATTCGAAAAAGCTACAATAAGCTCCTCATAAGCTACTTAAAGTAGCGTTTAAGCTAGCTTCTGGTACATGTTTAGATGAACTAGCTTATCAGCTAGCTTATTTTTGCCAGATACAACCTTATTAGAAACTCCTTATCAGCCTTTAAAACCAAATTCCAATTCTACTCTTGTTTTTTTTGTGTTTCCCTATTTTATCATCACACAGACTTCTGGCTTTCATCACTTCTGCTCCAACATTCTCTCAATAATATGAAAGAATGTTCTTCTTGGTCATTTTGCACAAATAAGCTGAATTTGATAAACATTAAAAAACATCTTATCAGCTTATAACTTCCTCGCACATCAATAAGCTAATCCAAACATTTAAAAAAAAAAACTTCTTTTCCACACCACATAAGTTGATAAGCACTTCTGCCAAATGTCATAAGTTGTTTTAGATAAGCACTCCCAAACACCCTCTTGGCTAGATGTATATTATGTTCACATGCAACTTGGCATTTGAAAACTTGTTCATTCTTGAACCCATTGGCAAACCTATGTATTGGTTAGAGTGGTCCCATGTCACTACTCAAGCAGGGACCTGTGGTTGTGCCTACGGTGGCACGTGCGACCGTTGCATTTGTTCGTCGTAGTGTAAAAAGCATAGGGTAGCGAAATGTGCCACCGTATCAATTTGTTGTGTGCCACCATATATATTTTAAAACTGCAATAAAGGCATATGTTTTCCTTGGTAGAGTTGGTTGGTTCCTTACTTTTTATACATGAGGTCGTTGGTTCAAGCCTTGCTAGTATCATTTTTTTCTAAATTTTAACTTTTAATTTCGGATTTATTGTGTTTATAAAAAATTTCAATAACAAGACTCGAACTTGAGACCTTACACTTGAAAAACAATAAACCAACCACTAAACCAATAACAATTTTGTGAAAAATATTTCGATATATATTTCTTATAGTGAAATGGTGCCACCGTTCAAAAAAATTCTAGGTCCGCCCCTGTACATATATCGGGAAGAAAACATTTCAATTCTTAAAAGTTGTGATTCAATGTGTGCCACCAGACCACATTGAAAACAAAAAGTGGTGTATGTATGCCAAGATCATCTTATTTACATACCAAACATCATGGAACTAGTTAACTACAATGATCGATCAAATCAAACTAAACGAAACCAGTATATGAGAATGGTAGAATGTACGACGAGTTGTTTCCTTAAAGACCCCAGCTAGCTACCGTCTCCACTTCTCAACCTCTCTATGAGTTGCTTTGATCAGCTTCTTGGTGTTCACGACAACCTCATCGATGAGACCACCAATCTCATCCCTGGTATCAACAAGCCAAAGTTTTGAAAGATCAAAGACATAATATACAATTGTCCGAGACCAAGAGTTTAGAATCGTTCTGAAAATCTAAACGTCAATCTCAAACTAAATTTTGAACAAACAGAATAATGTGCGATATATATATATATATATATATATAGGGGTGGGTTCAAATGTGAACCACTTTTTGGTTGTGAACGTGAGGACAACCGAAAGCGCGACACGTGGCGGATGACTATGCGCCACGTCAAGTCCACGGCGGATGACTAGGCGCGATTCATGGGAGGGCATTGAATTAAAGAGGGGGACCACACTCAAAGCCGCCACGTGTCGCGCTCTCGGTTGTCCTCACGTTCACAACCAAAAAGTGTTTCACATTTGAACTTTCCTCTATATATATATATATATATATATATATAGAGAGAGAGAGAGAGAGAGAGAAAGGTTCAAACAAGAACAAAATCATTTTGTAGGAACAAAGGAATCATTTTGGATCACACATGATGTGGGCCCATGTGGGACCCACCCATTATTAAATCATATATGATTCTGGTGGGTCCCACCACTAAATCACATATGATTTAATTAATGGGTGGGTCCCACATAATGTGTGGCTCACATTTGGTTCCTTTGTTCCTTTAAAATAGGTTGTTCTTGTATGAACCTCCCTCTCTCTCTCTCTCTCTCTCTCTCTATATATATATATATATATATATATATAGGGGTAGGTTCAAATGTGAACCACTTTTTGGTTGTGAACGTAAGGACAGCTGAGAGCACGACACGTGGCGGATGACTAGGAGCCACGTCAGGTCCACGGCGGATGACTAGGCGCGATTCATGGGAGGACATTGAATTAAAAGGGGGGACCACACTCAAAGCTGCCTTTATTGACTAGTCTCCGCCACGTGTCACGCTCTCGGCTGTCCTCACGTTCACAACCAAAAAGTTGTTCACATTTGAACTTTCCTCTATATATATATATCCTCGATAAGATATTTGGGTTGCAATATAAAGTAGAAATTGGAAAAGGGTAATTGGTCTAGTAGTATCTAGGTTACAAGTAGATCCCAACCACCTTAGAGTTCAAGACTCCTTAAACGTCAGAAGTGTGTGTGTGTGTGTGTGTGTGTGTGTGTGTGTGTGTAAGTTTTGTTGTATATAGCTATATAGAGAGGTTCAAGGAAAATTTGTAAAATAAAAACTACGTATGTACAAATGCATACACAAATAACCGGAAAATTGATATACCTTTTTTTTTATATTTATGTATGCATTTGTACATGCGTAATATTTTTTTTAGAAATTACCCCGTATGCACGAGTGCATACAGTTTTTAGGTTATTTGAGGTTTTCCCTTGAACCTGAACCTAATTATATAACTATCATATATACTTCAAAAGGCAGACAACCAATTTAGACCAAAAACTTCTTTTCGAAGTATATAATATTTATATACGGCAAATCCACATGCAAACTCCTCATATTTGGTCAGGTTCAAACCCTTGACCTTCCGGTAATAGGATTATAGGAGTGTAAACAAGTCGGGCTTTTAACGAGCAACTCAAGCTCGTTTATAATAATCGCGAGCTCGAGTTGATATTGAACACAAATTGGACCTGGTTCAACTTAACGGGACGAGCTTTATAACAGCAAGGTTTGACTTGGCTTTTTCAAAAACTCGATTCAACTTTTCGAGTCGAGCTGAGCCGAGCCATACCATACCCCCTTTCGAGCCAAACATGTTCATATATATATGAATTATACAATAAAGATATAGAAAATAATCGAGCTCAATCCAAAGTTCAAACCCATAAACGAGCTTTCGATAACTCAAAAAATATTCAAGTGCGAAACCAGCATCGAAAAAGCTAATCAAGCTTAAGCCTAGTATTAACTTTTTGAGCTTGACTCGATTAACCTACTACTTGACTCAACTCGACTCGTTTACACCCCTACTAGAAGGGTGAGATCTACCGCTAACCCAGGTACTGTTTGGCCACTGACACTTTGGTGGATCAAATACTTTAAACAAGCGCACACGCGCGCACACACACAAAACTTACTGAATAGGAAAAGTGGCGGGTCCTCTGAAAGTCCTCGAGAGATTCGAGTGTTGTCGGTTCTCATCATAAGCAATTCCCCTCCCTGCACCATAGCCGAATCCTACACCAACTCCACATCCAGCACCGAATCCAAAACCGATCTGTAGACCGGGGATTCCAGGACCCAACCCAGCACCTGAAGTAATATTTATCGTACAAAATTACTAAACAAATTCACAAACATTATAAACTTATCATCCTAAATATGGTCGTAATATCACTTTTTCGTTTGCATATACTGAAAATGACGGACTATGTTTTAATATGCAGAAAACAACTACCCACACAGAGTAATACAGCCTAGTAGAAGATAATAACATCGCATCACGAGCAAGGATTACTGCAACGAATATTTGAATCAGATTCTACAAGAAGAAGAAAAAAACACGGCAATTTTAAAGTTGTGAGAGATTCTGTTATCAGTTTGGAATTTGAAAAACGGTGTTGGGTAAAAATTTGGGTCTCGTGAGAGATCGCATAGAGCTTGGTTAAACAATATTTTGGACCCTATTATGCATGGGTTACACGAGGATGATATCAAAAATAGACACTATTGATATCGACAGAAATCAAAAGCTTATAAACATAAAGATGTGGGAACGCCTTGTACATTGGAGTTGACTCAGTTGAGGATGAATGCAGTTTTAGAACACATCAGTTACTGGAATTAAGCGAACAACTATTGAGATTTGCAAAAATGGTATCTGCACTAAAAGTCCAAACAGTGAAATACCTTATGAACTAAGTCTGATCTTCTGAACCAAGCCTTCTGAACTTAGTTAAGAAGGCAATTTGCCTTCTGAACTAGTTAAGAAGGTGATTTTCCTTCTGAACCAGTTAATAGGTGATTTTCTGAAATGAACCAGTTAAGAAGGTGATTTGCCTTCTAAACAATCAATACTTAGAAACTTTAGAAAGCTTAATGATTTTGGTACTAATTGTTTGGTTGATTTTCCATTAAGTCCTGTACAGAGAAAGCTATCTATGTTGGTTAATTTGTCTATATAGATTTGGAAGGTTCTTGTTTGTGAACGTATATTCGTAGATGGAAGGAGTGTGTTTTTGCATAATGCTTCCCCCTAGAAGCTTATTGGATAAGCACTCTCTATATCATTAAGCTTACTGGATACCCCTAGAATCCAAACTCAGACATAAGCATTTTCAAACTAAGTGTAGCTTTCTGAACATTTCTTCTGAGTAACACTCGGTGCAAAACGTTTTTGTTTCAGAACAACGTTGTCCCTTGGACCCCACAAAGGGGCGCGACCCCTTAAACCCGCTATATGGCAACATGGCAACCTAGGTTGTGTTTGGCAAACTAGCTGATAAGCTAGCAGTTGAGTGATAGGCTAGCTAGTAGCAGATAAAGCTAGCTTATGAACAAGTTACGCTTGGCAAAAACTAGTTTACAGGTACATAAAAATGACCAAAAAGGGTATTTTGGAGTATAATAATTAATATTAATGAGTATACAATTGGAAAAATCCACGAAAAGCTCCTAAAACGCTACTCCAAACTAGCATCATTTTAATAAGCTAGCTTACGGTCCATCCAAAACATGTGCCAGCTTATCAGCTTAGGGTTCTAATTTACATAAAATGGCCTATGATTCATCAAAATCAACAACAAACAGTGCGATTAACATCAAACTTAGCTACCTATCTATTCTATCACAATTTCAGCTGTTTTACGAGCTGAATTCGTAGCATAGGGTTTACAGAATCAATTCAATTTCAAACTACAAACAGAATTAGAAAGTAATCAAACAGTTACATAAAATCACAAATTCATAATTGAAGAAGAAGATTACCTCCGATCATTCCAACGCCGAATCCAATTCCACAACCGGCGCCAACGCCAAAAGCAGGGCCGAGCTTGCCGAGCTTGTCTGAATAGAGCGCCGGTAGCTTCCAGAGTAAGCCTTTTTCGTCGTCGTTCCGATTGGCCATCTTCGTGATCGTGAAATTTGGGGGTTTTTATGATTTCGGTTAACCAGAAGAGAGATAGATGATGAATTTGATAATACTGCTAACAGAGGTTTTGTTTTCTGATGGATGGATGGTTTCGTAATGGAGTAGTAATAGCTTATTAGATTAAGCCAAATGACCCGACCCGACCCGACCCGACCCGTTTCCACAACTTATCATTTGATTCATTATTTTCTCTTGTATTTTCATTTTTCCTTTAAAATATGGAACCGAATCTCAAAATCTTTAAACCATTTTTAACCGTTTTTTATTTAATTTCAATCTAGTGATAGTCAAGTAGTGGGTCGGGCCGTGCGTTAACGGGACTCGAAGTGACCGGCCCCAAACGGTGCCGCTGGTAACTGGGCAAGGTTGGGCTGGTTTTGGGGAAACGTCTATAATCGGTTTAGCTACATGTTAACCCGTCGAACTCGACCGGGCCTCTAATCAGGTCTGGTTGTAAACGGGATTTTTGATTATTTTTTAACATATAATAATACTAGAATTATTTATAAACCAATTTTTTTAACGAATATGATAACGAGATTGCGAGAATGCGAAAATTGTAAACGCTTTTGCGTTTATCTAACCACAAAACTCAAACAACATACATATAGCAATGGGAGGCACTTAGAACCCAAAAAAACGACCATAAGACCGTTTCTATATAACGGCTATATTTTTAATTTTTGATTTTTTCTAAAGAACAAACTGCGCCTTTCACCCCACCTTCATTTTAATCGCTCCAAGGCTTAGCTGGTTACACATTTTACTCGAATCCTCCTTACCCAGGCCAGACAAGCCTTAACCACCGGTGGGCCTTTACATGTCTCGGCCGGACCTTCCTTAACCGGTGACGCCTGCAGTCCCGGTTCCAGTTAACCGCCGGTAATCAGCCGGACTAGATAGTTTCTTGGTGAAAGTAATTAAAATATTATATTTTTAAGGATTCTAGTATTAATTATATCTTTTTAAGTATTTTAAAATAAACATTTATTTTTAATATTTCATATTGGTGAAAGTAATTAAAATATTATCTTTATATCTTCCAAAAAGTGTGTTCTGAAATGTTAACTAATATAGAGTTTTAGAGATTTTTTTTTTTTTAATTTAGATGTTACTTTTTTTTATTTTTCTACTTTACAATACAATATAATAAAGGTTGTAGAGCACATAAGTCAGTCTCCAAAATCATCACAAAGTATATTATTATAGCATAGCTATTGAAGATGTTCTTACATTCAGCTTCAATAAATTATTGCAACAATAATTATATTATTAAAATATCGTATATAATTAATAGGTGTCTCTCACATAAAACATTACATCAAAGTTTCTTTTATCATATGAATATCATAAAATTTATGATCACTTTTGGAGATTTTTTTTTAACTTATGAAGAACTTATATTATTTTTTGTTTTATGCATTTTGAAGAAAGTTATGAAAGATCTGATAAAACAAATTTTCTCTAAAAATCTCTTGAAGATCAACAAATTTACAAGAAGTAATACATGACTTTTGTATACTTTTTAAAGTTGAAAATAATCAAAAAAGTATATATGTGGACTACTTTACTATAGTCAATTTCATTATTTTTGTATTATAGTTTTATTAGCTTTTCACAGATGGTATATTCAAAGCTAACAACTACTCTTGACAACTGAATCATTTTGGAGGAGACGGATCAATGGCAAACATTGTTGTAGGAGAGTAGTTATCACAAAGGAGATTTGTTTATGCTTAAAGGTCGTTTATTAAACATTGAACGACTAAGGCATTACTAGATCATTTATCTTACTAAATAAGCATGACAGATTGAGAATCTTACCTAGTAAGTGGCATAGTGACAGAAGTTTTTACCCAATAAATTAGGAAGAAGACACTCACCAGACTAGTGTTTACCAAGTAAGAGAAATTTACAAACAATCAACTTTAATGACAGAAAATGTTACCCAATACTATCTGGTAAGCACTTATCTGGTAAACATTTAGTAAATACTATTTATGTGATTTTGGATTCATTTTTTTAGCGACAGATTATACACATACCCAACCAATCTAGTCTTAAATCTACACCATTGTCCACAACATGACTCAAATGTTGTTGGGCTACAAGCCCTTTTGACTGATTTTTGATTCATTTAGCAATGAGATATGATGGAAGGATTGTGATTCCTTCCTAAGGACTAGAAGGCAATGGCATGGCAACACAAGAACTAGAGAGTGTGACAAGGAGTAAATTTTCATCAAAACAATTAAAACTCATCCAAAAACGTTTTTGAAAATTCACCATATGAAATCATAACTTTTGTGCATTTCTTTATGGATTGATACTCAGTTATTTATCGGTTCATTACTTGTGAAAGATGAGAATAGATTGATAAATTTATCCTTGCACAAGTCTCTATTTTCTAATGGTCCAAGATATATATGCACCACTAACCCCTACCAATTAATATTATCATTACATTATAGTTATAATTTAAACAAAGGGTTAAAGTATAAAAATATAACAAAGGGTATTTTGATCATTTATTCTCATTTAATTCAAACTTCAAATTTACATTTTGCCAAACAAAACATGGAGACTCCAATTCACTAAAAGGTTTCATTTTAATTTCTACCAATCAAAAGTTACGTCAAAGTTTATTCCAGTTTTTTGAAAATCAAATTTTTTTTATAAATTTAATTATATCATATTTCATTATGCGAACGAAACATCGATTAATATATTAAAAATTATGGCCGTTCAAAAAATATATTAAAAATTATGAAACCATCATAGAAATTCAGATGTTATTCAAAGAGAAAAATTTCAAATCTTTCAAGCTTTTTATTTGTACTTAACATAACTCGGAAATTTCAGATGTTAAGATAGACGTTTAATATAGATAATTATCTAATTTTAATTATTTAATATCACATAATTACTTTTAAAATACAAACTCAATCACTCCCTTAATCATGCTTATTTTATGTGATTAGATTTGTTTTTAAATCCAAAAAGACCCGTTGACTCTTTTGGTTGACTCTACACTTGACAAAAGTGATGCACAAAAGTACAAAAATGCCCTCACAAGTAACAATATAAGGCCGCCGGGCGGCAACAAATCGATATAGAAGACAACTTATTAGAGGTCAAAATGCAGTGTCAATTTAGGCAAAAAAAAATTATAATAATTGAATAAATAAATCGAGTTGGTAAACCTTCCTGTCGTACATCATTGCATGTTGAAACCAGTGGCAGATTCAGAATTGTTGATTTTGAGGCGTAATTAAGTTTTACTTAATGATTTTAATGAACGTTATGCGTTTTTTAGTTGTTTTCAATGTATTTTTTTGATTAATGAAGGCACAAAAATAAAGTTCTAGGAGAATTGTGATATAAACTTATAAAAAACATGATTTTTCTAGATTAATAAAGTAGGAAAAAAAGTTTTAGTGGGGGTTCATCCCCCCACCGTCTCCAGGGTAGATCCGGCCATAATTAAAATGATTTAAGATAAACTATTATCATAATGACCTATTTATTTGTTTTGTTTACATTAAAAAGACATATTAGTTTAAAAATGGGATTAAGGTTCTTTAATGTTACGTTTTTTTGTTCTTTCTAATGGATTTTATTTTTGTGAACCGTATATGTTGTTTTTAATTACATCCATACAACACCTTTGATCAAAGATTATTGAAATTTATGGCATTTTATAATGTAATGGTTGCACTTTTATATAGTGTAAATTGTTGTTTCATAGCGTTTGACATGAATATCAAGTTTTTGTTTCTTATTCTTGTGATTTACAATATTATTTAATAGAAATTGCTTCTTGTTTTAAAGTTCAAACAATCCATGTGGTCATTTCACATTGTGAAACATTAAATGCCATTGATATTTTACGAGTTATGGTTGTTTCACACTATTTCAGATGAATTAGATGCCATTTTCCACTATGTGATGGATGTGGAATTCAAATAGTCAGATCGATCTTTCGTAATTTCATATTCATTGCAAACACGATATTTATTTTTGAAGTGTTTCACCGGTTCACTTCGTAATTAAGCTTTTCGAAGTAATTCACATATACATTGACACCTATACTAGGTGTATCAAAGCAACTACCAAACACTAGTTCCAGTGATTCATCTACATTTTGAGCCCAATGTTTAGTTCTATTAAGAGTTTTGAAAGCACTACTCCAATGAGATCCTTAGATGAATCATTTTGAACAAATGCTAAGTGATAAAAATTACCTTTGCATTTAATTTCATGTCGTGGTGCAATAATTTTTTTATGCATTTTGAACAATATTTGTGTTTTACGGTGTGATTTCACAAAATAAAACAAACAATAACGATTACATCCGATTTCCTAATGTGAAACAATAAAAACAAATCGCATTAAATGACAATTAGGTTTCACGGTGTCCTTTCATAGTGTGAAACAAAAATAACAATAATAAGCAATTTCATACTAAAAAAGAACTCGTAAATCATATATGAACCTTTTTCATTATCTTGGATCTTGTAGTCTTCATACTCATTACATTATACATCAAGATCAACATCAACTTAATTAAGAATGAATGAATGACAACCAACATATGAATTCGTGGACTTTTTGGTTGTTACACGATGTTTTTATGAAACACGATACACCAAATTAATGTTCATTTGGTTTTAGAAAAAAAAAATATACGACAAAAAAATTAGTTGAATGGTCAACAATGTTGTGGTGGATTGGTTAACACTTGGGGATTCATAGCACCTAACGGAGTTCGAGCCTTTCCGTGTGCATGTCTGAGAACATTTAGGTGGGGCTATGTTTAACCTCCAAAATTACCAGGAATTGGTTAGGCTTTGACCCAGATACTCTTCCAAAAAAAAAATAGTTGAATGACTTTTTAACGCAACAATGACTGAATGATTGAAGGTCCATGTCACAAAAAAAATCCGTGGGGGACTAAAACGATCCAAAATTATGGTCTGCTAATTGATAATTAACAAATTACCATGATGCCCTCATTGAATTAACTATGAAATCTTAATCATTAACTTAGTAATGAATCAAAACAAAACATGAAATTCATCTCACATAAAATTCTCATATAACCATATTTTCAATATATTATATAAAAATAAAAGTATTAATTGCATTCTCTATATAATGATTAATTATAAGTTTAAAAGTCTATAAAATTTTAATCATTCAATTAATCACGTACGACTTCAAATTTGACTATTTCTTTCATTTCAAGAAATTTAAATTCACAAGAAACTCTAACCTCACAAATTTGAAATTAATCCTCATCATAAGATTCCATTCAACATCATTTGAATTCTAAACTCGTGTTTATTGACATACAAGAAACCCGTCTAAACAAAACGTATTTTTGTCTACGATGTTTAATTTGATATATAGTTTAAGACAAGTTGCGTTAAAAGGACAAATACAAGCATATCTATATTATATTATAAAGTCTTAACAATTCTTATTTCCCTAGGATACTACTATTAAGGCATTAAACATAAACAAGTGAGAACAAATCAAACACTAATAAAAAAAACAAGGATATAATCGACGATATAAACAATTGCTAAATCATACAAAACAAACTTTATCAATGGTTTTATGATGAAAATGAGCATCAATAAAAGCTAACAACAATTTTTTAACGATCTTTAGCGACTGCTTTCCATCGGTTCCATTTAACAATGGCTTTCCGACGATTTTTAAAGGATTTTCCGATGACTACTTAAAAATAAATAAAAAAGAAACAACTGGTAAACCATCGGTTTGCAAGTCAGTAAATTCCAACTGTTTTTAGCAGGTAAATTCAGATTGTTTTTAGCCATTGGTATCGTTGTCGATAATATGTAGTTTTTTAGTAGTGAAATTCTAGATGTTTTTTTATAAAAAAATTATGGTGTGATTTTAGACAAATTAAAAATGGATATAATTCATTTTAAAATCTATATATCAATATATATATTAAAAGGAAAAACCAAGGTTGATGAGGTGGCATCTTCTAATGCCTAGAATGCCTTCTTTCTTTTTTCTCAAATTTTTGATTTTTCTTATATTGAATATGTTATAGACCTTTCTACCCCTCTATGGAACATGTCTAATTCATTTTTAACTAGGGCATTTTTGTAAATTTGCAAACCGAATTTTAACCCCCAACACCAAATTTAACCTCCAACTTTTGATTTGTTTCTTCATTATTTTCATTTATTTCTTAATCAAATTCATTTAAATTGACCACCTTTTCATTCATCCTTCAAACTTTTCATTTACCATCCATTAAACTATGAAACACATGGTACTCTCTCTCTCTCTCTCTCTCTCTCTCTCTCTCTATATATATATATATATATATATACCAACTATTTACATCAAACACATCCATCAAATCCTATATTTTGGTAATAAGGTAAAGTCTTCTCTCCCTCTCCCTCTCCATCACATCATTTGTTATTTCATTTCACAAATCCTTATTCTTTAACAAAACCATTTTCAAGTTTATTTTGATAATACTAATCCGGGTATTAATACATATTCACATTTGTTAAGTTTTAGATTTGTTTTTTACTTCTATCTCCTATATATATCTAACGAAATCGATATGCTTTGTTCGTGACAATTGTTTTAGAGTTTTGATAGCAACAACATTACAATAATCAAATCTTAAAAGTACCATTACAGTATATGATAATGCCTCGACACAGTAATATGATCTTTTTTAATGGTTAATTTTTTGGGTTTATTCAAGAATACTAATCCGTGTATTTTTTTTGTTGAGATTTTAGATTTTTCTTTGTCTTCAATAATTCTCTCATGTTTTAAATTTTACTTAACTCTTATTAAAATCAATATTTTTTATTTACATGCCATATAATACTATATGAGTATTATTGCATTTCACAAATCCTTATTCTTCAACAAAACCAATTTCAGGTTTATTTTAAGAATAGTAATCCGGGTATTAATACATATTGACCTTTGTTAAGTTTTACATTTGTTTTTTTACTTCTATCTTATATATATATATATATATATATTTCTAACAGAATCGATGTGGTTTGTTCTTGACAGTTGTTTTACAGTTTTGATAGCAACAACGTTACAATAACTGAATTTTATGCATTACAATATTTGATAATGCCTCGACAAACTAATATGATCTTTTTAGAATGGTTATTTTTCCAGGTTTATTCAAGAAGACTAATCGATGTATAACTGTTTTTTGATTTTTGTTGATATTTTAGATTTTTCTTTATCTTCTATAATTCTCTCATATTTTCAATTTTACGAAGCATTTTAACTCCTATTAAAATCAATATTTGTTATTTACATGCCACATAATACTAATCTGAATATTATTCCTTATGACATTTGTTTAACTCTTATTAAAATCAATAATTTTATTTACTTGACCCATAAATATTATAACATGCGTCTTTATTTGTAATTACATAAGCTTTTAATACAATAGAAAAATGAACTCTAAGTGATAAAAAAATTAAGATGACATAATCATGTCAATTTAATGTTTTTTAACTTACAAATAAAAGAACTTTATTGCAATCAATATATAGACATAAATGAAATACATATATAATTAAATATACTATAAATTAACATTATAATACTCCAACTTAATACTTAAGTGAATAACACTTAGCATGAATTATTATTTACTCATTACTTATTTTTTTTATCTTTGTTGGTAGTCTAGAGGTATTTCCTTATTTTTATTTATTGTTTTTTTTATGTTTAAAATTTTACTAATAATTTTAACACTTTATTGAAATCAATATTTTTTTTATTTACATGACTTGAAAATAATAATATCTACATCTTTACTTACTTGCATAATAAACCGATACAATTAATAAAAATAAAGATAACTATCCACGTCAATTTATTACCTTTTGCTTTACCCATTAAAAAAATTCTACCAACTTATCATTAATTGTCATTTACATAAACTCCTATCTATAAATAAGCGAATTAAGTTATTTATATAATACTCATTATATGTTTTAATATGATTAAATAACAATTACCAATATCATTAATTGTTATTTACATAATAATTTTATTTAGTTAATTGTTATAATTAATCATTTAATTTATTGTAATTTATGCTACTAACTATTCATTTTTCTTTTTTATGTTACTAACTATTTATTTTTCTTTTCTTTACTTGGACTAATTATTCATTTTCTCTTATTTAAGCATAAGAGATTTTTGTTTTTTTGGCTATGTTATCGGTTTTTTAACATACAATAACCTATATTTCAATATCTTCATCCAACACATTTTCTCTCACTAAATTTATAGTGTTTAAAGATCGATCTTTTGTTTTGAGTAATAATTTTTTGCCTAATTTAGTTAAATTTTTTATTTAGACACATGTGTGTTGAAGGTTATTGACAATTGCTGCAATGAAGCTGATGTTGAAGTTGCCTGGTTAAAAAATCCGAGTTTTGGTTATTTCTTACTCATATATTTCTAATGTGGCTATTCAACGTGTAACATAAATGGTTGCTTCTTTTAGTTGTTAAAAAAGATTTAAGTTTAATTTGGTTGTGAGTTTTCAAGCTGATGATCCACTTTATTATATTGATAGATTGAAATTAATAGTTTTAACAAAATATTGCTCTTATCAATTATAAGGTTGATGGTTCAATTGGTGTGATGAAGTGAGTGGTATAGCTAACGTTGAAGTCATAAAGCTAATTTATTGAAATTAACACTAGAACAATTTTTTTAAACTTCACCTTTAACTTTACGTAATGCATGCAAATGCAATTAAAAAATTCACAAATTTCATATTTATATATAAAACTAACTAATTAAAATAATTATATCTTAAATACTTCAAATACATTTATTAGTCACATTTTTTTAGATAAGGTTCACCTGAAATTGTCCAGACTACATCCTTGGTAATTTTTACCGAGAGCTAAAGCATGCTCCCCTGGGATTAATACTCAGTGGCCCCTGGTTGCTCACCCCCGGATTCGAACTTAGGTGGGTTTTTCCCTAACACCAAGCCTTAACCGGTAGGCTGCCCCATTGGGGTTTTTATTAGTCACATTTTATTAGTTATAAATTATGTTTAACTTTAACTTATTTTTTTATTTTTGAACGAAATAACTTTAACTTACTTGCAATTCTCCTTAACATATATTTTTTCCACGCCGTGCAACGCACGGGCTCAAACACTAGTATATATAAAAGTAGGATGTTGGAGATCCTAGGTGGCATCTTCAAAACCCATGAATCATATTTATCTTTTTTCTCAAATTTTGTATTTTTTTGTATTTTTAATACTTTTAATTAATATAATATATTAGGGTCATTATTTCATACATAAGTTATCCATCTTTTCATTTTTCCTTCAAACTTTTCATTTACCATCCATAAATCATTAAATACATGTTACACTATATATATATATACCAACTACTTACATCAAACATACCCATCAAATTGTTCAAGTCTTTCTTCTACACATTTTTTAGGTAATAAGTTTTATATTTTGTTTCATGCTTTCTACAAATTATATATTGTTGTTGATGTTTATGCATGTGTTTTATTCAAAATTTGTTTTTTGCTTGACAATGTTTCACTTCTAATAGTAACAATCAAATACTAAAGTATGATTTTTATGGCTTTTTAGGAGATGGGTTATTTGTGTTTTTTAATTCAATTTATTATTTTTGTTTTTATCCCTAATGGTTCTAAAGTATGATTTTTGTGGCTTTTTAGTAGATGATTTATTTGTGTTTCTTAATTCAATTTGTTAATAATATATCTTAAGACAATGTTTCACTCCTAATAGTAACAATCAAATACTAAAGTATGATTTTTATGGGCTTTTTAGGAGATGGGTTATTTGTGTTTTTTATTCAATTTATTATTTTTGTTTTTATCCCTAAAATGGTGTTCTAAAGTATGATTTTTGTGGCTTTTTAGTAGATGATTTATTTGTGTTTCTTAATTTAATTTGTTAATAATATATCTTAACCTTCATTACCTTTCGTTTTTCTATTTTTTATTTACTTGATAAGTTAATTAGTTTTCCATCTCTATATCAAAAACATAAAGTTTATTATGACATAACTATTTTGGTAATTCTAAGACTTTTAACTTTCTAACATTTTTATTTTTATTCTTGAAAATAAAACCTTCATAGATTTCATCTACTCATTTTTCTTTCTCATAATTTGACTATTACTAAAGGGTGTTGATAAACCTACCCGGGGGGTATGTTTATAATTTCCCTTACTAAATTTACTTTTATCTCTCCTTATCACAACATGTTTTTCTTCAACATGATCATTTTTCATGTTGTCACTCTCCATTGTTTGATCTGCTTACAATATTTCACAAATTCTTATTTATAAAAAATGTTTTTCAAATAACCTATTTTTCTCCTTCTTCATCACTTGATTTGTTATTCATTCCACAAAAATTTATTTTCAACAAAATTGTTTTTAGTTTGTTGTGAGGATAATAATTTGAATATCATTCATTTCTTAGTTTTGTTGGTATTTTATATTTATATTTTCTATTTCCTTCTTCTATGTGTTTCATAAGTTTTTACCAACAGAACTAAAGGTGTGTTCTTAGCAACGATATAAGATGATAACATATATAATATAACTTTAACAAGTAATCTTTGATGGTTATTTTTATTTCGAAAATATTAATTCGGATATACATTCTTTTAGACTTTGATTGAGATTTAAAGTTCTTTTTTTAATCTCAGTCTTTTATATCTTTCAAAGTTTTTGTTTTACTAATTATTTAAAATACTATTAGAATAAGTATTTTTGTTATTTACACGACACTTAAGTATTATTACATGTAATTTATATTTACTTAGTAATATTATAATAATAAATTTGCTATAATTAATATAAATAAGCAAATGAATATGAAAATTGATTGCAACAATTGTTAAAAGATATATATATATATATATATATATATGGAGAGAGAGAGAGAGAGAGAGAGAAAGAGTCTATATATATATATCACTTAATTATTAAAATTAATATAAAAAACTGAAATCAATATATAAAACTAATAAAAATGACCAATCAATTTAAATGTTACGCTAATTAATAAAAAGATAGTCTTCTAAATATATGATATATTTATTATCTTTAGTATAGCTCAAAAACATAATTAAAGTAAATCAATATCTATATAATTAAAATTATTACATAAAATATAAAACTACTATAATAATATATAATAAAAATAGAGTCAATATAATAATATGCATAAAAAACTATGAAAACAATATATAAAACTTGAATCAGAAGAATCAATATATTAAATAAAAAAAACACCTTATTACAAAGATTAACATGTATAAAGGATTTCATACTTTGTTATTAATTTAGATTAAATCAAACTAAATATGTAAGTTAAATTTGAATAAATATAATAATTTTATTTACATAAATTTAATAAAACCGTCTTCTTTTCATGAATTTTATGGACTAACCAAAATATAATGAAACAATTATAAAAAGATCGAAAAAACTCAAACATGTCAGATGAAAAATTAACAATCGCTGTCGAGTGATCACAATATTGACAACTAATGTTTTTTTTCATGTAACACAAGTCAAAAAGGGGTTTCAAGAAGTTTTTTTCCCTAAAGTTGCAAAACGAGTACATTACAATAATTATAAACAAAATAAAAAAAATATCTCGCAATTATACAAAAGTAGGTAAGAGAACGTCACATTTGTATGAAATCTTTCTCACAAAACAATTTGCATAATAAACGTCATGATTATAATCGACGGAATCATATATTTGTTTTCTAAGTTTTAGTTATAACTTATTAATTATATATAATGAAAAACAAATTAAGGATGATAAGGTGGATTCATATAAAATTGAATATTGATACTCATTATTTTTAATACCTAATACATGATTATCGGCCAAATTAACTTCAATATTTTATTTAAGCTTAACAATACTTTTTAAAATAAAAAATAATACCACCGTGCAAACCGCGGTGCCGAAATAACATACAATCAATATTTTTGCTTTCAGATGCAGAACATTGAAGTTAAATTATAATGCAAGTTGCACATTTTCAATTGTGGTATTCAGTTGGATTATTGAAAGCAGACTTTATGCCATATAGTTTCATTTCGTTTTTTAAGTCTTTCAAATCACTACTTACAGTTTCAATGTTATTCTTATTCTTATTTTCGTGATCGAATAGTATTCCATTTAGTAGTAATCTATAAGCTAATCCAATCTATATCAAGTATATAATCACTCAAACGACAAACATGTTTATTGTCATTTGTCATTGATTTATTTAGACAATATCATTCAGTTATGCCAAAAATAACACAAAGTACATAATTGATAGGATGATTGATGGTAGAGTATATCTAATCCAAAATGTATATCATATAAACAAACAAGGTTGTCAAACTCGCGAGTTTGATCGTAGGCTCGTACGAGTTTACGAGCCTACTCCACAAAAACTAGCCGGCTCGCATGTAGGGTCGTTTTTGAGTAAGATCGTTCAGGCTCGTAGGCTCGTATCGTAGGCTCGTATCGTAGGCTCGTAGGCTCGTAGGCTCGTAGGAAGTGAAGATGATGCAAACTTGGTGGTGTAGAGTCTATGTTATTTTAAAATTTGGAGTTATTTTGAGTTTTGGACTATGTTATTTTGACTTTTTGAGTATTCGTAAGAGTTAAGACTTAAGACTTATGACTATGTTATTTGGATTTTGGAGTATTATTAAGACTTAAGAGTTAAGACTTAAGACTATGTAATTTTGGGATGTGGATGTATGTTATTTTGGATGTGGATGTATGCTATTTTGAAATTTGGATGTATGTTTTCGAAATTTGAAGTAGGATCTGATAAAATATATACTGACTTGTAGTAGGTAGGATCTTACGAGCCCGAGCCCGAGCTTACGATCCGAGCTTGCAAAGACAAAAACGATCCTAGCTAGGATCCCGAGCTTAACAACCGTGTAAACAAAGACGTATTTACATGGAATAAACGAATGAAACTTATTAAATATAACTAATAAACAATATTTTATGTTATTTTTTGAACACCGCACAACGCGCGGTGCGGGCCACTAGTTAAAATTGAAGAAGGAAAAACAAAATTGCTTTAAGATAACATACATAGTTAAAAACGGATATAATTCATTTTAAAACTAAAATTGAAGAAGGCAAAAAAAATTTTGTTTCAAGATAAACATACATAATTAATAGGGAAAATTGCCGAAAAAGGTAACATAAATGTCAAAAAAATCCAATCAAGGGAACGTACATTTTTTTTTGCCGAGAAAGGACTATGCATTTGATTTTGTCAAAAAAAGGGAATGTAACCTGATTAACTTGATGATTGCTTAGTCAGCAGGTAACTTGCTGACGTATCTGTCCAAGTGGCAGTCCAGTTAGCACCATCAAATTGCCGAAAAAGGTAACATAAATGTCAAAAAAATCCAATTAGGGGAACGTACATTTTTTTTTGCCGAGAAATGACTATGCATTTGATTTTGTCAAAAAAAAGGAATGTGACATGATTTAACTTGATGGTTGCTTAGTCAGCGGGGTAACCAGGTGACGTGTTTAATTTGTTCAAGTGATAGTCCAGTTAGCACCATCACACCTTTGATCAACGTTGATCGGAGTTGACCGCCACCACCACCCACTGCCACCACCGCTCATCGTCACCCACCGCTATCGACTGCCATAGCCACGCACCGCCATCGATTGCCATCGCCACGCACCGCCACCGACTGCCACCTACCACCCATCCCCCGTCTTTCTTAGAATTCAACATCTAATTGTGTATAGATGAGGTAGGCGAGTCAAGCACCACCACCATCCACGTCCGCCGCCACCCCCACCACCCACGACCCCTGCCACCCACCGCCACCCACTGCAACCCACGACTCCTCACCACCCACCACCCCCACCACTCCCTGCCACCCACTCCCACCACCACTTACTGATTTTGCCGAAAAAGGTAACATGAATGTCTAAAAAATCCAATCAGGGGAACGTATATTTTTTTGCCGAGAAAGGACTATATATTTGATTTTGTCAAAAAATAGGGAAGAGTAACAGGTTGTACAAGTTACCGGTTACTCTTTCCCCTTTTTGGACAAAATTAAATGTATAGTCCTTTCTCGGCAAAAAAAATGTACGTTCCCCTGATTGGATTTTTTGGACATTTATGTTACCTTTTTCGGCAATTTTCCCTAATTAATATTCACTATATTTAAAATAATTCTCTTTTTGAAATCTATATATAATAAAAGAGTAACTGGTTTGCCACGTGTCGTGCTCTGGTGAGCCGTATTGCCACGTGTCGCGTTCTGGTGAGCCGGTTTCGATTATCAAACAATGAATAAAATAATGTAAAAGATAAATATCACTGTAAAAAATCCTCTACATAATTAATCAAACGGTTTAAAAAATCCTTTACATAATTAAATCAAACCTTTTAATCCAAACTATAGATAAATATGAAAACAATAAATAAAATAATTTAAAAAATAAGTACTACTTTCAAAAATACATAATTAAATCAAACGGTTTAAAAAATCCTCTACATATATTTGTGTAATATTTAATATAATCAATACACGTATTATTATTTTTCATTTGTGATATAAAGAATTAAAAATATTCTCTCTATTTTCAAAGTACAGTTTTCTAAGAGTTTTCCAAAGTTGAAAAATTTTACTTTTCCTATTTTCTTAATTCTTAAGAAAATTCCATATAACTTTTTAGAACAAAAAAATATACTCAAGCTCTTTAAAAACTTTCATTTTTTAATCCAAACTATAGATAAATATGAAAACAATAAATTAAATAATGTAAAAGATAAATACCACTTTCAAAAATCCTCTACATAATTAAATCAAACAATTTTAATCCAAAAATACACACCTCAATCTCAATCTCTCAATCTCAATCTATAAATACCCCTTTCAATCTCTCAATCTCAATCAATTGCTGCAACTCTCTTAATTAAGCCACTACCAATTACACATACACACACAAAGGTAATTAATCAAACGCTCTTTAATTTTTATTTTTTCCTACACATGATGATATGATTATAATGATTCTATTTATGTTTATAGTCCAAGTTGGAGTTGTTGATTTCTCGTATGTGACTTTGTATTTATGATCATTTTCATATTTGTAATATAAGGTTTTTGGCATAATTTAATTTTTTGAAATTATCCCGTGTATTATACGGGATCAAAACTAGTTACATAATATATACATATAGTAAATTATACTAATTTCTAAAGCACATTTAATTGCTTTCAGAAAAAATTTATTTTCCGAAAACATAGTTCTAAAACATTTTAAAGAATATATGTCAAAATATAGATTTTTTAATTTGGTGAATCTTGAAATAATTTCTCATAAAATAATAAAGGTATGTTTGTATGTAAAGTATTTTTTCTGTCGATGTAATTTGCTAACTCAGTTTTTTTTAATTATTAATTAAATTAAATTAAATATGTAAAAAAATGTCTTTATTTCTTTATAACCACATTTATTCATGACACCAATCACTTTTAAATTGCCTCTAGAATTAGGTTAATGATATCAAGCCTTATCTACATCAATTAATTTTAAACATTGACGCAAAAGGGTCACATTCATATATTTTCTTTAGAAAAGGAAATCTATCTAACTTACAAGATTGAAACAGGTTTTCACCAAATAGAATTTCATAAAGATTAATATGTTTTCATAAGACCCATAAAAATTAAATTTTACACTTGAAATTTCACAGCAAAATGATGTGAAAGTAAAAAGAATCCGAACTTTCACATCAAGAACACAATGATGGTTACTTTTATAAACATTGTGAAATTTCAAGTGTAAAATCTTGGTTTTACAGGTCTTACGAAAACAACTTGATCTCACATGCATGTATGAAATTAGAAGTATAAATATTTTGTAATAATATTTATATATAAGTAAGTAAATTTGAGTTTGAATTATGTAAAAACATACATTTTTCCAAGAACAATTCAAAATAAATACGAGAATTAATTACTTGTACAAATTTGCTTAATGATATGCCAAAATCGCACATGTAATTGGACTAGTGTTTCTTAATTGTATGACATTAATAAGCCTTTAATTTGAATTTATTTAAACTGATATGTAACGGCGGTCCAAGATTTTTATTGAGTGCCTGCACTTTTGAAGGTTAATAAAGAAGAATTAAATTCGCCCTATTTTTTTTAACCAAATTTCGTGATTATTTAAGTTTTTTAGTTGGTTTCAAAAATTTTCTCTTGTTATTTTTGTTGACTGTTTTAATTTTTTGGTTTATGTTTCTTGCACATTTTATATCCTCAAAAAACTACTTATAAAAATCAATTGAACGGATACACGAGACTCCATTCATAGGTCCGTCCGCCCATGCTAATAGTTGTTGATCCAAGCAATTATGGCTCGTGGTCAAGGCTAATGCAGTGTGCACTAAACCTGATAAACGTGTCGTATCGTGTCAAGTTTGTGTTGGACCAACGCTAACCCGATCCGTTTAATATTTATAATTTCAAAAATAAAAATTCACAAAAAGTAACGATTTAAAATTTTATAATTCAAACTTATAAGTTCGAACCAAATCCATTAACATTAAAAATCTAAATAAGATGAAAAAATAAAATTGAAATAAGGAAACTCTTAATGATACAGTCGATGACATGTTAACTAAAGTTAAACGATTTAGACTTTAGAATTTTAGACTGTTATTGTTTCTGGGCTACCAATGTATCTAGATGAATTTTTCAAAAGGTAAATCATAAATTAGTAAAAAAAAACAAACTTTATATAATATATATAGACGAAGGTTCAACTGCGAACTCAAATTTCATTGTGAATGTGAGAACATGTCGAGAGCGCGCCACGTGGCATATTCAATCTAAATAATCATGTATTATTCAGACCGAATAATATTGAATGCGGTATTATTCAGTCTGAATAATACTGAATGCGGTTTTATTCAAACTGAATAGTCTGAACAATATATGATTATTCAAAGTGAATATGCCACATGATGTGCTCTCGACTGTCCTCACGTTCACAATGAAAGATGAGTTCTCATTTGAACCTGGCCATATATATAGGGGTGGGTTCAAATGTGAACCACTTTTTGGTTGTGAACGTGAGGACAACCGAGAGTGCGACACGTGGCGGATGACTAGGCGCCACGTCAGATCCCACGACGGATGACTAGGCGCGATTCATGGGAGGGCATTGAATTAAAGGGGGGGGGGGACCACACTCAAAGATGTCACGTGTCGCGCTCTCGGCTGTCCTGACGTTCACAATCAAAAAGTGGTTCACATTTGAACTTTTCTCTCTCTCTCTCTCTCTCTATATATATATATATATATATATAGTGGGAAGTTATTTTGCAAACTATAAAAAACGTGCAAACCGTGCAAACTCATGGTTGCACACGTAAATCAATGAAAAATCTTTTATAGAGTCGTTTAATATGATGAAAATGTTTCATATACTAAATTTTGTGATGAAATTGTTTCATATGAAGGTGTTTATTTATGTAGAAATGAAAAAGTTTCATATGAATAAAAAACACCAACATATGAAACAATTTCCTCAAAATTTGATGTTTATGAAACATTTTCATCATATTAAACAACTCCATGAATCAATTTCACTGATTTTACGTGTGCAACCATGAGTTTGCACGGTTTGCACGTTTTTTATGGTTTGCAAAATAACTTCCCTCTATATATATATATATATATATATAGGGGTGGGTTCAAATGTGAACCACTTTTTGGTTGTGAACGTGAGGACAACCGAGAGCGCGACATGTGGCAGATGACTAGGCGCCACGTCAGATCCATGGCGGGTGACTATGCGCGATTCATGGGAGGGCATTGAAGTAAAGAGGGGTGTTAAATATTGTATTGTTCGGGGACCTCTTTGTAATCTTTGTATCTATATATTGTTATCAATACACGCAACCCCAATTACGGGTTTCCACATATTTTCACATGGTATCGAGCCACCTACGAAAAACCCTAAGAAAACCCTAATTTTTCTTTTACTGCTGCCGCCGCCGCCGACCACCGGCAGCCGCCGCCGTTCACACCGCCGGCGTCCTTCCCTCTCCGGCGTCGTTCTTCCCTCTGTTCCCACGAACACCGCTGACGTCGTCTCTTCAAACGGTGTCTTCCCCTCTGTTACTACGAACACCTGCCGCCGCCGTTCCCCCCGCCGGTGTTCTCCCCGCTGTTACTCCGATTGCCGCCGACGTACCCCACGCCTGCGTCCACTGTATAACTGCCGATCGCCGTGTGCCTGCGCCTCTTCCGAGCCGCCGTCGCGTCGTCGAGTAACTACTGCGCCGTTGTCTCCTGTTTTGATCTCGCCGGAACCCTAGCGGCGCCGATCTGAACTCGCCGGAGTCCTAGCGGCGCCGATCTGCACTCGCCGGAGTCCTTCCCGTAACTGCTGCAGCTTTTCCTTGCGTCATCTGCTACGGTCGCCGGAATCCCAACGTCAATTTTGACGTAATCGTGTGCCAAAGCCCAAAGTCCCTGAATTGATTTTACGCTGCATCTTGAAACCAAAAGAAGTACTTGAAGTTTGGAGATTTACATATTTGGTCCCTGCAGTTTGAAGGTGTCATTGTTTTAGGAAATAAGTTTGGAATTTTACGCTGTTAGTCCCTGGAATTTCGAACTTATCTTTTGACGCCTACCGTTCATCGTTGAGGTGTTTTCTATCCTCGCGCCGTGAACAGAATAACTCGCGCCGCGCAGCAGTCTCTGCATCCCCACTTCAGTTTTCGTGAGCCGTCGCCGCGCCGTCTGCCTTAGCCACTGTGTGCCAACTGCTCCCAGCAGCCTCTCAGCGGTATTGTTTGTCGGTACATTCTATTCCCTCTACCCGCGGTTAAGCTTCTCGCACTCTTATTATCTTACACTTTATTAGTTTTATTACTTTGGGTTTTTCCGTTTGTTGCAATGACTACCCCCTCACAGACCAATACCCTCACTAGCCCTACCGCCAGTCAACTTGTCTTTGCCCTTACAAATGTCTACTCCCAATTTAGCTTTAAACTTTCCACCGATGGTTCCAAATATAAACTTTGGCGTCGTATTTTCCTTGATATGTGTAAGGGTGCCAAAGTCCATGGTCACATCACTGGCAAGTCTAAACCTGCTGGTGATGATGATGAGGACTGGGAGGCAATTGACTCCCGCATCAAATCCTGGTTTTATTCCACTTGTGATGCCAATCTCTTGCAAATCATCTCGAGTGATAACTGCACTGCAAAAGACCTTTGGGACAAACTTGATGAGTTCTTTCTAAATAATAAAATGTCTCGCATGCTTCAGCTACAAGAGCAATTCCGTAACACTAAAAAGGGTGCCTTGTCCATTACTGATTTTTGTCACAATTTAAAAAATCTGGCCGATGCACTTGCTGATTGTGATTCCAAAATTGATGAAGTTGAACTTGTCATGCAAATCCTTCGTCAGTTACCTCCCTCCTATCATAGCATCGTAGATGTCATCACCAATACCAAGCCCTTTCCCTCATTCCTTGAAGCGAAAAACATGCTTCTTCTCCACGAGTCTCGTGAAGAGTCTCTTGAACCCCATACAGATCCCCCTCTTACCTCTTCCGCTGCCTTATATTCCTCTGCTCAAAATGGAAAACCGAAAAATAAAACTAATAGAGGGAGAAATAATGGGCGTCCTGCTTCCAAGGGGGGGGGGTAATACTAATGTTTCCACAAGCTCCCACTCTCTTGCAGGTACACAGGGTCACTCTCAGGCTTACTTCGGAAACTCACCCACCTCTGGTCAGGTTCCACTAGTTCAGCCAGGTCTACTTGGTGCACCTCCTGTGCAATCCTTTGGGGCCGGGGCTCCTCAGCCGTCCCCGAAGATGTTCAGCGCTCCTCAGCAGCCCTCACCCCACACCTTCCATCCACCACCGGTGCTTTCACATCCATACTATTACGGGCAACACCAGTCTCCAACTCTAGTGCCCGTTCCTACTCAGTATGGTCCGCAAATGCAGCCGCCCGCGCCCGTGCCACAGCCTCCGTTTGGCGGACCTCCGCCTCATCAGCCATCTTTTGGCGGACATGCTTCACAGTACACTGATCTCTCTTCTGTTTTTCAGGCTATGTCTGTGCAGCCACCTCAGGACAACAACTTTTACATGGACACCGGTGCATCCAGGCACATGACCTTCAATCAAGGTACAATGCACTCTCTAACTCCTTGTAATTCTAGTTTCATTCAGGTTGGTAATGGTGCTGTGGTTCCTGCTAGATACATTGGCCAATGTAAATTACCTTTTTCTCCTTGGCCTCTTATGCTGAAAAATGTCTTAGTATCTGATAAACTTATCAAAAACCTTATCTCTGTCCGTCGTTTTACCATTGATAATTCTGTATCTGTTGAATTTGATCCTTTTGGTTTTACTGTGAAGGATCTTAAAACAGGTTCGTTTCTTCAGCGTTGCGACAGTGATCACCATGATCTTTATCCTGTTCTTCCTCCCTCTCCTCAGTCTACGGTTGCTTCGGCCAACGTTGCTGTCTCTTTTGACGTCTGGCATCGACGGCTAGGTCATCCGGGTGCTGCTGTTTTTCAGTTTCTCTTGTCTCGCAAGTTTATTGCTTGCTCTAGTCAAAACTCTTCTTTATGTCATGCTTGTCAGTTAGGAAAACATTGTCGTTTACCTTTCTCTTTATCAGCTACTAAAACTTCTCGTGTGTTTGAACTTATTCACTCTGATCTATGGACTTCTCCTGTTACTAGCTTGAGTGGGTTTAAATATTATGTTCTGTTTTTGGATGATTATTCTCATTTCTTATGGGTCTTTCCTTTACGTGCAAAATCTGAGGTGTTTTCTGTTTTTAAAACCTTTCGCGCCTATGTTCTAAATCAATTTAAAACGGACATTCAGCTTTTCCAATGTGACAACGGTCGTGAGTTTAACAATCAACCATTTTTGGATTTTTTCAAAACTCATGGCATTAAAATACGTTTCTCTTGTCCCTATACGTCTCAACAAAATGGAAAAGCTGAGCGCACCATCCGCACTATTAATAACACCTTACGCACATCTCTCATCCAAGCCTCTCTCCCGCCCAAATTCTGGGTTGAGGCCCTCCTTTCTGCAGTTCACACCTTCAACCTGCTTCCGTCCACCACCATTCAGTACAAGACCCCATTTGAGGTGTTGTTTGGTTTCTTTCCCACCTATTCTCATTTGCGAGTATTTGGGTGTTTGTGTTATCCTAACACTTCGCCTACTAGTGCTCACAAGCTTGCTCCTCGATCCTCTGCCTGTGTCTACCTCGGTCCCAGCTCGGATCATCGTGGGTATCGTTGCTTAGACCTCATCACGCAAAAGGTCATCATCTCCCGTCATGTCAACTTTGATGAAACCTACTTTCCGTTTCCTGACTTCCAACCTCGTCCCTCCTCTGAGGACTATGACGCGTTTGATGTTGATGATTCTCTCTCTTCCCTCTCTCCTTTGATCGATACTTCCTCCCCTCCGCCGGACGCTGGTCCTTCTGCTTCCTCTTCTCAGCCCCCACCGGCTGAGTCCTCTGGCACCTCCTCTTCCCCTTCCGCTTCCTCTGCTGAGCCTTCTCAGCCTCCTGCTCCGGCTGCTACCTCCGGTCATCCGATGACCACTCGTTCACGCACAGGCTCTCTTAAGCCAAAACAGATCTTCAACCTTTCGGTCACTAGTGACATCTCTCCCATTCCTCGGTCTACTGCCCAGGCCATGTGTGACCCTCATTGGCGGGCCGCCATGGATGCTGAAATGAGGGCCATTCTTTCTAACTACACGTGGGATCTTGTTCCTAAACCCTCTGATGCTAACATTGTTGGCAATCGTTGGCTGTTTCGCCATAAGTTTGACAGCAATGGACGTCTTGAGCGTTACAAAGCCCGTCTTGTTGCTCAGGGTTTCTCTCAGCAACCCGGCCTGGACTTTGATGACACTTTCAGTCCCGTTGTCAAACCTGCCACTATTCGCACGGTTCTTAGCATCTCCATCTCCCGCAACTGGCCCATTCATCAGCTTGATGTTAAGAATGCCTTTCTTCATGGTGATCTCACTGAGACTGTTTACATGCGTCAGCCCCCTGGCTATGTAAACACTTCTTTTCCCGATCATGTCTGTCGCCTACGCAAGGCTCTTTATGGCCTTAAGCAGGCGCCCCGTGCGTGGTATCATCGTTTTGCTGTCTATCTCTCCTCTTTAGGTTTTCTTAGCAGTAAGACTGACACCTCTCTTTTCACGTATCATCGCGGTTCTGATACTATCTACCTCCTTCTTTATGTCGATGACATTATTCTTACTGCCTCCTCTCCTACTCTCATTTCCATGGTTATCTCTAAGTTATCTTCTGAGTTTCCCATGTCTGATTTGGGTCCGTTATCCTTCTTCTTAGGAATAGCTGCGTCTCGTAGCAAGTCTGGACTCTTTCTTTCTCAATCTGCCTTTGCTCAGGAGATTCTAGCACGAGCTGATATGGTCTCGTGCAATCCCTGTAGCACACCAGCTGACACCCGAACAAAGCTTGCTGTTGATGGTGAGCCTGTTCCGGATCCCACCTTATATCGAAGCCTTGCTGGTGCCCTGCAGTATCTGACCTTTACTCGTCCTGATATTGCCTATGCCGTCCAACAGGTCTGTCTCTTTATGCATGACCCGCGTCTTCCGCATCTCAATGCGCTTAAACGCATCTTACGGTATTTAAAGGGTACTTTATCTCATGGTCTTCATATTAAGGCGTCAGTTGTTGATCGCTTGGTTGCCTATTCGGATGCCGACTGGGCCGGCTGTCCTAATACACGTCGGTCCACCTCTGGGTTTTGTGTCTATCTGGGTGACAATCTCGTATCTTGGTCCTCCAAACGACAGCATGTTGTTTCCCGCTCTAGTGCCGAGGCCGAGTACCGGGGGATAGCCAATGTAGTTGCTGAAACTGCTTGGTTGCGAAATCTCCTCCTCGAGTTGTGTTGTCCTCTCTCTCGTGCCACTGTTGTCTTCTGCGATAATGTCAGTGCCATGTATCTAGCATCTAACCCTGTTCAGCACCAGAGAACCAAGCATGTGGAAATAGATTTACATTTTGTTAGGGAGCGTGTTGCGATTGGTCATGTGCGTGTTTTGCATGTTCCATCCGCTTATCAGTATGCTGATATTTTTACAAAGGGTCTACCTACTAGTTTGTTTCTAGATTTTAGAAATAGTTTGAACATTCGTTTACCTCCCGATCAAACTACGGGGGTGTGTTAAATATTGTATTGTTCGGGGACCTCTTTGTAATCTTTGTATCTATATATTGTTATCAATACACGCAACCCCAATTACGGGTTTCCACATATTTTCACAAGGGGGACCACATTCAAAGCCGCCATGTGTCGCGCTCGTCTTCACGTTCACAACCAAAAAATGGTTTACATTTGAACTTTCCTCTATATATATATATATAGACACACACACACATATGAATAACGGGTTAGTTAGGTCATTTTCGAGTTGATAAGCTTAACCCTGACCTTACCTGTTTAATTTTCGTGTCGTGTCAACTCATTTAAATATGTCAACCCGTTTACTTAAACGGGTTAAAACCTGTTAAAACCTGTTACCCAAACTCGTTTATTTCATATCGGATTAACGTATCGTGTCAGTTTTTAATGGCACCTTTTGAGTCTAGCTGTTGTTCTACTTGTTTTTCTTTAATCTCTATCACGAGATAATATGAATCTATAGATATTTAAAACAAAAACTTTATAAAAGATTGATAAATTGATAATTAAAAATTAAGTGTATTATATATAATGAAATTGAACGCTATAAGACGATAATTAATGTTTGACGACTCTTGAGGTTCACGTAAGATGATTGTTAAATGATAGAAACGGCACCGTTTGGATCTTTGCGGTTGGCCGGCATCCAATCCAACCTAGTAATCCTTAAAAAGAATTGTGTACCGTTTTCACGTGATTAACTTTAACTTAAACTAGCATTTCATTAGTTATATTTTAATTTTTGACCTTATATAATTATTTTAAAGAGATGTATAAATATAAAAAGTAGATGAAGAATCGTATTAGGGTAGGAGTTATGGTGAGAAGTGTAAGAAGAAATTTAAATGATTAAAGTCTCAACCTTTCTTACGATAACTATTATGCTTAAAGGAAAGCAACTCATGTTAACTAAGGTGTTGTTCGGTTGGTTTTTCATTTAAGTCTTGTATGGATAAAGTTGTCCGTGTTGATTAATCTATTTGTATAGAATGAGAAGGTTTTGGTAGGAGAAAGCTTTTTCAGGGATGGAAGAAAAGTGTTTTTCTAATTAGGAGTGTCAGGGTTGGAAAAACTTGGTTTTTTGCATAAAGCTCCCCCCTAGCTAAAAGCTTACTAAATAAACCACTTCCTATGCCATTAAGCCACTGCCAAACAATCATGTATAATTGACAAAATAAGTTGCGAATCCCATTAAGCTCATTAAGTTGCTAACAAACAGGCCCTAAGATATGTGTCTAGGTGAAGGATCGTGTGAGAAATGAATTGCGCTTTATAACGGAATTGATTCGCTGCATCTCGATTCATCTTATCCCAATATATCTCATCCTAATTTGCATTCATTTATCATGCTAACTTCCACTTCTTACTGGAAACTAACCACATATATTTGCGAGAACACGAGAATTTTCGTATGTACAAAATCACATATGATTCATATACAAAATCACAAGTACAAAAGTCACATATATAATTCATGTACAAAACCATATATGATTTACATATAAAATCACATGTGATTTGGTACATGGTCCACTTCCTTTTTTTAGTGTAAAATCACATGTGATTTTGTACATGGACGAATGTTCTCGCATTCTCGTAAATAGCAAGGGTTCTCATTTTGAACCTCCACCTATATATATATAGTATAAACCATGTATATAAATATTAAAAACAATACAAACTATATTTAAATGTCCATTATGCCGATTTAATATTTTGTCTTATAGATATCTTGATTGTTTCGCCTAAGGGTTTGTAGTCCAGCTGCATTTGGTGTTATTTGTGGTGTCCCACTCCCTTGTGGTTGTGGACTTGTGGGTTCAAGTCTCTTGTGGATGTTGGAGTAGATTTAGAAGTAGGTTTAGTGGGTGCATTTGAGTGTTCCATGACATGATGCAATGATCATAATAAATGAATTCTACGATTTATTCAGATATCTTTATTATGATTTTTTTGGAAGGCATAGCGGCATCGAATCAACAAACGACTACCACAAACACACACACACATACACACACTTCTCCGATAGTATCGGGCAGCCCACTAATCTACCAATGTTTCGGCCCAGCTTATGTTGGACCTATGAATTAACCATGACCATCTTCTAGAAATATCTCGATTATTTCAATGTGAGACATGTATAGTTTATGACATTTACGTTATATGTATATATGTGTGTATAGATAGAGAGAGGAGAATGTATTTTGTTTTAAATCTATTTTTTCCTAATCAAACTTTTGCGCAAAACGATCATTTTGTTGCTTTCGATTTCACATCTATGTTGATATACTAATTAGTAGTCCCTATATTCTAGTTACTTTTCGGGTTCTTTCAATCTCTTGTGTGTGTGCTCATAATGCGTGATATGCGAAATATTTATTAGTAACTTACAATTGATTATGAGCTAGAGAACTGCTTAACGCATGATATGCGACATATGGATCTATTATTTAACATGAATGTAAATTTCGTGATGATATTTATTTTGAAAAAGCACAAGTGGCACGTCATGGGTGGTTCCTCGATTTCTAACCAATTATAGGCTTCTATTTAACATAACTTCCCGTTATTGATAATAACATCGAGAAAGTGAAAAATTTTAATTCGAACGTTAAATGAGATGATCCAAATGTGATTAAGAAGATAAATACAAGGTGTTTTCGAGACAAAAAGAATCCCCCTATTTAATAAAAAAAAGAACTGAAATTTAAAAAAATTTAAAGCCGACAATTGTGTCTAACTTAGTTGATAATGGAAAAAGGTAGTGTTTGTCAAAAAATTTAAACCCAAAAAAATTGTATAAAAGTACGAGTTTCTATTCTCATGATATGTATATTGTTATAATGTTTTATTTGATTGTTATTCATTAACATCCTCAATTTTTCATCATTTTCATTTGAACTTGTCCTAAATTTTATAGTTACAATCTAGAATTCTCAAATATCATCATTTAAAATCTCACCCTAGAGGTTGAAAAGGCAAAAATCGTGTATTACCTAAACTTGAATTTAAACCATTTTTATTTTCAAATTAGACCGATAAAATTAAAAGACAAGTCATATAAGTTAAATTCATTCAAAAATTCAAAATGTAATCGAACTAGTATTCAAAATCTCTTAAAACAACTACAAACAAACTTCGATTGTTAGTTTAATAATGTAATTTTTGTAATTAAGTTTAGTACAATAATTATGTAATTAAATGTAAAACTTTTAAAAATTGTAAATAAATATTGGGATCAATCTTACTAATCATTTTAATATCTCATTCAACTCGCTTTTTTATCTTACTCATCTCCACATGATAGAGGGTAAAATTCTCAATTATCGATCCTAATTAGGGGTCCCTCACACGTTCATAACAAATTATGTAAATTTAATTTATTAAAAATGTGAACATGGAAATAAATGCTTGTTCGATAGGTAAATGTGTTCACACAAGCAACCGAGACAACAATGACAGGAAAATTCGTAGCAACTTCGTAGCTGAAAGTCCAATCTCAAGAAAATCCATTGTAAACAAGTAGTAGTTAATCTGTTGATCGCAAAAATATTTTGTTACAGATACAATAAAATTTTAATATTAGCAACATATCAAAAAGCCTATAGCACATTCTTAGCAAAACGTGGTTTAGAATTAGAGGTTTTATTTTATTTGGTAATTGAAGCCCAATTTTCTTGTTGCCAAGACAAACTTAGACTAGATATGACTAAATTAATGGGATAAATTGAGGCGGGCGAATGAAAATATCGTAGAAGGTTTTAAGGATTTAATTTAATATATATAGTTTGTTAATTTATAAATCTTATTTCCTTTTTATAAATAAATAAATGAAACAAAAAAATGTAATTTTATCCAACATAGTTGAGTCTTTTCTTGTATTCTTATATTGTAAAAGAACGAAATTAATGTTCCCTGTCCTCACTTCCCATTGAACAAGTTTAATTCACGATCAGAAAAATCATAAGTAGTTGGATTGGGGGGGGGGGGGGGGGGGGGGGGGGGGGGGGTGTCATATTGAATATGAAGACTTTGGAATAATTCTTAGTAACCATTTAAATAAGTAATTTGTAAGTAATTTTTTAAATGTGTATATGCTTATAACATACACATTTCTAAAGAAACTAGATTATTTTTCTGTTACTTATTTTATATATAGAGAGGGAGGATCTTTTTTTTGGAAGGCATACCGACATCGAACCAACAAACGACTATCACGAACACAAACATATATGTCTGCCTCCCCGGCGGTATGGGGAATCCACGGGCAGCCCATTAATCCGCTGCTGTCCCAACCCAACATACGTTGGACCTAGAGCCCAACCACAGTCTTTGACTGGGCTGGGGGGAAGCCTAGTGCCCTAGTCTATGACTGGACCAACCCAAGGACCAGGTACTCCTCATGCCTTCAAATTGACTCCCCTTGGATTCGAACCCGGGTAGATTGGAATGTCATCCACAACCCCTCCCAGGATGTTACCACCTTTAAGAAGACAATTGTGCTAGACATGATTTGTGTAGAAGGAGGATCTTACGGAGGTGGTGTGGGTGGCGGCGGCGGCGGATCGGTGTGGGTGATGTATTAATCAGATTATATTAAATAACGTATGTGATTAGACTATTATTGAATTCCAAGGAATGTTTATCTTCAGTATCTCTCACAAGATCATATGTGATTTCAATGCAAAATCATATATGATTTAATTTAATTTGATTGGTTAACATGTTATTATTTTTGGTTTGTCATATCACTTGTGATTAGAATGTAAAAGAATGTCAAATAAACTAAGGTTATCATACCATAACCATATATCATACTAGTTAACTAGAAGAATATTTAGTATTATTCATGCCTAAATCATATGTGATTACATCAAAGAGTTAATAAATAAAGTGTTAAATCATACATGATTCTATAAGAATGTATTGAACAGACTCTAAAGAATTATTGAGTACCATACCTATTATATTATCATAGGTGATTTTATGAAAAATGTATTGTACTAACTTTATTACTTGTTTGCACCTCTGAATCATATGTGATCATCAAACAAAATCAGGAAATGATCACACAAACCATTACACATAATACAATCAACAAATTGCTTAAAAGTAAAATATTTCTCATTAATTCCATCCATATAGCATTTAACCCACCCCTATATAGAGGTGGTGCTGCTGCTACTACTGGCGGAGGTGGTGTGGGTGGTGGTGCTGTTGCTGCTGGTGACAGAGATGCTGGTGTTGCTCCTGCTGACAAGGGTGGTGGTGGTGGCGGTGGCGGTGGCGACGAAAGTGGTGTGGGTGATGTATCTGAAGAAAAAATGGGTGACTGAAAATCGTTATCTTATTTTTTTAAATTGATGTCGTACTTGTTTGAGCCCACCCCACTATATGGCCCGATCAAATGAGAACCGGATAATTTATGGAAACTGTAAGAACCAATATGAACCACTTATTTTATATATTTAATTGGCGATAATTGTGAGTTTTTTTCACTTTTAACATGGTTTTGAAGAAAATTAGCAAAAATAAGTTCGTTTTTTTATAGTTTTCAAATGTGTGGTTTTCGGGATTTAAAATCCCGGTTTTTGGTTGAGTTTTCGGGATTTCAAATCCCGGTTCTTAACTTTTATGACACACCAATCCACATGGCATTGTCTAAATTTTTTTATTTAAAAAATTAAGTTACGGGGTTTGAAATCCCGGTTCTTCACTTTATTTGTACAAAGTATTCAAATAAAGTGCACAAATAATGTATTCCCCTTCACGTGACCTGCAGAAAGTGTACAAATAAAATGAAGAACCGGGTTTTCAAACCCCGGTACTTAATTTTATAATTAAAAAAAATACAACAATGCCATGTGGATTGGTGTGTCATAAAAGTCAAGAACCGGGATTTGAAACCCCGGAAACTCAACCAAAAACCGGGATTTCAAACCCTGAAAACCACACATTTGAAAACCATTAAAAAACCAACTTATTTTTGCTAATTTTCTTTAAAACCACATTACAAGTGAAAAAAATTCGATAATTGTCAAGTAGTTTTTTCTAGAGATTTTTATTCTATTTTTTTTTCTCTTTTTAGTCATTCATTAGGCTGAGCGTACCACAGCTTGGGTTCACCGCAGTTTTGCCGGTGGGCTCGAGACCACTCTCTCCTTATTTATATATAAAAATATTAAAAACCTATGAAGGGTAAGAAATGTTGTGTTACAGGATTTGAAAATCGTTTCAGGGTGAGATAAAGGAAAACCGACGTGACGTAATTTGGTAATGAAACTTTTCTGATATTCATGGACTTATTGTAATGAATGGTTAATTTTCACAAACTACTAAATTCTTCATTCCATGAATGATACCCAGATAGATACTATATACATACATACATATGTATATATATATGTATACAGAATATTCGGTATGAATCCAAGTTGAACAAACCATTACAACCTTTTACATCTATCCAAATGTTTGAAAATTCATTAATGGCGGAAAGCTCAGTTTGTCTCCATGCACTAACACCCATATTATATACATATATGATATATATAGGTTCTTCAACCATATTAACAAAACATATATCAACGGCCGGCCAACGTACGTTAGTTTCTGCCAATCTCCCTCTGTTTGTCTTCTCCTTCAAATCTCCATTATTCTTCTTCATTTAAATCCACCCTCCAAACCCTAAACTCCAATGGGCTCTCAATATCATTTTCACCCAATCACCATCATCACCATCTTCTTCTTCACCATGTCTGCAATTTCTGCAACTTTGTTTCAACATAACCATGAAGAAGGAAAACAAGAACAAGAACAACCAACTCGGTTCTTCACTCGGTGTTTAACTCAGTATGGTGTTCATAACTTCACTACTCATTCGAGTCGAAACAATGATTCGTCCCTTTACTACCACCTTCTCAATTTCTCGATTCAGAACCTTAGATTCTCGGGTAATTCGTCGTTGCCGAAGCCGATGGTTATCGTGTTCCCGGAAACGAAAGAGCAGCTGGCGAAGACGGTGGCGTGTGCTCGGGAATCGGGGATGGAAATCCGGGTTCGGTGCGGGGGCCACAGCTACGAGGGGACATCGTCCGTGGCGGTCGAGGGGGGTCCGTTTGTGGTTGTTGATATGACAAGGTTGGACAGGGTCTCGGTGGATGCGGGCGCGGGCCGGGCTTGGGTCGAGGCCGGGGCCACGCTCGGGCAGATGTACGCCGCGATCGCCGAGGCTAATGGGACCCTCGGGTTCACGGCGGGGTCTTGCCCGACCGTCGGGACCGGGGGCCACATTTCCGGAGGCGGGTTCGGGCTGTTGTCGCGGAAGTACGGGCTGGCCGCGGATAATGTGGTGGACGCGGTCCTGGTGACCGCCGACGGGCGGTTGTTGGACCGTGCCGCGATGGGGGAGGACGTGTTTTGGGCGATACGGGGCGGGGGCGGGGGCGTTTTTGGAATTGTGTACGCTTGGAATGTTACGTTGTCAAGCGTACCGGAAACGGTCACCAGTTTCACCGTGTCCAGACCGGGCACGATGGAACAAGTGGCCAACCTGGTGAACAAATGGCAACACGTGGCGCCGAAGCTGCCTGACGACTTTTATCTGTCGTCGTTCGTCGGCGCCGGTTTGCCCGAAGGGAAGAACAAACCGGCGGGTTTATCCGCCACGTTTAAAGGGTTTTATTTAGGACCGAAAACCAAAGCCCTATCCGTAATAAACCGGTCTTTCCCGGAATTAAAAATTGTCGAAAACGATTGTAGAGAAACGAGTTGGATCGAGTCCATTCTCATCTTCTCGGGGCTCGGAAACGGAAGCTCGGTCTCCGATTTGAAAAACCGTTACTTGCAAGACAAACTTTACTACAAGGCGAAATCGGATTACGTCCGTAAACCGATCCCACAACTCGGCCTGATCACGGCACTCGAGATCCTCGAAAAGCAACCGAAAGGGTACGTGATTCTCGACCCGTACGGCGGCAAAATGCAATCAATATCCAACGATTCAATCCCATTCCCGCACCGGAAAGGGAATCTTTTCACAATCCAATATCTCGTGGAATGGACCGAATCCGACAACGACAAAAGCGAAGAGTATCTCGAGTGGATTCGCGGGTTTTACGACTCGATGACGGATTACGTGTCGGAAAACCCACGGGCCGCGTACGTTAACTACATGGATCTCGATTTGGGGACGATGGATTGGATTAGAACGAGGGTCGATGAGGATTTGGTCGAAAAGGGTCGGAAATGGGGGGAGAAATACTTCGGTAAGAATTACGATCGATTGGTGAGCGCGAAAACGGAGATCGATCGGTATAACGTTTTCCGACATCAACAAAGTATACCTCCGAAGTTGTCCGAGGACGAGAATAATAGATCAAGCAGAATGAGCGAGTAAGTTAAAGGATTGATTATATGAATGGAATTGTTGTTAAAATTTGGCTTGTTTTTCATATGTAAATTTGGTGAAATGAACTAACAAAGTTGTAATCAATATGCAATTTCTTTCTGTTTTAAAGAATATATATATCTTAACGGTTATGCTATATATTTTTATAGAATCTTTTGAAAAATTACACATATATTTATAGACTGTTTTAAAAACCCAACATTTAACTATGTTAATAAAATATTTAATATTTAATAAAAAAGTTTACTCTATGCTTTTAGTTTTAAAATTTTTTATTGGTGAAACTAAATCATAATACTTTTTCTGTAAAGTTTTAAAAGATTTTTCTAGATTATCATATGTTTGGTTCTAGAAAATTTCAAGTTTTCCATAATATTTTTTAAGAAAAATAAAAATTTAGAAAATATGTTTCGTGTATTAAGTTTTCAAAATATTTCTAAGAAAATATAAGTTTTTGCTTTTTAACTTCTATGTAAATTAAAAAAATTAATCTAACAGTTTTCTAAAAAATTTTAAACACGTTTTCTAATTTTTTTTTAAATTTAAATGAAAACTCCACCATTTCAACCAAACACGTTTTCTAAAAAATTTCATATAAAACTGAAATGAAAACTATTTTCTAAAAATGGGTTTTAGGGAAATAGATACAATTTTGCACAACCAAACATACCTAGCTTTTTTCAACATAAAACATGTCATGAATGTTGGAGTAAAAAATTGCTAATTTTACATACTCATAAGCTAGTTTTTGCCAAACATAATTTGTTCATAAGCTAGCTTATCAGCTACTAGCAAGCTTATCAATCAACAGCTAGCTTATCAGCTATCAGCTACCAACTAGCTTATAAGCTACGTTTGCCAAATATAGCCTTAGTATAGTTGTTGTGGATGGCTTAAATTGATTATTATACTAGTTAAAATATAAAATGGATAGTGAAAGTTACTAGATCCGATGTAGATGTATGTTAAACGAGAATTATATATTAAAATGATGTTTGAATGTGTGTTTTCAAAGTGATTAAAGTGTGTTTTATGACAACATTTTATTTTTCTAAACCATCATAATCCATTTTATTATGACTGTATTTTGTTATTGATTTTAAGGTTATGTTTTGTTAGTCAATAAGTTACTTATCTCTATTTTTATTTGTTTTGTCATAACAAATTTAATTGCCAAATAATATTGCTTTTAAAACTACTAATAATTTATTTAGTTATGAATTGACATATTTTCTTTACAAAAGTTAGAAAAAACTAATTATCGATTCAATGTGCATAAAAATATTATTAAAATATTTAATTAATAACTAATATTTTTATTTTTTGAAAATTTACTAATAAGATATTTAACTATTAATATTACTTAATCAAAAGCTTATAGTTAACATATTCACCCTATGGTTATTCAAAATCATCAATTATATAACAAATACTCTAGCATTTACATTTGGTCAATTTAAAACTTTACAAACTCGTTTCATTCTCTAACATGGAAGGATTACCAATTTACCATAAGATTTGAGAAATTCGTAATAATATTGTAAATATGATAGTAAATAGAAAAAATGTTCATTAAACCTAAATATTTGTAAACACTTTTTTTGTTACTACCTATTTAATGATATAATGAAATATATTAGTGATTGTATGTATTACTTATGGGAGCTGATCCGTACACAACGAATTTTTTCCATTCACAACAATTTTATAGTATTAGACAATTATATCCTTTCTTTTTTCTAATAAAATTTAATTCAATTATATCATTTCCTTTTTTTTAGTAAACATTTCAATTCAATTATATACTTTCCTTTTTTATTTTTGTAAAATTTTCAATTTATCCCTTTTACTTTTTAATTCTTTTTTAAACCTCCTACATCAATCCCCAATTTTCATTGATGATTTATCCACTATATATCCAATCCTTTTTTAGGCATTGATGATTTATATCGGCAAACATGCTTCTATTTTCCTTTTGAAATCCTATTTGGTTTTTTATTTTGGTTTGTAATTTTCTGCATCAAACGTAATTGGAGTTGAGTTTGGTTATTTCTATGTCATTATAATTTTTCAACAAGCCTAGTTTATTTCTGCAACAAATGGTTCATCTTATTTGGTTTTCAATATTGTTTAAGTTGATGTAAATTTGTGAAAAGTAACTTAAGAAGAAAAAATGGATGGTGTACTACTTTTAGAATATATAAAAAAAAGTCTAAAAAACATAAGTGGGACTAGTAAGAATTTTAAAATTTTAGAGTTACAAAAAAAAGATGAACAAGAAATTAAGAAAATAAACGAAAGGTCTACTAGGTGTAAACTGTAAATATTTGAAGGTTAAAAATATAAAAAAGAAAATATGAAATTTGGGGATGGTGTAGGGCAGTAGGGGTTTGAGAAAAAATTAAGAGTAAATTACGGATTTGGTCCCGGTGGTTTGGGGATTTTTATGGATTTGGTCCCTAAACTTTAATAATTACGGATTTGGTCCCTGTGGTTTGCAAATTCTATTGGATTTGGTCCTTGTGGTTTAAAAATTTAATTGGATTTGGTCCTTATGGTTTGCAAATTGTATTGGTTTTGGTCCTTGCCTATTTGCACTACCAAGGACCAAATCCAAAAGAATTTGCAAACCATAAGGACCAAATCCATAATTACTGAAGTTTAGGGACCAAATCCATAAAAACCCCAAACCACAGGGACCAAATCCATAATTTACTCAAAAATTAACTAAAAGATAGAAGGGGTTAATTGAAAAGTTTAGTAAAATATGGAAAGAATATAATTGTATAATACTATAAAATTGTTGTGGATGGTAAAAAGTTGTTGTGTACAAATCACCTCCCATTACTTATAGTATGTATGTAATGTTTGAATTGGATAACTTTTTAACATATCTTTTTAGTTAAATTATATTTATCAACTAGTTTTTTTTATCAAAGAAAATTAGTTTATTTATTAGTGTTTTATCTTATAGTTAGAATTTCAGTTAACAACAAGTAACTAATTCACTTGTTAATTTGCCAAACGGAACCTAAATCGACCAATACAAAATGATTTTAATTGTTTTCATTTAATTTATTATCAACCAAATCATATTACACAAGTTATTTTATGATAAAAAAATCATTATTTTGTGATTAATTATTCAATAGCGATTCATCATTTCACATAAAAGTTTGATTTTATTTAAGATTTAGCAACACTTGTTTTGCAGAGTGGAGTCATCAGGAACTGGAATATGTCAAAGCAATTGGATTACCAAGGAATTGAAATCAAATTTAACCAGATTTGATGATTCATTAGGTTGGCAGGGATCGAAATGAAATATGTCAATAAAATGGAATATGTAGTATGTAGGTTTGGTTCTAAGAGTATAACTTCTTATAACGAAATAATGATAAATGACAAAAAATACCCTTATATGTCATTTTTCATGTTAATGTATGCATAAAAGTCAGATCATAAGATGATTCTATATTTGGACAGTTTTGTCATAATATTTATAATAAAGGCATTGTCTATTTATTATGTATCATTGTCATACTGTGTTGTATGATGACAATGGTAATAGCTTTAGTATATGATTCTTAAAATGTCCTTCTCAAGATAAGGTTAAAATGATCCACTTGAGAGTGGCATGCATATGTGGGACTTCATATAAAAAAACAAATCCGTTTTAAGATGTCATATGAGTATCATCGTATTTACTAATGTGGTCATAATATACTACCGTTCTTTGACTTGATAATCTTGAAGTTTACTATGGTTAAGTCCTACACTTTCGATTCTAACTCTAACATGGTAACTGAGTGGCAAAAGGTGTGGTTATACCGGTGATCTAGCATGAGTCGAGGCTTACATTATCAAAGATAAGATTGATCAATTTGTTCGGAATAAAGTTTCGGTTTTAATTTATTCGTTTAAATTAAAAATGACATAAATTTCTGGTTAATTAAATGTCAGGTCACATTCTTTAAGAAGGTCACAAATTTTACATATATTGTTACACATTCTTAATCAACTAAATCAAACAAAATAATCCTAATCTATTTAAGAAAACAAATAATTGTTTACAAAATATGAACAGAGTTAAAATGAAAAATAAAATACAAGCAGAGTTTTTTTTTTTTCTTTTTCTTTATTTTAAAGGCACAAGTATAAGCTACAGACTTAAAAAAAAATAAAAAAATTTCACAACTATAATATAAAGGAAAAAGTGGCTCAGCAAAAAACACACACAAAGTTCCAAATAAAACTCTATTTTTATAAGAAGATGCTACAAACAATCAAACATAACTAAAACTAGCTAACATATAAATATTATAACAAAGTTAGATTGACAGGCACCTATAAATATTTAAGTTAATATAAGGCTTATATTTATAAGAATAAATAAAAAAGTGTGGTATTAAAAAGGTTTTTCAATAAGATGGTTTAACAAGTTTTTAGGATATCCAAAAAATAAAATGTTTTCTGAGCTATTTTTAGCATACTATTTGAAAAATATGCCCTATAACAAGATATGTTTATAAAACACTTTCAAAAATTGTTCAGTAAAATAACTAGTAGGCACTTTGTTCTTATGACATTCTATAAAACTTTTTTCTTATTGTGATACTTTCATATATAACACATGCTTGTAAAAAGTAATCCAATTGTACAGTTACACATTTTTAACATCTTATAAACCCAGCCTTATTGTAGTACACACTTTCTTTCAGCCAAAATAACGAGTTTCCCAATACAAAACCAACCAACCAAACACAACCTGATAACAAAGCATCCACAAATACATGATTCAAATGAAAGAATGCCTACGAAATTCGGCTCAATCTTGTAAATTTCGGATTCGGATGTTGTTTTACAACGATTTACATTTCTCGTCGTTTTTCTCTTCTCACCGACATCTTTTTTCTTATTTCCTTCCCTATCTATCAATTTATAACCCGAATTGGACGCTATGTTCTACATCGAGATAATTTACACCTCTTAATGAACGGTTTTTTACAATGCCATCAACAACAAACAAGGCTTTTCTACACTAAATTTAACTGTAAAACTATTGTAATCTTACATACTCATGGCTTTTGATGAGACATCTTCGTCGCCTTCCAATACGTGCCCTTCGACTTCCTGCAAAAGTTGAACCACCATCGAGCGGATACTTTAGTTCAAGAAGAAATAAAGGAATGTTGCATTAGACTGGGACCGGAAGATTGGTAAATTACTAAAACACCCACGTCAAACTAAAAGTAATAAAATCTTCCACGATTCTTCTACTGTCTGCCTAGTCAAGTCAAGTCAAGTCAAATTCAATCCAATCCACGTACCAAACACACTTCTAAGGTCAAACCAACACATTGACTTTGAAAATGGTACGAACTATGACCTAGCAGTTTCTGGGTTACGAATTTTGTAGATTTCAAGTCGAATTTGATGTTGAATTTGAATATAGTAAGAAATTCGGGATGGTAATTACGACTATCAACAAATAAAGATGTATCGAGTTCATATCCGGGATGGTAATACAGCTATCAACAAATAAAGATGTATCGAGTTCATACCATTTGTTGTTTACACTTGATCTTTGCAAGATAATCATCTAATGCACCGTCACCACGAAGAATCTTTCCACCACATCCGGGTTTATCTACCGAGCCAACCGACTCCTCGTCAATCACCACCGCTTCTACTCGATCGTCTCCTGTCCTGATGTCGGGAATCTGCACTCGAAACAAAAAGAGGGAACTTCTTTCATTAACAAAGCTAAAATTTTGACATGAGCTCCTTATTGTTTGGCGTACTGACATCAGTATAAAAAGTTGTAGTCTCATGTTTTATGCGACATTAAGCTTAGCATCTGAGTGGGACAAAAAAGAATTTTTTTTGTCGTATCAATATAGGTGGAACAAAAATATGGTGATGGTAGATTACTAAACCACTCATGCCAAATTACAACCCTTTGACCTTCAGGATATTTAGGTATATAACCTTAAATGAGATCTTAATTAAATCCATGACCTTATAAAGCCATTTTTTTAATAGGCGAAGAGATGATGACTTTAATTAAAAGCTCATTTAAGGTCATATCCCTAAATAACCAGTCCAGTTGTGTCTGCCTACCAAATGCACATGTTCAGCTTGGTTTGGTTTTCGCTCGTTCGTCAAAAATAAATAAAGTACCATTGAAATAAAAGAAAATCTTACGAACCAAAATCAATCTATTTGTAATGAACACGATAGTCAAAAGTTCCCAAAAAAAGAGGAAACCTAAAAGGCCAACTTACCTCATACATAGAGTCGGTTAGAAGAGTTTCAAGTATGGCTCGTAACCCTCTAGCGCCAGTGTTTTTAACCATAGCCTTTTGAGCAATCAACCTTAGTGCCTTTTCCGAGTAATGTAGTTTTACCTGTGGCCGAGGAGACATTTCCATGAAAATGAGCACACTAAACGTCAAAACCGATCTAAAGGATCCATCATTGAGGGAAAAAGAAAGACACATGAATCAAATGCTTACATTGTTCATCTGAAACAACTTCTTGTATTGCTTACCAAGAGCGTTCTTGGGTTCCATGAGGACCTGCGTAAATTAAGAGACGACAATTTTAAGTCTTCGTTGGCATGGAACATCATAGAAAAAAATTAAAAAACCGTATATGGTGTATTTGGTAGATGGGAACAAAACTGACACAACGAACATATGTTGTCCCACATTTGGTGTGACATTAGACTGTGGCAAGACATGAGTACTAAAATAGATAGAATAAACATCAAGAAGATGAGACAAGATTCGTAAATTACTAAACTACCCATATTAAATTAAAACCCTGTAAACTTTTACAAGTTCTTTTATTCTTTTACCCACCTACCCCTGAGACATGTCCTTTCTGTATATCAAATACACCCTTACCGCTCAAAAAGTGCCATTTTTCTCGTAAATAATAAAAAATATTGGACAACAATCTTGTATTCATACTAGTCGGGGAAGGCTAAAAGGTAAATACAGAAGAAATTATAAAATAGTAAAATCTTATAGATAATGAACCACTAGTGTTTCGAAACATGAATCCAAAGTGAATTCAACATGATATCAAAGCCTCAAACCATTAATCACTTCCCTTTGTCCCAAATAAGTGTTCACTTTCAAAAGTAAGTAAGCACCCAATTCTACGCTTAATCACAAGATATATAAATTCATTATTCCCTCTATACATTAAGGGTAAAATAGTCACATTTGATTAACTGAAAAGTGTAATAACTACACAAATCTAAAACCATATGCCTTTGTTATTGTTGACATGTATTTTTGGACGGATGGAGTAAAAGATTGGCTTACGATAATGCCTTCACTAACCCACCTTGTGGTATATCCGCCCAATCAACTATATCTAGAAATCACATTCCCATGGCTACCGAGGGAAAAAGAAATGGCAAAAAGAAGCCGGGCTTAGTGAAGTAATACGACTAAGAATGAATTTACCTGAACAAGTTGATCCTCAGTTAGAGCCGTTAAACTAAGTAAAATGGGAAAACGACCTATAAACTCAGGAATGAGTCCATAAGCTATAAGATCACTGCTTTCAACCTAAAAAGGAAGGAAAGAAAAAAATCCATAATTATTTGATAATAAAATAATCATTATTCATATACATAATAGACCCCACCTTCGTATTGGGATATACTGGCTCGTTTGGTTTATATAACAATAGAATGGTAACTTTTTTGAAATTCCAAAAACATTGAAGCTTACAGATTCAAGTAAAGATGATGCCACGGTTGCGTTAGTCAATTTACCGCTTCTCATATTTTCACGGACAGGTGCTCCAAAACCAATAGAAGAGTCCTGTCGTCTGATATAAACATGAGTTTCAATTCGAACGCTTTAACTTCCCACAATCAGTTAGTAAGATGGAATCAACTTTCAATAACTCAAATTGTAAAAACAATATACAAAACAAATGGCCAGTAATCACCTCTCAGATATGGTTTTTTCCAAATCGATAAATGCTCCACCACAGATAAAAAGGATGTCTTTAGTATCAATCTGCAAATGCAATACGTAACATAATTCATCACAGCGTGGAGGCCAGGCAAAATTTTACGGAAACATGAAACTGACGTCATTTACTTCTTGATCAAACAACGAAGAATACAAACAAGGTGTCGAATGATGAGAATAAAAAACAACGATATGATGAGAATAATTCGTAGAATACCTGAATATTTTCGCCTCGAGGATGCTTCCTGGCTCCTTTTTCAGGCACATTCACTATCTACATCGAATATAATATTTGCTTTTTAGGAAGAAAAAAAACAGTCACGATATACCATATATGTTAAGCATTTGAATTTTATCAAGTGTGCCATATCATTGATGGATTTAAGAAACTAGATAGGAACATATATTGCTACTAAAGAGACTTAATCGAAAAACGACTTGCAATATAGATATCATCATACACTTAAGCCCAATGGCTGAAGTAAGGTGTCGAATGTAATGAATTTGTCCAAATAATGTAATAAAAAATAACAAAGGCGTGGCTTAAAAATATCCTGCAAAGCTCCATGTATTGTACAATGGTAATGTATCGCCTATTTATAAAAAAATGAAACTAAAATGTAACGGAAGCAACTCAATGGCATGCTAGAATTTAGAAGCCCACAAGAAGAAATTATCTGCAAGTAAATATTTACCTGCTACAGTTGATAAATACATGAAAAATCAGAAGAAATGATGTACATGAGTTTCAAGATATCCTATTTTCACAAGATTTTAAGGAGTCAAGAAATGTGATTGATTGGCAGATTGTCGGAGGTATGCTTACTTACCGTTCCTTCCAACATCTTAAGTAGAGCTTGCTGAACACCCTCGCCAGATACATCCCTGCTAATGTTTACACTCTCAGCCTGTAAAAATGATTTAAACAAAAAATGGTCAGAAATTAAAGCAAAATGTGTGTGTATATAAATGCTTATATATGTAGTATAGATAGAGAGAAGGAGAGAGACTAAGAGACTCGTGTTCAGGGAGAACCACAAGAAATTGGAAAACCCAGGAACAACCTAATAACCATTCATTTGTCCGGTATACACATGTGCATAAAAGCAATTTGTCAGGTATGCACAGGGCATAGAAACCTAGAAACATTTGCAATTACTTTTACGCACATGTGCATACCGGACAAACAATGATTATTAAGGTGTTCCCAGAATTTCCACTTTTTTTTGGTTTTGGCCAAAACCGGAGTTCTCTATATATATATATATGTGTGTGTGTGTGTGTGTGTGTGTGTGTGTGTGTGTGTGTGTGTGTGCGTGCGTGCGTGTAAGGATGAAACAAAATTCGGAAAAAGAAATTAAAGGTAAAATCAAAAGACCTTCTTGGTTATCTTATCAACTTCATCAATGTAAACCATCCCTTGTTGTGCTGCTTGAACATTGAATTCAGCCGCCTTGAACGAAATTGAAACTTACAACATTAGTCCCACAACTAAACTCAAGATATACAATAATAATCAATCATAAACAAAAATAAAACATATACCGTTAGTAGCTTATGTAATATAGATTCGACATCTTCACCAACATAACCAGCCTGCAGAATTTAATAAATAAACCACTTCAAGAAACAGCAAACATCAAAACCAATTCAAAGATTTAGAAGGATGCATTAAAACAAGATGACCCCATTTAATACGTTGTTGAGATCATAAATGAAATTTTGAAAAGAAGTAGATTATGTGTCTTAATTATAACATAAAACAGAACTACACATAAGATATAACTTTATTAGTTTAGTCAATTCATCTCCATAAAGATAAGAATAAGATATAAATTTAACTTACTTGTGTTAACGTTGTTGCATCCGCAATGACAAAAGGAACATTAACAAAACGAGCAAGGGTCTTTGCAAGTAATGTCTTCCCTGTTTTAAAGAAGTTATATCAAAATTGTCAGCAATCAAACAACTTAAAAAGAAACTCACAGAAGAATGAACAAGTGAACAAAACCTCGTAGTCATACCTGAGCCAGTTGGACCCATTAGAAGCACATTACTTTTCTCTAAATCTACATTATCGTCATCATCTTCCATCCTACCTCTTCCTGACTCTACTCCTAACCTAGTGTTCAATACAGAAATTCAGTTCAGCATATATTCAAGGAATGTTATGTGATATCAGTTTGATACCAACTCAATGACATGTATGATTATGGAGGGAGACATCAAATGACTAACCCTTTCTGCAAAGAAGCATGATATATCCTTTTGTAATGGTTATATACAGCCACAGAAAGCACCTGAAAACAAAATGGAATACCAGTTTGATCAAAAAGAACAGACGATAAAGAATGGCTTGCCATTTATTTTAGATCAACCCCATAAATCATATTGATATGCTCATTAGTTCCATCTTCTATTAAACCAGATATTCCATGTTTCACTTCTCACATATTTTAACCCATATCTTTCTTCAAGCCCATCACTATTTCATGAATCTTGTTAAGTTCGTCTTCTGTCTCTATTTCATAAATCTATGGTTCCTTCTGTTCTTCTTCTGTCTCTATTTCATGAATCTTTCTTAAAGCCCATGGTTATTCCTTGAATGCCCTTAGAAAAATGTGGGAAATCGAAAGGCGTTTTTACGGTAAAACATTATCATCCCACCCCCCCCCCCCCCTCCTCCCTCCCAAAAAACAAACAAACACTATGGCAGAAGATGCAAAATCATCAAACCATATAATGGCTAGCATAATGGGAGTAATATGTGTGTGAGTTTGCAGAATCCAAACGAAATTAACACCATAATCGCATATGCCAAGTAAAGCAAACCAAGCAACATGATTTTGACCAATAAATTCACATAACAAAAGGGTTAAAGTTGCAACCTTTTTCGCACGATTTTGACCAATGACAAACTTATCAAGTCCTTGAAAGATCTCCTTTGGTGTAGGCAGATTCTTCCCCAAATTCGACCCGCCCCACCCGCTGTTCTTCTCTCCACCACCACCACCGTTCCCATTTTCACCACCACCTGCACGAATCACATTCAACCCCGGCGGAAACGGAGGGCCGGGGGGAGAATGCACAGTGATTCCATTACTAGACGGCGGTGGTGGTGGAGGAGGAAGATTCGTCCAATTCTCCGGGGGATCACCACCGTAAGCCCGCAAAGTATCCCAAAACGAAGCCCTAAACTTGTTTCCATAATCACCTTCACCATTAAATCCATGCCTCTTATCCCTACTACCATTACCATTCTTAAACCTACCAATCTCAACAAACCTACCCTGTAGCGGCCCCACCTTATTCGGCCGAAAGTAAAACGCCGATTTACAGTTAGGGCACAAACTCACCGGCTGGTTAGCCCCTTTCCTATCACCACCACCACCACAATCCGATGGCGTTTCCGCCTCATCTCCGCCATCAGAAGACGGCGGAATGAGGTTCCGGTTATCCGAAAACACAAGATCCATCTGCTTACAACAACGAGGACAGTTAGTTTCCGCCTTAATCCTCCGTATCATCGACGACATTCTACCATTATTACCATCATCACAACCACCACCTCCACCACCACCACCACCACCACCCCTATGAATCAACGACCTCCGACCAACATACGGTCCAGAAACTCCGGCGTTCAACACCGATTTCACAACCACACTTTTCGATGAAGATAATTTAGGTCTAGCAACTATAACATCACGAAACCTCCTCAATCTCCATAATCCAGACATCATACTGCAAAATTGATCTTATTTTCTCAATGAATCATCAATTTGTTAACCTAATTGAAGGTTTTCAACCGATTTGGAGCTTTGTATAGTAGCAGAATCGAAATCAAGTGCTATATAAGTTGAGAATCATGAATCTGATCCATAAATTTATCCAAATTAGGATAATTTTGTCGTAATTTGTGTGCGATTGATGGATGAAATCCGGTAATGTAGGCAGAAAAAAGGGATTGGTGTGAAGGAATTTTGATAGAATTTGTGGGTGGAAAGCAAAGGAATCGTGAAGATGGGAAGAAGAAGAAGAAGAACAACCAACCGGAATTGCTCTGTTTCGATTTCCCCTTTCTGTGGTTGGATTTTTGGTTGGTTACAAGAATGGTCCCTTGACTATGTGAAGTTGGCAGGTTTTGACCCTAGGGAAATGTTTGTTTTCTGTTTTGCCATCACTAAATGATTATTTTGTCACAATTAAGTCCCTCCATCTGGGTTCATCCCAAATTCGTCAACTATATATGTACCCGTCTCAAAGGATCCATCCGATTCCTGTATTTTAGATATATTTATTATTAAGAGTGTTTTAGGAGTGATGATGTTTACCATTTGGAGCGGTGGAAAGTGATAATGAAATCCTCTGCTTTATCGTTACATGGTTGCTGGAGTATGTGGTGTTTGCCAGTTTGCCACTTTGAGTGGTGGAAAATGATAATGAAATTAATAAATAAGGTAGGTCCCAGAATATCATATGGTGGATAATGATCATTACTCTCTCAGAGATAAGCTAAGTGTTGAAAATGAAAAACTGACGTGGTGACGTGGTGATGGTTGTGGAGAGTGACAACTTCTGATACTCTAACTATACAATATAGAAGGAGTAGTTTGATTTTTTTTTTTGTTCCTCATTTATACTTTTTTATACTTATCTTACTTTTTTTATGATGAAAAAAATGAGGAGCTGAAAGCTTTTCTTCAAAAAATTACGTATTATGATGTGATTTTTTTCATATGTAAATAACTGAAGCTCTATGAAAACAAAATTTTGAAAATATATGAGATTTAAGTACGGAGCGGTTTTGGACCAAGTGTAGAGTTTAACACATGTAATTTAAATCTCACATAAACGGGAACAAAGATGGAACGTGACCCATCCCCACAGGATAAATGATCACAAAAGTAATTATATCACAAAAATTCAACTTAAATACATCAATTAAAGTGATTATTGATGTTCAAAGGATGGAACAGGAAAAAAGAAAAAAACAAAAGAAGAAATGAAGAATGTTGGCAGATTTTGCAAAGTTGTGGAGTTATAATCATTTCTCATATACCGACTTGAGCAATTCAAGATGTTCTGTAAAGCCAACACATGCATCTACAATCTTCATGTTTTGTATTTTTGCATATTCGGGGTGAATCTAAGCTAAACTCAACATTGAAATTGAAATAATGGTGCAGAAAGAAAATAAGAGGTATTTAAGTGGTTAAGTTATAGTTAGGTGGCGTTTGTATTTTAAGATGTCTTCACATCTAAAAGATAAGAGGTGAATGGTGCACCTCTTAACATTTCAAAGGACGGTAATAGGTTTTCAAACCTTTTCTTGGAAATAAAACAAATCGTCTAAAGTCTGCAAACCTCTTAATTTTCAGACTTACGAGGTTTTAAGAGATATTTTCTTTAAAACAAATAGCCCCCTACTTTATCAAAAGGCAATAAGTATTAAGAGGCGCCGTACAAAAAAAAAAAAGTATTAAGAGGCTTTGAAAAGTCTTATGTCTAATCAAATTAGATATAAGTAGCAAATAAAGCTGAAAACCAAAAAACAAACAAGAGCTAAACGATTGTTTATAAAAATAACTTAAGTTAAAATTTCTAGATTGTATTTTGTTTACCTTATGTTAAAGGTGGTTTTAGAGTATAAGAATGTTTTCAGTTGACAAGTATCTGTTAATAATAATGTTATTAGGTAAATAAAAACTACGTTAATTAACATACAGACCTGTTTTTCTATTGTCAGTTTACATCAACAAAAGCTGGATTTCAAAATTGGTGTAAGTTTATGTAATAGCATTAAGCTAGCAAATATTCACCTCCTTGAAAGGATGACTGCATTAAGCACAGGGCATATACAGGTTACAATCTAATGCTACTACTTGAGAGGCTTCATACCCTGCAAAATTATACCAAAAAAAGAGGATTTAAAATATGAAAATATTAACAAAAAAGATAACGATTATTAGTAGAGGAAATTTCAGTTGCAAGCCAAAGGACAACCAAGGGCGCGACATGTGTCCTCATGGATAATGAACGTGGATTCTTTACAATATTTTTTGTCTACTTGTCCAAATGTACGTTAATATTTCATTAAATATACTTTGCAATCTTCTTGTTTAATCAAGAACCTTCGGATGTCACTATGAATAACTAAGCAAAAAAAATGAAGAAAAAAAGTATAAAGTGAAAAGAAAACATCTGTTGTTGCATGCTCTTAAAAAGATCACAAATCTAAAGGACATTGTTTGAAAATGTTGGCATATTCTACAAGTTTGTTAAAGAAATGGATAACTATGTTGACAAATATAAAGGAAAAGGGAAGGGTGTTAGAAAATGGCAAAGGGTGTTAGAAAATGGGTCTACCTTAGATGCGCGAAACTCGTTAACTGCCTGTCGAAGAGAATCATCAGACAGAATCAGACGAGAAAGAGCTCCAGTGCTTAAGCTGCAATGTCAATCAGACACCATTAGACTAATGAGCGTTTCATACATGATCAGAGATGTTAACATCTGAATTGATTTTAACCTAATCTTCACAAACAAAATACAACTAAAACAGAAGGAATGATAACTTAAAGGTTAATCGATTGGGAACTAAGTTCCAGATTTACGATATAATTTCTCTCAAAATTTGTTTTATACGTGGAAATTTATTGTGTTTTTTTTTCTGTTCCCTTTTCATATTTGCTTCAAAAGTGGCCCAATTCTCTATTTGGTTTCTGAGTATTGGAGATTAATCGATCTGGGAATTCGGTTTGAGATATAAGTTTAAATGTCCATGTGATGTGATTTTCCTATTTATGATGAATATTGTTATTAATTGTGTTTTTGTGTTTTTCTCTTCATATTTACTTTATTGGTCTAATTCCGTCTTTGCCAACTTTTGGGTTTAGGATGGGAATTGTCTTACTTTTAATCATTGTTCAATCTTCTAGGTGTTTTATGTGATCAATATCTTCTATGGTGTTTTATGTGATCAATATACAGAATAAACAGGTACTCCCTAATTGGCTGTGTTGCATTTAATCAAAATTATATCATTAAGATGTGATTCATGGATGGTAATTGCATTACTAGATTCAGAGACATAGGGAACTGGATCAAAATTGGAGGTTGTTAATGCATTCGGATGCAATTGTGAATTGATCCAAATAGAAGGGTAAAATGGTTATTTTTGTAATATGGACTGTTCATTGCACACAAAACAAACAGTAATTGACCTTTTACCAGACAGCCAGATTAATTCAGACATGGCTTAATTAAAGAAAAAAAGCAGCCCCTAAATGATATTATGAAAGATGCCTTGCAAAAAATAATATCCATACCCCAATTTCCTTGCAGCATCAGCCACAGAACCCTCTACCGCAAATACAAGATCTAATAAAGCTTGCATTCCCTAAGAAAGAACACAAGAAAATGAGTTAGTTACATGAGTAACAAATATTTGCATACTTCAATAATTAAAACTCATGAGCAGGCTGGAGGAATGAAGGTTGAAGACCATGTGAAGGAGAAAGTAGACATATATATACCAAACTAAACTTTGGGTTATTAGGCCCAATTTGAGGTCCACATTCTGATCCTCTTATAGTTGACTTTGCTGGAAGAATTTGAAGAAGCTCAGGAGGAGGTGTGTATGTTTCAAGATCTATAGTGTTCCTGACTAGTCCAAAGAAACAAAAAGGATATATCAGTTAACATAAAAAAAATTACCATTAAGGATATCAGCGAAGGATAGTGTGAGAAGTTGTTCACTTAAGAAGTGCGAGAAGTGGATTTGAACCCTTGATCACTTTTAATCTCAAGCCTACCCATGAATCATGCTTGATACAGGGATTGATCCGGTGCATCTTATCTCTGTGCATCTCATCCTATTATGCATCCAACTCCAACCGTTATAACCACTTCTCATGCTTCTAAAGTTAACTCAACTTCTCAACGAACCCAACCCCAAGGATATTAGACAATAAAGATAAAATGCACCTTTAAGGCTAGCAGACTACGCAATCGAGCTAGGGCAGATGCACGATTTTTGTGCTGCGATCTATCCTCAGATGCCTATATAAGCAAAAGAACACAAGCATAAACACACACACAAAAAGAAAACAGAAAACCAAGAGTATATTACCATAAAAGTAAAAGAGTACAATCATAAGCACACCAAAAAGGAAGAAAGAAAACCTTAACAGCCCGAAAAAGAAAGCAGACAGCCACAGATTCAAACAACCACTTGCTCTAAGAACTAAAGTAATACATATAAGCCAAATGAACCAACTTCTGAACTGGTGTGCATTCTAAACTTTATTCTATATTTTTATGATTATATTCATATTATCCTTTGTTACAATCACTCTTTTCATTGCAATCTCAGTGCTTTTCAGAGCTGATACTTCACCTAAAACAAACTTGTGTGTCAAACAGATTAAACTATCAAATTTCAATTTGATAAGAACTGTTATCAGTGATTAATGAAGAGATAATATTGAACTACATTACCTTTAACAATAAAACAACTACAAATTGAAAAAATTCTGGCATCAAAATTATAATCAAATTCTATCTTGCATCAAAGTGAAGATTTATAGAAGTATCCATTAACCTCCATCTCAATTCGGAACCAAAGGTGTACTGAACTTTTGCTAACAAAATTCACCAAAATTCAGAACCGAGAACAAGAGGTATCACTAGGGATGTAATCGAGCCGAGACAGCTCACGAGCTACTCGAACCGACTCAAAAAACAACCGGAATCGACTCGATGTGAACCGAGTCGAGCTCGAGCTACTCGAGTAGGGTTTCGAGCCGAGTTCGGTACAAAATACACGGTCGTCAGTAGAGTTTTATCAGCTGACTATAGCTTGTAGTATATTACCATTTACCTTTTATCATATTAAATTACATTATTTATTGTACCATGCAAAAAAATAAACTTCATCTGAATCTTTGTTTTATTTGCTATTTTTCCCGACGAGTGATTGTTAATAATTAATATTTATGTTATGCAATTTTTAAGATAACAAACGACTCGAGTCGAGCTCGAAAGTGTCGATACCTGTCACGAGCTCGAGCTTGAAATTTTAGGTTCAACCGAGCTCGAGTCAAGTTTCGAGCTTCGAGTATTGAGAGTCGAGTCAGCACGAGCTAACTGTTCGGCTCATACACCGCTCATTTAAAGTATCACTAACCTGCGCAATAATGCCGGTTGGAAGATGCTTAATCCGGACCGCGGTCTCACGCTTATTACGGTGCTGACCACCGGGACCGGAGGATTTATAAGTATCCATCTCACATTGACTCATCAGTTTCTCGTCGGAAATCGTCAGAAATTCTCTACCTCCATCGCTATTAGAGCTCGAAGAAATCGGAGAAATCCGATCGACGCCGGTACTGTAATGGAAGAACGACGATCTCCGATCTGACGAAAACGATGTGATATTATTGTTACTCTTGAGGAATTCGAATCGGATCTGAAAGCTTCGGAGACGTACCGGAGCTGCTGCCGTCGCCGGCGACGGCGATATCGCCGGCCAGAATTTGACACACGATTTCAGAAGGTGAACCGCCATGGAAAGGGATCTCCGAGGTCTCCCCTGGATTAGAAAGGATTGGAGAGTAAGGCCACTGATAAATTTTGTACACTATGCATAATAATTTGTACTTTTTCATTTTGAATCAAAATGAATACTTTTTAAGTTTAAATATATTTTGGATAACTTTTGTATTTTTAATAGATTTTTTGCGGGTTTCTAAACAGGCATATTTACACTACGACGTAGGAACGAAACAGTGAAACTATGGGGCACTATCGGGTCCGTCCCTATGTAAGAGTATACCATAAATATCAACGATGTTATTTATATTCAAGCAAAGTTTTAATAATTATTTTGATTGTTACATAATAAGTATAAAAAGGTTTTATATCTTCCCCTTAAACCATGAGTATCATCAATATTTCATACTCTTATGCACCTTAGAGTTGTATCAGTTTTTTTTTTTTTTTAACTCTCTAAACCCTAAAGTGGAGTACCACAAACATTATATACCCTCTTAATTTTTTATTACTTTAATATATATGTTAAGAGAGGAAAGAGGGAAGAGAGCGAGCCGGCTTCCTCGGGCTTGGAAGCCCACTGGGGTACCCATGAACCCTGTATCACTAACCCGCTATTATCGGCTGAACCCGTTGCCCAACCCATGGTGAACCATAGTTGTAGTACACATGACCTTAAAAGAATTATGGATAGATGTAAGTGAGTGTCTCGATCAATACCCACTGTAGAAGGGGTATAGATAGCAAGTTAGCAACAATAAAAGACTCCATACTCATCATACTCCCCAACAATAATTATGCTTCCAAAACTAAAATAAACATGTGCGACTTTCAATATGTAATTTGTTTTTATCCCTCCTCCCCTTTGAGCAATAATTATACCAAGTTTTCATAAAGACAAACATAAAAAGGGAGGGATTCATACACCCTACCTTTTAATTTCCCATAAGCATAAAATTTACTTTTTACATTTTTAATACATGATTCCGACATCGAAAAAGATGCATATAACATCACTCGGACAAAAAAGGTAGGGATTAAAGGGAACACCCAAAATTGAGACCGAAAAGGTGTCCAGTTTCCACAACAAAGATAAAAGAACACGCAAAATTTGAAAGGAGAAAAAAAAAGATGTTTATAGTTACACTTTGCTACATCATGATAACAACATATGAGACATCAACTCTCTTGTGACCGTTAAACCTAACAGGTAAGAAGGTGGACATCCTTGCAGAACAGATACAGCAGATACAAACTAACCCCAGAAAAAACCAGGCTTCATCGACCACTCATACACGATTAGTTGTCGAAGCCAAGGGCAGGGAGGCGGCTCGTATGAACTCTTGATGACGTAATATATAAACAATCACTCTTCTATTCTACCGATTGTCGTTTCTCTTTGTCATCGTTTGTTCATGTTCATCCATCCGGAAATTTACTTGAAGTTTGGTTCTCTTTTCAAGGACTAGTTATGGGTACAACATTGGAAGCGGAACTCGTGACCAAAATGCCAACGCGATGTGTATATTTACAGCTTTGTGGTCAGGTGCTGCCAGCAACCTCGGCAGCACGCTGCCTCATCATCTCCATAACGGCGGCCCTACGACGGCTATCGGACTGTTGTTGCAGCCTTCTCAGATGTTCGTTTAAATCTCTGTATCAAGAAACGAAACATATTTCAATAACAAAGCAAACTTTAGAACTTCCGTGGTGCGGTTTAAGGCTGTAAACCATGTAAATTACTTTTATGCACAAGTGCAGACGGTTTAGATGGACGGCTACAAGAGTGTTCCTTGGTTTTTGGGTTTTTTGGTTCCCTTAAACCTCCTTCTCGATATATATAACATGGATAGGATAATTGGACTAATGAAGTTTTAATTCTTATCTAGACAGTATGCGTAAAGTGCATTAGGCACAAAACACATATACCACACCACATTATGCGGTGTAGTTTCTTGCAATTGGAGTTATATGCAATGCAGTTTGCAGTTTGGAAAAATGCTCAAACCGCACCACAAACACCCTCTCTTTCTTTCTCCATTTCGAAGATTTCAACGTTAATTATATTATTAAATTATTCAATAGATTTAATATCCACATAAACTTTCAAATAAACTTTATATGAAATGATAATGCATAATAAAGAGGACATTTCTCTCAATGGTTCTCCAAATTTGGAGATCTTTATCCTCTCTCCCCAACTTTTTCTACATTTAGAAGAAAACTTTGGAAGATCTTTTGGTAATAAATAATTGGTTTAAAACTCCAAAATTTCCATATCTCCATTTCAGACAAATCCGTTGGAGACGCTCTTACTTTTCTCATGGGTCATTTTCATCTTTGATTTTTGGGTTGGTCAACCGTCATCCATTTTGCCTATTTTAATTTTCGCAATCTTGAAAGAAAAACTTTAAGAAAATGCAAAAGTAAAGATGCTAGGAAAGAGGAAGATGAGTGAACCTGCATCGCGGCACATGACATTTGGATTCTTTACAAGCTCGAGCATGGAGTTGAAGGAGATACCACATTTTCTTGCAAAGAACACAACCACCGGAAGCACGTACTTTGCAATTAATCCCGTGTCGGAAAAGTCCCTTCACCTTGCGACAGTTTGGATACTGGCAAAGCGGAGATCGACATTGAGATGCATGCACCAAGAGATCGAGCATTTTCCGAAGCTGCAATTTTTCAAAATATCAGCATGTGTTGTCAACTCGTAAACATTCACATGCCTACCATAATTTTAGAATGATTTTGTAGGCTTTCAGTCTTATAAACCCTTTTTGGGTGTGTTTGGTAAGCACACAGATTCTCTATAATAGAGAATCAAAAGTTTGAATATCTAAAAAGAATTATATTCAACTCCAACAAATTCTCTATTTTAGAGATTTCAACATTAATGATATCATCAAAATATTCTTAAATTTTATTCTCTCAATAAACTTTTTAAAAAAAACTTAGAAAAAAATAATAAAAACTCAATTTCATTGGTGGAAATGAATTTTTTTTAAACATCTCTCCCCTCTCAACAAGTTTTAAAGAATTTGCTGAACTTGGAATTTTCAATTTTTTTAATCTATTTTACATAACAATATAGAGAATCTGTTGGAGCAAAATTAGAGAACAAAATCTCCATTTTTCTCTATTTTTAAGAATCTATTGGTGATGCTCTTAGGCGGGAGAAAAAATTATGGGAGGTTTAGATTTTAATTTGACATGCATAGTCTGGTAATGTACAAATTTTGTCCCATTGATTTTTGTTAAATGCACTTTTGTTACACCTATTTTGGTGGTACAAGAAAAGACACTATTGTCCCACCTATTTTGGTGTAGGACAGAGAATGTCACTTTTATCCCACCTATTTTAGTGGGGCAAAAACGCACTTCTGTCCCACCTACTTTAGTGGGACACGGAGTGCATTTTTGTCCCACTCAGGTCATGTCATGTCCCAATCTAAAACCAATCCAAACATGGGGGTAACTTTTTGCCTTGTCCTATCCCCCATACCAAAAGCGTAAGTAAACAAGAAAAATACGATCTCGAGGCATCTTTAAGGTAGTCATACATCATGGAAAAAAAAAACTAAAACTCATCAAGCATACCTGTAAAACACGCAGTTGACGCGCTTCTTTATTTTGTGCATCGCGCTCAGCAATCGATGGATGATTCGTCAACTTATGAGGATGATCGATTCCTCCATCCTTGTAATAACACGAATTGCACACATCATAGTCGGGGCAAACCTCACACCGCCAACCTTGCCCGGTTTCTATATCGAGGTGACACCGGTTGCATGTCGTCACGAAGGCCGGAGCGGTCGGATTGTGAAGATGATACAACACCATCATGGAGGAATGCTTAGCACGACGAAGGGTGTCGTATTGATAATGATTCCCTTGGCAAAGACTCAGAAACGCCTGACGGGTATCGAAGAACTCGCTCTCGAGAATGTCGTCTTTATCTTTGGTATCTGTAGGCACGTCGTTGATCTCGATCTGCAGAGAGTAGATCGTTTTACAATCTCAATTCAGGAACAATATCAAAGTAAAACATGCTAAAACCAATATCAAGAATGGGTCAAGTTCAAGGGAAAACCTCAAAAAAACGGAAAACCAAGGAACATCGTTGTAGCCCTCCATCTGGACCGTATTTGTAATATGCACAGGTGCATAAAAAAACAAAAAACAACTTAATTTACTGCTATTCACAGGTGCATACGGTCTAGATGGAGGACTACGACGGTGTTCCCTGGTTTTCAATTTTTTGATGTTTTCCCTTGAACCTCCCATTATCGAGAAATGAGGACTTTCGGCTTGTAAATAAAATTGTAAACCAGAAGTTCGACAAAAAAGCAAAGCTCAAGGAGGTTGCACTTACAGGATATAGTGGATGTTTCTCCCTCTGATTAATAGGATGTCTCTCCCTTTCTTCGATCTTTTGCTCAATTTCGTAACACCTGCAAGACCCATTTGTAGCCATTAGCATTCGATTTTATAAATTATAAATAAAACTGAAAGGGTATATATGTGAATAGGTAAAATGTTATAATATATGGCTTGGATATGCACTTTTGGAGACATCACTAAAGGTGTAATGACATTTAATCCAACAGTTAGGGCTCATTAGGACCAAAATGTTTTTATCTTATATACAATCTCATCAAATTTTTATAACAATTAGACTCCCTGCTCTCACATAACACCATTCTTGCAAATAGAAGAAACCAGCAAACCAACAACTAGAGAAGAGATCACAAAATTTACCTATCACAAAGCCGAAAATTCTTGCACTGATTGCAAACCCAACGCGTTCCAGATACCATTAAAAGACAGCAATGAGTGCACGCAGGTTGCAAGTGCACCATAATGAAATCTTCCTTCATTGGGGAAATCGTCTCACCAAGCTGTAAAAAGAAGAGATTTTCCATATTTGAAACAAATACGTGTAAGATAAAGAAGAGGGGTTCAAGGGAAAATTTTCAAAAAAAAAGGGGAAACTAAGGAACACCTTCATAGCCCTTCATCTGGACTGTATGCACTTGTGCATAGATGTAAATTAAGTTGCTCTTTAGTTTTTATGCACGTGTGCATATTACAAATTACTTTTATGCACAAGTGCATACGGTCCAGATGAAAGGCTAAGAGGGTGTTCCTTAGTTTATGTTTTGTAAGGTTTTCCCTTGAACCTGACCCAAGTAAAGAATAGGAATAAAAAAACAAGAATAATTATAAAAAGGCAGTTGGAATTGTCGAGGGTTCGAAAAGAATCAATCACCTTATGCATAAGTAAAAGATCTTTGGATGCATTCCCAGAAAGATCGGTTTGACCAGAGGCTTTCAGAGCTCTTTTCGTTATTGTCTTCTTAATCGGCCCTCTCTTATTCTGTTTTCTTCCTTCTTCCTCTTGACGAATCTGATAAATTATATCCTCAGCGGCACCTGGCCAGTAGTCTCCATCGAAATACGGCAGTCGGGCTGCGGTTACCTTAGCTTTACACTCACCAGACGATATAAAGAAATGGTCGTATAGATTAGTGAGCTCAGTTACAATATTTTCCTTTATAGCCTTTCTTAACATCGCCAAATACCTGAAATACGGAAATAATCCATGCCCCAAAAACGCATCAGAAAAAGAAAACTAATATTCCAAGAAATGAAGTAGCGAATATTTGTACACGGAACTCACCATTCCCTTAATTTATCGGACTTTGGTGTCTTTTGAATTTCGGGATGGCAATACAAGATATAATCTTCACCCTTTAACGGAGGGCACGCCCATATATAGCAACTTGTGAAACCACGTAATTTGCAGTATTCTAGATAACCGATCTGAAGAAAATAATGATAACTACAGTTAGTAACATCTACATTGTTTACTAACAAATAGAACACTTGTATCAAAATGAATAAAACACCTAATATAGACGCATACCACCTTGTATAACTCCCAATAACCACTACCAAGAATTTCATATTCAGAGTAAATTACATATTTGGTCCCTGTGGTTTACACTATATTGCACTATCGATCCCTATTTTATAATTATTATAGAAAAGGTCCTTGTGGTTTACATTATATTGCACTGTTGGTCACTAGCCTTAACTCCTAGCCTGTAAATTATAGGGACCAACAGTGCAATATAATGTAAACCACAAAGACCTTTCCATAATTATTTGAAAATAGGGACCAACAGTGCAATATAGTGTAAACCACAAGGACCAAATATGAAATTAACCCTAATTATAAAACATCCAAAATATGACCAAATTTCATATCTATAAAACATCATTTTATAAATTGTCACAACAATAACTAAATTAGAAGATTACCTCAAAAAGAAAACTAGTTGACGTTAACAAATGTCTCATCTAGATATAATAAATTATAAAACTTAACATTTACCAACTTGGTTGGTACTATTCCTAAGCTACAGTACCAACCAAGTTTTTTTTTCTCATAAATATCTCATTTGGAAAAGTTAACACATATGCCATGCTAGCTCAGATCGTTAAGTGGTTGGTATTGCATGTAATTGGCGCAGGTTCGAATCTCCCCTCTTTTCATTCATCAGCTTTTTATTTATTTATAATAATATTTACAGTTTATACCCTTTAATTATTTAGTTATTTACTTTAATACCTTTTAATTATTTATATTTCATTTTTCGTTTTTATTATATTAACACATATAATTGTATATTGATTAAACTACGTTTAAAAAATACGTTTTATTTTTAACAAGTTACAATATTATAATCAGTTTATACCCTTTAATTATTTAGTTATTTACTTTAACACCTTTTAATTATTTATATTTCATTTTTCGTTTTTATTATATTAACACATATAATTGTATATTGATTAAACTACGTTTAAAAAATACGTTTTATTTTTAACAAGTTACAATATTATAATCGTCTCTTCGACACTTTTGAAATGAGTCCAATATTGGATATTTTTTGATTTAATTATGATTTTTATTATAATTACAATACATATACTATATAAAAATATTTTAAATATTTACAATTCATATCATTATATAGTCTTTTAGAAAATGTCTGAAGACTTAATTGTAAAAAGAACGCGTCTTAATTCCGAAGACGTGGTCGTTAATTTTTTCAAATACTTAATCGTTCGTAGACTTAATTGTTATTTTATTTGGAAGACTAAATCTTAATTTTAACTGTATAGTTAATCAGAAATATTGACCACATCAAAAAATTCATCAACCAGATTTCAATTTTATATTTTCTCATGAGATTTTTTTTAGGTTAATCGTCACTTGAGCCATAATTGTTCTATCGATATATGTTACATTTCAATTATTTTTTGTTGATTTATGTCGTTATATTTTTATGACCTTTCATTTCCCCTGCAACGCGGGTTAAAAAACCTAGTATATAAATATATAATAAATAATTTTACTTTTGTTAAATATTTAGAAATATAACAAATATATAAATATTTTTTGTTAAAAGATAACGGGTATCCGTTGGTTCTGGGACCGGGAACCGGTCCCAACGGCTAACGGTTCCAAAAAATATGAAAACCGGAATCAGTCTTAATCGGTTCCGGTTCCAAAGGCTGGTACCCAGTTCCGACGCTCACCCCTAATGACAATTGAAAGAAACTAATAAACAAGATTGAATTTTGAAGAAATGAAACGAGAAAACTTGCCAGAATTTCATGATACACAAACGTTCGGAGCGCCTCCCCTGTGACAGCTTTAATCTCGGGTCTGAAGTACTTAACGGAATCCAAATACGAGAGATAAACACGGCGGTGATTTGGTTGCTGACATTCTGTTCCGAATTCTTGGACATACATGCCAAACAGACATACTTCAACTCCTTCGATTTTCTGGAACAACAAAACTACCTAAAAAAGAAAAGATGGTTTAGAAACCGGTCAGGATAGACCAACAAAATGACGGGTTTAAGGTTGACATTTGACGATATTAATTTGTTCTGAATACCTTCGATTTATACCCAAATTCTTTGGGATAGTTTTCCTCTTGAAAGATTTCTAAAAATCTCTGCTTGACTTCCAATTTTTTGTCCACAGATGAAACAACTCTGACAACAAGTGATTCTGCACCAGGAACCTGATAAAACCGAAAACGTTAAAATCAAAAATTAAACACACCCTTTTCATAATATGGTTACTATCATGATATTTTAGACAAACTACTTTCAGTGGAAAAAGAAATAACCAAAAAACACATTTGGCCATGTTGTCTAACATGCCCACATTTTTTATCATTGCCATCTAGAAGAAGTCGTCAAGAATAGGTCCCGGTCCCAAATAGTGATATCGTAGCCGGTACCGACCCAAATACGAACGGTCCCAGGCCGGACCCAAATCAGTCCCACTTAAATTCTTTTTGTTTTTTTCTTAAATTGATTTTTAACATATAAAAAAAATACTTTTTGAGCAATTTAGTCAATCAAATACACTAAAAATACATTTTTGTTATAAAGAATTCGATTGATCAAATCTACTTTAGAATATTTAATTGGGTCAACTGAAATATATTAAAAAATACGTTTTTATCGTAAAATACTTAATAAAGTACACTTAACTTAAAAACACATTTTGGTCATCAACCAGATACAGTTGAAAATATACTTAAAAGGTACATTAAAAATTTTAATATTTAAAATAAAAAATAGGGCCGGCCCATAACCGGTTTAGGGCCGGGACGAGCCAGACTTGTTTTCAGTGGAATATAGTAACCGGTCCTAAACGGGACCAGCCCATTTGGCCATCTCTACCGCCATCTACACAAATCTAATAATTGGGATGATTATAATAATTACCTCATCGTAGCTTTTCCCATGGAACCGAGCCCTCTCCATTCTTTCCTGCTTCAATCTCTTAAACAAGCGGTTCTCTATGTGATCACTGAGTATTGTGCGAGGCAGATCTTTCGCACCAAGAACCGCACTCTGTGGTAAAGGAGTCCGTTCTCCTCTTTCCACTTCTTCTATGTAACAATTCGGACAAGTGTACTCCGCTTGTCCTCCATCATTTCTTCGACCATTAAATAACGCACAGATTTGGTGCTGCCAAGCTTCACATTTATCACACTGAACCCACTGCATAAAGAAAAAAAACAGGAGTAAATAATTAAATAAGAGATGGCATTTGTTTTCTAAGGGATACTGAAGTTGCAGGTCTTATTTCACTTCTGATTTTTAAGAGGTGCTGCTGAAGTCAGAAATCTAAATCAACAGGACTGCTTGTTTTTGTAAACCGACAAACGTCTGAATATGTATATAATTGTCTATTTTATCCCTAAAAAATTTAACTTAAATACGTCAATTGAAGGATGTTGGTAGACTTGCAAGACTATGGAGTTTTAATCATATCTCACACACCGAAACCGCGATTTAAGGAACTCAAGATGGTCTGGAAAGTCAACTCACAGATCTACAGTTTTCGTTTTTTGCATTTTTGCAAATCCGGCTTGCATCTAGGCTAAAACAGACGTTGAAATCGAAAGAACGGTGATGGATGGAAATAAGAGGTAATTAAGTGGCTAGGTTATCACTTCATTTATCATAGGACATTAAGGGTTAAAAGGCTCAGAAAAGGAAAAGTAAATTACATATTTGGTCCCTGTGGTTTACACTATAATGCACTGTTGGTCCCTATTTTGAAATAATTATGGAAAAGGTCCCTGTAGGGCAGTTTACATCATATTGCACTGTTGGTCCCTAGCCCTAACTCCAACTTGTTAAGCATAGGGACTAACAGTGCAATATAGTGTAAACCACAGGGACCAACAATGCAATATAGTGTAAACCACAGGGACTAACAGTGCAATATAATATAAACCATAGGGACCTTTTTCATAATTATTTAAAAGTAGGGACCAACAGTGCAACATAGTGTAAACCACAGGGATCAAATATGTAATTTACTCAAAAAAAATTAACGGCCTGAACTGACTTATGTCTGACCGAATCAGACATAAGTGGCAAATAAGAGCTGAAAACCAAAAACAAATACAGATATGCATACCCATTCTTCCGTCTCCTCGTCGTTTTTCTTCTTCTCCATTCTCGCCTTCGAAATATTAGCTCCGTCGACATTGATCGTGTCTCCACGGACCTCGTTATAGCACGGAATACAGAAGTAATGGCGTGTATCACCGGCCCCGGCGGTGTAAAACATCGCATTTCTCTTTATTCGAGCACCACAAGGTGTGCAATATATAGGCGGCGGTTCGAAAGTGAGCTTTTCAACAGCACATAGCTGACAAGAGTTCTCGCTCATCGAGTTCTCCATAGCTTGATTCTTTTCCGCCTTTGCTTTGCTCTGCACAAAAAAATAGATATTACAAAAGGAAATAAAATTTTATGAACATATAAGCATAAGTGGTTACTCCAAAGAAAAATACTCACAATTTACATATTCAACAATGAACAGTAACTAATCTTATCTGAAATAAATTATGAATTGCGGGTTGTTTTCCTCTTTTAGATACTTATTTGTAACTGTTAAATGTAAAATTAGTTGGTATAAACAAACTAAAATCGACATTTAACAAATAACAATTATGAATTTAACAATGTATAAATGGGCAGTCTTAAAGTCGAATCAGTAAGGATAAGGACGGAAATCAATAAACACCTTAAGAACATAAAATCAACACTTAAATTCTTTCAATTTATGTCAAAGATTAGAGGGCCAAAATTCTTTTAAGAGTAAATTACATATTTGGTCCCAATGGTTTATACTATATTACACTATTGGTCCCTATTTTAAAATAACTATGGAAAAGGTCCCTATGGTTTAAATTATATTGCACTGTTGGTCCCTAACCCTAACTCCATGTGAAATAAGCATAGGGACCAATAGTGCAATATAGTGTAAACCACGGGGACCAACAGTGCAATCTAATGTAAACCACAAGGACAATTGTCCAATATAATGTAAACCACAAGGACCTTCTCCATAGTTATTTCAAAACAGGACCAACAGTCCAATATAGTGTAAACCACAGCGACAAAATATGTAATTTACTCTTCTTTGTATGATTTGTGCTCTAAAATCAACACCTTTAGAATTTAAAAATATCAAGAACAATGTTAATCTAGCAGCAAAGAGGTTAAAAATTATAGTTAATCCAAGCTTAAAAGTCTAAACTAATAAATAACTGGACTAATTATTTAAAGATATGAAATTGGGTTAAATTGTAATTATCTGACCTGGCCAACCCACTGTCTGAGACCTCTGATATGCTCCCGAACCTGCTCGGGCGTAAACAATTCCATCATCGAGACTCCCTTAATCTTCGGCTTTCCGGACTTGGTTCCGGCCGAAGTTTCAGCCGCCGGCGGTGCAACGATTTCCTGTTTAGCCTGAACCGCCTCTTTCTCGGTCTTAACAAACTCCCGACTTAAACCAACGGCCGTATTCGACACGATCGAAACGCTTTCCGACTTCTGGACGCACGACTCTTCGACGTAATCCGTCTTCACCTCGGTTATTTTCGGAAACCCTTGCACGGAACTCGAAACGTCGGTTTTTTCTACGATGACTTCCGACTTTATCAGAACACATCCGTCACCAACTCGAGGTTCGTCATCCCGTACGTCCTGAATCGGAACTTGTATGCCGGAATTTTCGTTTTCGGCAGCTAGCGATTGCGATTGTGGTTCGATCTTCATCCGTTTCATCGACGGATGTAAATCTTCGGACGGGCTCGTCTTTGTGACGTATCTCCCGGCACTACCATCGTTATGATGCTCGGCGGGGGTTTCTTTCCGCGGAAGGACGGAATTGGAATCCGAACGAAGACCGCCACCGCCTTTCATTTGCACGAACCGCTTTACAGGAACGCAAACGGGACAGCTTGAATCCCGACAGTTCTTGTGATGGAGGAGCAAGTGTTTCGTCCCACGGCAACGAGGATACGGACACTGAACGACATCCTTACACGACGTCATATGGTTCCACAGCTTCTGAGCGGTGACGCAATTGGGCTCCGGGCATTTCCCGGGCGGGTGAACGCATTTACGAGCGTGCCGAAGAAACAACAGCCACCGTTGCTGGTTCCGGTACTGCAACTCACGGTTCGACTTAGCCGTTCGACTTACGTCCCCGGAGTTTGGTGGGTCCGCCATTCGATTAACGCCTGTTTGATAGATGGTCGATCCTTCTTCGGACGGTAGATTATTCCGCTGAGCTTGATCTTGCCCGACGGATATTCGTTGATGAAACTCCTCTTGAACGTTCGGATTGTAAGATACGTTACCGATCACGTCTTGCGATCTTGAATTCCATTGACCCGGAAGTGCCGATTCGGGTTGACTGACGATCGGATAAGTGAGATCGTTTTGCGAGTCCACGGAAAACTGGTACTGCTGTGAAGTTTCCGCCATCTGTAAGCACGTATCCTGCGACGTAAAATTAGCTCCGGATATTTGATTGAAGTTATTGTTTGCGTTGGATGACTGAAACCGTTCAGACACTTGCGGCTGCAGAATTTCGTTTCCGGGATCGGATTTCATCCGTTGAGACTGGCCATACGTGATTTGCTGATTCTGATTAAGGAGTTGTTGCTGGAAATGAAGGGGTTGTTGGGATTGCATAGCGTTCCCATGTGATGACGGCTGCTGATACTGGAAATCCAGCTTTTCCGGTTGATCTAATGAAGGTTTCATGTTAACGGTTTGCTGACCGTTGTGCAAGTTCGACTGATTTATCATCAACGGAGAGCTTGTTTTATGTAATGCCTGCAAGCTTACCGGGTTCATGTTCTGATTATTCATTAATGATGAGCCGGAGTTCGTTGCACCGTAGAAATTGCCAGATCCTGAAGAATCAATGGTACCACTTCCATATCCATCACCTGCGAATTACAGGTATTTTTTAACATACGAACAAATACTTCTGTGCATCAAAGGTTTCACTTTCGCCCCACGTGCAATGCAATTATGTATAGGATTCACAGATGAATAATATAAAAAGGTAAGGGAATGTGTAATCACAATTATGTATTCATACATAGGGGTCAGGTTCGACGGAAAACCTCAAAAAAAAAGAAAAATTTGAGAAACACCCTTGTAGCTCTTCATCTGGACGGTATGCACTTGTGCATAGAAGTAAATTAAGTTGTTTTTTGGTTTTTATGCACGTGTGCATATTACAAATTACTTCTATGCACATATGTTCCAAATGAAGGGTTACAAGGGTGATTAGGTTCAAATCAGAAGTGCTAAAAAAATAAGAAGTAGAGAAGTGATCTCCACCACTCATCCGGTCAATAAAAACGGCTTTGACTGGGTCCCCTCCTTTAATAATCTCCACCCTCCCATGAATCGCGTCAATCCTTCGTGTTCGCGTCCACCGTAACCGGTCAAAGCCTCCTTTATTGACCGGATGAGTGGTGGAGATCACTTCTCTACTTATCATTTTTTTAAACACTTCTCATTTTAACCTTCTCTCTCTCTCTCTCTCTCTCTCTCTCTCTCTCTCTATATATATATATATATATATAGGGTCAAGTTCAAGGGAAAACCTCAAAAAAAGGAAAATTGAAGAACACTCTCGTAGCTCTTCATCTGGACCATATGCACTTGTGCATAGAAGTAATTTGTAATATGCACACATGCATAAAAACCAAAAAACAACTTAATTTACTTAGATGCACAAATGCATACGGTCCAGATGAAGGGCTACGAGGGTGTTCCTTAGTTCTGCGTTTTCTATATATTGGTGCATATATATCAAGTGATAATACCATGTGACATCTGCCGTTGATGTGGATCAAAATGTTGCGGCAATGGTTTGGATGAGTTTCCGTATTGAGAAGCCGTCAAGTATCCCTCAGAGGTACCTGAACCACCGTTCATCATCTGTAAATTGTTATTCATCATCCCTACACCATTATTCATCGATCCGTTTGGAAACCCGTAAGCTTTTTGATGCAAACTAGACCTGAGTCCCCCACCGCCGCCCATATGGCTTCCGAGACTATGCAAGATTCGGCTATTTTGACCACCAACTTGCTGCTGCTTCTGTTGCAGTGGCTGAGAGACCGTTGTAGAGTCCACTCCCGAAATCCCGACAACGTTATTTGATGAATCCATGTTCATGTAAGATTGGTTACTTGTGCTACTACCATTATTGTTATTATTATTACTGTTATTGTTATTAAATCCAGGAGTGGGTATCATTTGGCTGGCCATTCTTTGCGCACCCATTGATGAAATCAAGGTGTTCCCACCTGAACTCATCGCGAAATTGGACGTTGACTGCTGATATCCGTTAGTCAACCCTCCTGTAAAAGTGGTTCGAGTTATCTTGTCGTGGAGAGAACTAGAAAAGTTGATAATATAAAAGACTTGCTATAGATTAAGGGATATAGGGTCAGGTTCAAGAGAAAACCACCACACAAAAAAAACGTAAAACTGAGGAACACCCGTGTAGCCCTTCATATGGACTGTATGCGCTTGTGCATGGAAGTAATTTGTAATGTCCACACGTGCATATGCACATGTGCATAAGAACCAAAAAACAATTTAATTTATTTCTATGCACAATTGCATATGGTCCAGATGAAGGGATACGAGGGTGTTCCTCAGTTTTATGTTTTTTATAGGTTTTCCCTTCAACCTCCCTCAAAGGATATAATTAAATAAATACCATCAGCGGAGCTGAAAGAACCGCTGTGCATCCCACCAGAAGTCCCGGTAGGATTAGGAATGAAGTTTCCAGTGTTGACGGTTGAGACCATGCTATTACCACTGCTTGTTGCAGCAAACGAGTGATCCATAGATGATGGAGCAGTTAAGCTTGAATTCCCACTTTGAGACACACCAGGAGTTGGAATCATTGTTCCCATACCAACTCCGTTGTTGCCTTGCTGCTGATATTGTTGATTGTGATTATTCAAAGGGAGACGTTTGATCAGAACGTGCAAACGAGTTTCCAATGTCTCCAAGTTCATATACTCCTCCTAAAAGTAAAAACAAAAAGTAACTTATATGTAGATATAAAACAACCAACAACACTAAATTGCTGTATTAACACCATGAGGGAGGTTCAAGGGAAACCCCCCCCCCCCCAAAAAAAAAAAAAATGAAAAACCGAGGAACACTCTGGTAACTGTTCATCTAAACAGTATGCACATGTGCATACAAGTAACTGAAATGCACGTGTGCATTTACAAATTATGTGTATGCACATGTGCATACCGTCCAGATGCACAATTACCAGGGTGTTCCTCAGTTTTACATTTTTTTGCGGTTTTCCTGATTCTTAACATGATTATCCAACCAATTCAAAGGCAAAAGGTGGTTGGGATGGGGTGCACTCATCCTCTTAAAACTCTCAATCTAAGGCTATGTTTGGTAAACAAGCTGATAAGCTAGCTGTTGACTGATAAGCAAGCTAGTGGTTGATAGGCTAGCTTATGAACAAATAATGTTTGACAAAAACTAGCTTATGGGCATGTAAAATAACCAAAAGGGGCATATTGAGATATAATAATTAATATTAATAAGAGTATAATTGGAAAAAGCTACAAAAAGCTCCAAAAAGCTACCTCCAAGTAGCTTATCAAAAAGCTAGCTTATAAGTTACTTTTGGTCCATCCAAACATGTACACAAAAAATAAGCTACCTTATAAGCTACTTTGGGTTTACCAAACAATCTGCTAGACAAGACTCAGTAGAGCAGCACAGTCTTTGCAACTCAAGGTACATAACATATAATTTACGAACGAGTTAAACAGCCAATATATTGGTGTTTATACAAGTGAACTAGAATACACCAAATAGGAACAAACCTTCGAGGTAGCAGTTTTAAACAGGCCTTCCTCTAAGCGTTTAACAATATCCAGCACTTTCTTCGGAGCTATCTCTTGCGTATGTTGCCGTTGCATAAGAAAATCATATCTGGAGAAACAACAATTTTTTCGTCAGGGTCAAAACCATAAAAAGCTATCCGCAGTGTAAAACAAATTCGTGAAATATTAATTAACTATTTTAGAAATGAAACACACAAAAAAAGTCAGTTGCTAAGAGAAAATAGTCAAAAGTGTTGAACTTCTAAGGAATGATGATCCTTATTTAGCATACTAATGTAGAAACTTTGTATTTTCTTTGCAACTTAACCAGCAACTCGATTTTTGGCCGAAGAACAACTCGTGAGAGAAATTACATAGATAAAAAAAATCTACAAAATCCAGATAGATTGTGCAACTAAGAATCTGTTCAACATCTTAACACTATCACTTGTTCATATTAAATAAATATAAACTGATCTGTAAGCTACTAAAGGGAGATACAGAAAATTGTGACTTTTCTACTTCAGAAGAAAATCCGGATGACAGGAACTGAAACAAAGCACTTCAAATGCAAAGAAGTGTGAACACGAAATCAAATAAGCAAAATCATAACAAAGACCATGCCATAAACCGATCAGAAACATAAATCCCAAAATTGAAACATCAAGAGTAATGAAACCCCTAAAATTGTACCATAGTAACTTGAAACCCTAAAATTGTACCATAGTAAATTGAAACCCTAAAATTGTACAATAGTAACTTAAGACCCTAAAATCATAAATAAAATACCATAAACTCCTGTATGCCCAAAACTTGAAGCAATTGAAACCCACAAAATCCAAGATTGAGGTACCAAAAACATACAAATCTGAAACCCAAAATCGTATTTTCATAAAACCCAAAATCTGAAACAACTCGAAAGATCGAATGAAAAGAGCGCAAACAAAATTTTACTTTCTGTGAACAACAGTGGAGCAAAAAAAAACTGCAAAGGTAGACTTTGATGGAAGAGATGGAGGAGCGGAGAGAGATCGAAAGTGATATACAGAAGGGGAATGAGAATTACCATATGTGAACATAGTTTATATATAACTAAGGGTAAAGTGGGAACTCCTAGAAACTTCTAACATCTTTTGCTATATAAAAGGTGAACAAAATAGGATAAAAAGTAAAACCTGAATTACTGTTTTACAGCTTCGCATGGATGGGTGGCGAGCTTGTACATTTTGGTGAAAGATGAGTAGTCATTTAAACATTTTCCGGTCAAAAGATCAAGATTATTCCTAATTAGACCATTTTTCTATAAAACTACTAAACTAGTAATCTCCAAAGATTCTATAATTAATGGGGGAAAATGCATCAAAATGCAACGAATAATTTTTTTCTCAATCGTTGCAACGCAGTTTCCAAATTTCCTATTTTGTACCCATTTTGACCAAGGATCGTATGAGAAGTTGAGGTTACAGTGAGAAGTAGATCTGAATCGTTGATCACTTTTAATCTCATGCCCTTCCATGAATTGCGCTTTAAAAAGGAATTGATCCGATGCATCTTATCTCGGACTCACAGTGCATCTCACCTTAATGTGCATCCACTTCTCATCCAACGGTTGATAACCACTTCTCACGCTTCTCATGTTAACCAAAACTTCTCACGGGAACCCAACCCTTTGATCAATAACTTGTTGAGCTTATAATCGTTGATGACGTGGATATCCCCTTTACAAAACGGTTACAGCTAAACTAATAATTACTTTACACCACAAGTATCACGAATGTAAACTTCACATCCATGTCGCCAAACGTTACAAGGTCGGCAAATTATGGTAAAAAATGGATACAAGATAGGGAACTTCAAAAGGTTGTTAAATTGATTGAGAGAAAAAAAAAATCTGTCACACCAAATAGGAATTAAGGGAAACTTCGTTACATTTTGATGCATTTTCTGCTAATTAAAACTAACAATTACTTTAGAACTAGTCATACATAGTTAGACACACATACAAGTATATCATATTCAATGTATATATGAAAATATACATGTAAATAGAATTGTTTGCAAGCATACACTATAACTATATCAAGTGTAAAGATTTAACCCGGGATAGGGAGTGGCAGGTGCTTCATTATACTATATTCAAGCTCAATGCAAAAAAAATCAGACAAAGTGGAAAAGAATAATTTATCATTCCTACCTAAGTAAATTAAGATTCTTTCCTAAGTGTATGTGTTTCAGTAAGGTAGACAAATCTCTTATTTTTCCATAGATTTTCATGGTATGTGAAATAGGAAACTAGACGAAGGGATCTCCATGTAAATCCAATCCTATATATGGGGTCCATTGTTGAATAATAATAATAATAACTTATAGAAGTGTCAAGTCTAAGGTTGTTTTATGATGTCAGAGCAAAGGGATTTCTGTGATATTTTTTCCTTGTATGTCGACTATTCTGTTAATTAGTCTCACCTTCTTTGTTATTGTTGAAAGAATTTTTTGCCTGTTGATTAAATGTAGATGATTAAACTGGGAGAAGAGTAGAAATCTGAAGGGAGATCGTTGATTAAAGTAATTAATGGGTCTTGTTGGTTATTCAGATTTATAAATGATCATACTCGTCCTTGTTTGGTGTATCTATTTAAAGTTAACTTGAAGCCATCAAGCCGGAGAAAATTTCAAGCAAGTTTTCATAAGCTTGTTGCTAATTTGTTTCAATGCAAAATCCAAGTCCTATGAACAGACAATGTACTAGAGCTCATGATCTCATGGTTTGCCTAATTAGCCATGGCATCTTTCACCGGTCCTCATGCGCTAAAGCTCACAAATAGGGTGATTGAGAGGAAAAAGCATCATCTTCTTGAAATATCAAGGGCAATATTGTCAATAATCATGCGTCTCATTCTTCCTTAGGAAAACTTGCTCTTGCCTCTGCCTGTCTGATTAATAGGCTTCCATCTAATTCCAAAGTCATAGTGTTTTCAACCGCTATAAAGTGTCTTCAACAGTTTTTCCTCACATTAGAGTTCTAAGCTTTCTTCCTTCTAGTTTGTTGGATATGTAGCTTTTGTCCACAATATTTGTCCATCGCAGGCCAAACTAGATTCTAGAGTTGTAAACTGTATTTTTGTGGCATACTTGCCTAAACAAAAGGGGTAAAAGTGTTATTTTCTATCCTCAAAAAGGTTGTTTGTTCCATATAATGTGACCTTCTATAAGACAGTTTTTATTCCAATTACATTTCTTCTAGGGATAATTGTTCCTCTTTCCTATATCCGTGCCTCAGCCTACTCCAACAATATTTCAATAAATAAAAAAGAGTCTCTCCTAATAACAGATCAAGATCATCAAGACCAATAACAGTTGCTCATTCTAAAGGTGTTAGTCCAATCCATGATCTTATTTTACCAATTGTTATTGAAAAAGGAGTCGGAATTTGTAATTCCTAAAAGAATTCGATCAATTCATCAGGGTTTATGTGATCCGTAGTGTAATGTTTGTCGTCACGAAGAAAACTAATGCCCTTGAAGAAAATAAGACATGGGAGATTGTCAAGAAATGAGTTGCCTAGGGTAGTTTCTTTCATATAGGGTAGTTATTTTTGAAGAAACTACCCATATAATCTTTGACCATCGATCTTGCATATGAACGGCTAGGATCTGGTTCACAGGTTCACACTAAAAACATGGTTCACAATTGAAATGGACTCTATATATATATATATATATATATATAGACAGGGAGAGAGAGAGAGAGAGAGAGAGAGAGGAAAGTTCAAATGTGAACCACTTTTTGGTTGTGAACGTGAGGACAACCGAGAGTGCGACACGTGGCGGCTTTGAGTGTGGTCCCCCTCTTTAATTCAATGCCCTCCCATGAATCGCGCCTAGTCATCCGCCGTGGACTTGACGTGGCGCCTAGTCATCCGCCACGTGTCACGCTCTCGGTTGTCCTCACGTTCACAACCAAAAACATGGTTCACAATTGAAATGGACTATATATATATATAGAGAGAGAGAGAGAGGAAAGTTCAAATGTGAACCACTTTTTGGTTGTGAACGTGAGGACAACCGAGAGCGCGACACGTGGCGGATGACTAGGCGCCACGTCAAGTCCGCCGTTATATAGGGGGGGGGGGGGTTTCAAATGTGAACCACTTTTTGGTTGTGAACGTGAGGACAACCGAGAGCGCGACACGTGGCGGATGACTAGGCGCCACGTCAAGTCCACGGCGGATGACTAGGCGCGATTCATGGGAGGGCATTGAATTAAAGAGGGGGACCACACTCAAAGCCGCCACGTGTCGCGCTCTCGGTTGTCCTCACGTTCACAACCAAAAAGTGGTTCACATTTGACCTTTCCTCTATATATATATATATATAGAGAGAGAGAGAGAGAGAGAGAGAGAATGAGGAAAGTTCAAATGTTAACCACTTTTTCATTGTGAACATGAGAACGAATCTCAGCCACTCATCCGGTTAATAAAGGCGGCTTTGACTGGTCCCCCCCTCTTTAATAATCTCTACCCTCCCATGAATCGGGTCAATCCTCCGTAACAGAATGTAAGTTTGTTTGTGGGGTTCCAACTCAAAACCAATTGGCAATGAGTAGAGTAGCCCAGGACCCTTATAAGCACATTACAAGTTCACTTTGTGTCCAATGTGGGACATTGCTCAACACGCCCCCTCACGTGTGGCGTTCTTTTAGCCTAACACGTGGATACTTTGGGTTACGTGGAGTCCGTGCGGCTTTTTTTTGACCAATCACGGGTGAACCTTGCTCTGATACCATGTAAGTTTGTGGGGTTCCAACTCAAAACCAATTGGCAATGAGTGGAATAGCCCAGGACCCTTATAAGCACATTACAAGTTCACTTTGTGTCCAATGTGGGACATTGCTCAACACCGAAGATGTGTGGCTAAGATTCGTCCTCACATTCACAACCAAAATTGAGTTCACATTTGAACCTGACCCTATAGAGTATATATATATATATATATATATATATATCAATAACTGAACATATCATGTAGAGGAAGACTTACATCCTCTCTTGTATGTATCTCCGTGCCTTCACAAACCCAGGCTCCATATTGAGCGTACTACGCTGACCTCCAGCGTTTTGCATCATATTCTGCTGACGCGACATTGCAGGCAACGATGTCCCAGCCTGATTGGGTACCTGCCCAGAGAACTGCCCTGCCATGTGCGCTTGTAAATTCATCTTTTATCCTGTTGGCTTCAAGATATGATATACTTCATAACACAACGTCACTATTCCAAACACTTGATCAATATCACATGTTCTAATCATTTACCATTCAGCTTTCCTTTTTCTTGAGAAGAAACAGAATGCTATCAGCAACTGAAAAACTTGACTTCCTATGCAACAAGAATGAAACTTTGAATGAATAAATATGGAGACCAATTAAAGGGAGTAATTGAGAAGGCAATAAGAGGGCATGCACCAAAAAGATAAGCTTTGCTTTATCATCATGAATCTGGCTATCATCTTTAGGCTCAATAGTAAAAAAGTTATCCAAAAGTATATAAGTTCATATAAATTTTAAGGTCATTATGAAAATAGGTAAATTTTAGCTTGAATTCCTCAATAAGATGGATGTTCCAGTTGATATGGGGCGTTCAAAAATAGAACTTGTTGCCACGGTTAAAGGACAATTGTCGTCTTTTACAGGAAGGGTTATGATGTAAGCACAAAGCAAATATCCAATAAATAAATAAAAAAACTAGAGTCAAAAAGGCTACCTTTAGATGCCACTGAATTTGTAGTAATGTATTAAGACGAAATCTCACACAATCAACTCTAATTAAATGTATACTTCAATTCATAAGTAAAAGACAAAAGTGTGTCACAATCAAGTTCAACTATAATTTATGTCCCCAAAAAGAGCTACTTTAACCTCAATTATCCGACAAGTCGCTTTCTGATTTTAAGATTGGTAACGGTTTTAAACTTTTGTAAATGAATCGATACGCGCCCTGCATTTCATGCACACATACTACAAAATAGAACAATGTTGGTCTAAATTTGTATTTAAAACATTATGATGTTGCTGTTAAAAAGCAAGATGGTAACCAACTCTAATTCAATCCATGTTCAAATTCCTTTCCAGTTTCAACTCTTCAAAAGTTCAAATCCTAGCCAACCAGTTACAGGCTTACAGCACATCAATAATACTAAGGCATCGTTTGGTAAAAATAAGGTAGCTTATAAGTCAACTTATAAGTCAAGTACATGTTTGGATGGACCATAAGCTAGCTTATAAGTTAGCTTATAAGTTTTGAAAAGCTACTCTCACTAGCGTTTTGGTGACTGATGGGACTTATTATTATTTTTTATTCCAAATATAACCTTGCTACTTTTTACACTACCAATTTTTAAACATGTCCTGTTTTGTCATTTTACAGTCATAAGCTACCTTATCAGCTAGTTTTTGCCAAACGCAACTTATTCATTAGCTAGCTTATCAGTCATCAACTACCTTATCAATCATAAGCTAACCTATCAGCTACTTTGGCAAACATAGCCTAACACACACACACACACACACACACAACTATTTCCAAAATTATTGCAAACAACAAAACAAGCAAGTAAACTTACAAACGAACACCAATATTCTAACCCTAACTACAACAAAATCCAAATATCAAAGCTCCCAAAACACATGGATTATTAACATTCGTTCATTTCCAAAATTGTAAACTAAAAACGAACAAAATCACTCACTTCATAACGACATTAACCAAATCATAACCATCAGAAACCAAATTTTCAATCACACAAAACCCTAAATCACAACACAAATCATCCTACAAACATCGATGATCAAACGCAAACTAATTAAAAGCTAAAACCAAACCAAATCAATACAATAAACCTGAAAAAACGATTTCAATTACCTTTAGCTTGTTATTAAGATTTGAACTCAAATTCGATCAGCAAACTTAGAGACGTATTTCGTATTTCGACTTGCAGTAAAAAGAGAGAAGAAGAAAAGGGGGAGAATTTTGTCGGAAATGGTTTATAGGATTTTGGCGACCCGAATTGTTAAACGGGTTGTCGGATCCGATAAATTGACCCGAAACAGAAACAGTTTCCCAATTTGGATTTCCAAATGAAACCCAATTGAATTGAATCTTTGTTGTTAGATTTTGCTTTAAAAGGAAAACTTTGGATAGTGTTGGATTCTATGGCCGACGAAAATGACGCTATAAAGTCTTTATATGGATATTGTTTTGGAGTTTAATTAATGCGAAAGAAGTTACAATAAATGGTTTCGAGAGTTTATAAGTTATTTGACTTTCATTATTTACGAGACTGTTTTAGAAGTTGAATAAGTAAAATTTATTACAGTTAACGTATTAAATAATTAAGTTTATAAGACGTTTGAAACGATAACAAATGGATATTGTAAAAAGGTTTTTTTTTGGGATTTATTTTTACTGTAGTTGATCAACGATCGTTCAGTATTCATTGTTGAAGAATTGAGTAATTTACAATTGTTAATAATTTGATTTATGTTTATGTAGTTTAAAAATACAATTTGTATCCTTATATATTGTAATTTATTGCTAATCTTATTTTTGTATTATTATTGATAGTTTTACGAATTCATAAACGTTATAGCATCATAATTAAAATGAAATTGTAAAATTAACTTTTTAAGTTCTATCTTAAACAATAATTAGAAGAATATGATAAACATGGTTTATAAAAATTGTGATCTTATTTAATATGTTCTATTTTTTAACTCAATATAGTGAATTTTTTAAAATTCTAATTTATAGATCACATTTATTATAACAATAACAATAAATGAATTTGATTATGGGAGAGGCTAATTGCACCCGTATACATTGCTCATTGTATCCCTATCTACTAGTGTGATCACTCATATTAACATTAGAACCTACTTTTTACATTTCTAATACATGATTTGACCTGATTCTGACATTAAAATGGGTGCAAATAGCACTAGCCTTGGGATTATATTTGATTTCGATCTTTGATGAAGTGTGCAAAAATTAGCTCCTGAAAAAACTTGTTTATGATATAAAAACATGTTCAATATTTTGCAACGAATGAAGATGATAGATTTTGGTTGTGACAAGGAGGTGGACATCTTTGCATAATACTCGACTACTTGCACCACCAACCACCTTTGGACACGCACTTTACAAACTCCATGATGCTTGTAAGAACAAAACGTTTGATAAGGTGGCATGATACCCTTTTGTGGAAGATGATAGATCTCGTTAACCGAAATATGCATATCAACACAAGGAAATACGAAGCTTATTTGGTGAAATAATGTGTATTACCCATATAGAAGGAGGTTCAAGGGAAAAACTCAGAAAAAGGAAAACCGAGGAACTTGACCCTACCCACATAAATCTTTTACGATAAAAGATTATAGATGTTAAAAGGGTTTTCACAAAAAGCTCATGTAACATTGTAACATACCATGAACTAGATATGGGCAAAAGGGCCACACCCTTCAGTTTAGCGGTCACGGACCAGGCCATGATGTCATCGGACGACCTGACCGCTGGTCCAAACACTTTTGAAACGGGCCTGCCTTTCTTTATACGAGGTTAACCAACCAAATTCTTTTAGGACCAATCCATGCTCATCTCTACCGTAACCAACATCTAACATTATCAACCAAGGGGATTGCGAAACCAGAAATGGAAAGATCAACCGAACAACGGTGGAAAAAGCATTTTTACAATAAACCCGATCAAACTCTAAATATCAGCAAGTCGTGTACAAGTTTTTTACGGTCTTGCAATTAACGAGAATACTACAAATGCATTTTCGTTCTTGTGTATTTTTTTTCGAGCACTATAAGTTGCATATATGTTTTCTTGGTGCATATTCTAGTATCTAATGTCACAAAACTAATCTGCTATTGTCTCTAAACTCTTCCTAAAGCTCCCCAAATTGGCTTCTTGACATCTGAGGGTTGATAAACACCGAAATGAAAAAAATGGCAACCCATGTGGTGTAGGTCACCACAAGATTCTAACACGGAAAAATAAGTGTGAAATGTATCTTACCATAGGCAACGGTCAGTCAACTAATTCTGGGGCTAAGATAGAACTTGCAATCTCTGAAGAATGTTGAGATCATCTCAGCTTTTTCTGACGACATATCAGTGTTGTGCAGAATGTGCTCCTTTGATGCTTTAGCTATTGCTTCGATTGATCCAATCGTGTGAAGCTGTCGACAGTAAATAGAGCAAAAGGAAGTGTTCACGGGTGCTAACTGCTAAAGCATATTTCAAAGCACATAGCCACTTGATATTAATGCTTCTGGAGAATGATTGTGTGAGAAGTTGAGTTTAATGTGAGACGCGTGAGAAGTGGATCTGAATCCTTGATCACTTTTAGTCTTAAGCCCACCCGTGACTCATGCTTGAAACGGGGATTGATCCGGTGCATCTCATCCGCATCCAATGGTTAATAACCACTTCTCATGCTTCTCATGTTAACTCAAATTCTCATCGGAACCCAACCTAAGAGGCATCTCCAACAACTATGCTAAAATGGAGAAAAGAGGGAGTTAAGCATTTTTGTTGCTCCAACAGCTATGATAATATTATCCTCTATGCTAAAACATATAAAAGATGAAAGAGATTGTAAAAATCTCTAAGTTCAGAGAAATCTCTAAATATAGAGAGAAGTGATTATTTTAATACTCCAACCAACAAGATGTATTAAAACAACTCTTTAGAAGAAAAATATTATCTTATAATATATATTGAATATTTTAATAATATAATCAATGTCAGGATTGCTAAAATAGAATATTTGTTGGAGCTGGATGCAGATTTTTTTGAGATTTTGACTTTTAATACTCTATTTTAGAAAGAAAAAAAAATAGCATAACTGTTGGAGATGCTCTTATTCTTCTATGCTAAAATAAAAGCCAAATGAATCAGAATACAATGAAGTTTGCTTCAGTAACGATGACTTTTTTCCTCAATTAGTGTAAGAAACTTTCAGTTATGCCATTTTCGTACCCATATGGTTCGTGTAATTCCGGATGACCCTGGATGCCAAGTTGTCAAGATCAATTGTAAATTTGTAATGAAAAAATATCATTACCATAACAACTGATGTCAGGTAGCTGAAAACCCGTTTGTCAAGTAAAATTGGTACGAAATGGAAGAACTTAATGTTTATTACACTAAATTTAGAGAAAATATCATTGTTACATAATAAATGCATGGTCTCAAAAGTAGTGATATTAATACCGCATTAGCGTCGTGGCTCTCGAGACGAGGAATAGAGGAGACCACTCTGAGAAACACATCCGTCCCTTGGACCGATCTCTCCCTCTTAAAAAAGAAAGAAAAAAACAGATAACGAAAATATACCTCTGAAAAAGGCTGGAAAGGAAGAGGATGGACAGAATAGAAGCTTACCTCGGCTTTCAATTTGGATATGGCATCTTGCTTCTTGCACACTGTTAGAATAGAGAAGAATTCTTGTGATAACATAGCACTCCAACGGATACTCCAAAATGAAGATTTTGGAGTTATAACCTTTTTTTTTTGCTCTAGTAGATTCTCCAAAATATAAAAAATAGAAGAGATTGGATAAAATCTCAAAATTTGGAGAACTTCCCAAAATTGAATACTAAAGAGAGAGAGAGAGAAGGAGAAATGGTTTTTTTACTGTTCTTGCCAAAATGTATTATCATTCATATAAGATTTAGGGGGTGTTTGGTTAGAGAGGTATTAAATAATAATCAATGGGAATGATAATGAAAGGAACTGCTTGATTTTCTATAATATAATGGGTTCATTCCCCATAAGCCCAAAATTTCATTCCTGATTAAACTGGGAGGAATGATATTTCATTCCTCGACATGAACCAAACAGGCATTATTTGAAAATGTTGGGATGTTTAATCTATTGAATAATTCAATAAATATAACTAATGTTGAATATCCCAAAATTGAAAAAATTGGAGTTGCATGTGTTATGTTAGAGATTTTTTAAGATTTACTTCTCCGTTTTGGAGAAATTGTATAGAACTTGCAAATGTTTGAGCATGGAACCTTACCGCCACGAGCATGTACTATTCTTACAATCTTCTCGAAACCCATCTCTAGGTCTAGGGCTGGAATAAAGGTCGGCCTACCGATATCCATACCATATCTACATCAAACAAGATAAGTTACATGTTTCCTATAATTATCTTGACCGAGATTATGTGGAAAATGAAAGTGGGCGACCGTTACCTAAAATAAGAGCGCACAAAAGAATCATTCTGCTCCTTTGTTGGAAGGGTGATCGCCACATACAGATGTGCAAACTGACTCTTCAGTTTCTCAGCTCTGTATCAACTAACATAAGATCAAGATCAACAAGCAGGAGGTACTTTAAATAACAAAATGCCCAACTACCTGCTAAAAATAGGCCCAGGATTGTTGCAGTCGTAATTTATCACGAAAATGAAAGCCAGCGATAAACCCCCACAGTTAAAAATGAAATCCTGAAAAAAAAAATGAAGATTTAAGGCAAACTAGATGATATATATATACACACACACACACACACACATATATATAAAGAGGGAGAGATGATAAATTGGAGATGAATCACGCGGTCTTTACAGGTGCAATTGGCACAAAGTTTAACCGGAAGGAATTCGCACTCAGGAAGGAGGATATAAAGTTTAAGAAGGATGAATGTTGTTCGTCTCTCCATTTGCTGCTCATCATGCAAACCCCGCCAACACCTATATTAAATGCAAATCCCACTTTGTTACAATGTAATGACAACTAAAAGTTAAATGTTATATACCACTAGTCATTTGGGTGTAACAGGGTGAAGAATGGAAATGGAAATCATTGCACTGCAGATGATGTCTATTTTGATGCAATGAATGAGTCATTACCAGATACAGGGTAATGAAGTATTCCTCAATAAATTGGGGGAGGGGTCGATGAAACTCATTTCCATTTCCATTTCTAATCATTCCTATCACCATTCCCTAAAACGAACCAGGCACCCCCTTAAACCAGTTAGTAAATCTTTGGACCTTGCCAATAATCTTAGTGTGCAGATAGAACCACAAGACCACGACTTCACACCCAAGATGTGTACAGGAGTTGGATTAAAGCTATGGGTAAGAATGAAGAAAACAAGACATGGATTTTGGCATCTCCTCCCTTCTCAAGGAGGCTGTAAGCTGCAAGTAGGTTAAGAAGATCAAGTAGAATCTTGATGCTTCTATAGAGACACACAAGGAAAGGATTTAGTAAAGGGTTACACAAACAAAGGGGTTATATTTTCAAAAGGAGAGTTTTCCTAGAAGGAGAGTTCCAAGTACAAGTTTTTTGATTGCCGCAACAACTTAAAATTGGGAAGTACATCAACTAAATGTCAATAATGCCTCTTTACATGGGGATTTGGAAGATGTAGTGTCTGTCCCTCAAGGTCATACCATTTGCATGGTTATTCTAATCTTGTTTGCAGGTTACATCTTTGTATATGCTCAAACACTTCTATCACTCAGTTACTACTTTTATAGCACAGTTTGGATATACACAGATCCTATGCAAAATAATATCTATTAATTCTTGTTCATGGTCATATTATCATAGTACTTATTTATATGGATGCTACTTGTCCACAAACACTTCTATCACTCATATAAAGAGGCATCATGCTGATCAATTGAACATAACAAAGGCTGTCCCATGCAAATACTATCTTGTGGTGGAGATTATAATTTCTCAACCTGGTCTTCATCTTCATCAAGGGAAGTATGCCACAGATTTGGTTCAACTATTGGACTTGGTGAACCACATCCTCCCTGTGGCTCCAGTGGATCCTACTGTCATTCTTGAATGACTACAACCTGGTTTCACACATATACACCTCTTTACAGAATGCTAGTGGACAGGCTTCTTTACATAGCAATAACTACACCCGACTTTCCAAATTGCATACCAAAGGCATCCTTGTCAAGCCTGACCTTAGTTTAACCTCCCACTGTGATGGAGATTCAGTTGTGTTTGACTGTTTGTACTACTAAATGAGGAGCCAATATCTTTAGGTCCTCCACCAAGGGAGATCATTGTACCCTACAACTAGTTGCAAGTTACATGCCTATGTTCTCCACTCAAAGATGCCTGAACCAATTTTGGCATAATGTCATAACTTTGAAGCCATTGTCATTGCCACCACCCCTGGCTGTTATTCTAGAACCAAGTAGTTTATAAGTGGTTCACCTCATGTTGTAGGTTCAACTCAGACCATCAAATTCAACAGAAAATTTCATGAAATATCAACCCTTAACATGTAATTCTAAGGAATAGACAAAACAAACAGCTAGTCAGAGAGAGTCACTTGGATCTCAACTGATAAATACAGGTTAGCAATTAGCTTTTCCATGGAAAATGACCAAAAAAAACATTTAGTAACTATTTTTTAACCAAAAGAAGGGGCATTTATGTAATTTTGAATCAAAAAGCACTTTCCCCTCCCAAAAAGTCACAATCTGTGACTTCTCCAAATCTCCATTTCCTTCCTTGCCAAAAATCACTTTTGAAAAGTGCTTCTCATCATGTATCCAAACAAGCTTACCAGCTTATTGGCTTTTTTAAGAAGCCAATAAGTCAATAACGAGTTTTAAAACACGCATCCAAACATGCTTTCATACAACACATAACTGCAGTAAGAGATGCATAAATCATATAAAAATATATACACATTGCATCAATCCTAGAACTGAAACCAAATCTGAAACAATTTAGCTAGTATTTAGAGAAGAAGAAGATCACCTGAGTTACGTACTGAATCGTCGTTCTGAGCTCGGATCATCGAGAGATTTCAAAATTCCTATGAAATTCGCCAACTCAAAGCTTCCGGAATGAAGGATGGAACCTCTGAAACCGTGGAATTCAATCGGACCAATGATCAATTTGTGCGTATTCCTATATAAGGTTCTGAAATTGTGCGTATTCCTCCTATAGGCTTCCTGAATCGTGCGTATGTAATGAAGTGAGATGAGAGAAGAATACGAACCCCGAGCTTTCGAGGAGCACTGCAATGGCGGATTAGGGCAACAGCTTACACTCTGAGTTCCGGTGATGGTGACGGACGAGAAGAGAGATCAACGGTAGCGCCAATTTTGGAGGATGATCTAAAGATAAAAAATTAAAATAAATTCACTATTGTAAAGATTTTAATGTAAATTATATCTTATTATAAAAAAATTGAGCAAGTTGTTGAAAAAACGTAACATAAATGTCCAAAAAAATCTAAACAGTGGAATATACATTTTTTCTGTTGTAAAAGGATTATGCATTCGATTTTGTAAAAAAAAAAAAAAAAAGATGACCTTATTAACTTGATAACGTTTAGTCAACAGGTATTTTACTGACGTGTCTGTCAAAGTGGTACTCCAGTCAGCAATACCTGCTGACGTGTCTGTCCAAGTGGCGTCCATTCAGCACCATCTTACCTTTGATCGGTGTTGGCTGTCGTTGACCACCCACTGCCAGCACTATCACCACCACCCACTAACACCACCCAATGCCACCACCACCTACTAACACCACCATGACACCACCCACTGCCACCACCACCCACTATCACCAACACCCACTGCCACCTACATCCACCACCACCAAACTCAGATCTGAGATAGTTGAACAAAAAATCAAATACATATCTGAAACCCCCAAACCAGATCACCGCCGCCGCCAAATACATATCTGGAAGTCGAGGTTCCCTTGGTCTTTTCTGCTGCCTACCACCTCATCACCGCCGCCGCCAAAAAAACCCCTAGACCATATCTGAAAGGCGAACCACACATGTGTGTGTGTTTGAATAGAAGAAGCGGTGGTGGTGGTTAAAATATGGTGGTTGTGGTGGTGGTGGTTTCGAGATGGTGGTTGTGGTGGTGGTGGTTTCGAGATGGTGGTGGTGGTTTGCTGACAGGGGTGATCGGAGGTGGTGGTGGTGTTACGGTAGTGGTGGGGGTCTAAGTGGTGAAGGTGGTGGAGATAGAGAGAGGGGGTGGTTTGTTGCCTTCTAACAGAAAAAGAAGAGTGAGAGAGAGAGAGAGAGAGAGAGAGAGAAGGAAAGGTTAACCGGTTGTACAGGTTACCGGTTACGCATATTCTTTTTTGACAAAATCGAATGCATAATTCTTTTAAGGCAAAAAAATGTATGTTCTCTGATTGATTTTTTTGACATTTATGTTACCTTTTTCGACAATTAGCCTTAAAAAATCTTTCTTTATATTTATCATCTAAACACACTTTTAAATAAACTTGATAGAAAATGATAGAAATTTTAATTTCTTTGGTGAAATTGAATAAATAATAATTTCTTTATTAATTGTTAAGTTTTAGAAATCTTACTAAACTACTTCAAAGAAAAATATTGAACTTGAAAAAGTTTCTAGTTTTTTTTGTTATAGGTACAAGATAATAAAATTCTAAAGAATAAAAACTTATTTATTTTAGAGTGAAGTTCATTTTTGGTACCTGAATTTTGTAAACTTTAACATTTTTCGTCCTTGAACTAACGAAAGGGGCATATCATCCCTGAACTATGCATTTTCTCTTTCGTTTTGATCCCTCTAATTAACACCCGTTAACTATTTCCGTTAAACCCAATTAAATGAGGCGTAATATGGTCATTTTACCTCTTTTCTTTACTTATGTGGTTTTACAAAAACCATACAATTACAGGGACATGTTATGTGATTTACTTTAACTTATATATATAATATATATATATATATATAAAGAAAGAAAGAGAGATGCCATCTCCGACGACTGCTCACTTCCACCGTCGGAATTCCCAACGTTATGGTCTTCTTCATCTGGTAATCGGTGGCAGACGATAAAGATCCTCCTCACCACCCTTCCACCACCACCACCATGTTCTCCAAATCCAACCACCACCACCGCAACATTTCGCCTTCTCCGACCACCACTTCCACCGCACCAACTCCTCCGAGGAAGCCGACAGCCCCACCCCCACCATTGTCAACGGCGGAGCTTCCATCGATGTCACCAGACGACCCAGAGGCCTTCCACTCGGATAAAAAAAAGAATGAGAAAACATTGATTTCTGTCTCTTGGTAGGCTGGTACCCAAAAAAACGAAAGAAGTGGTGGGGGGACGGGGTGGAGTTCGCCGGAGAGACAGAAGTGGTGGAGGGACGGGGTGGAGTTCGTCGGAGAGAAAGAAGTGGTGGGGGACGGGGTGGTGTTCGCTGAAGAGAAAGAAGGGGTGGGTGTTCGGTGGTGTTTGCCGGAGAGAAAGAATGGGTGGGGGTTCGGTGGTGTTCGCCGGAGAGAAAGAATGGGTGGGGGTTCGGTGGTGTTTGCCGGAGAGAAAGAATGGGTGGTGGTTCGGTGGTGTTCATCGAAAAAGGCACATGGAAGGAGTTGGAAACTAGGTGTGTGTGGGAGCGTGTGTGTGTGGGTGTGTGTGTGTCTAATATTTGTATAAATATATGTGTGTTTTATATATATTTGCATAACAGGTCCTTGTTGTTTAATGAATTTGTAGAAACAAAGAAAAGAAAGAAAACCAATAAAATGACTATATTACCCCTCATTTAAATGGGTCTGACAGAAAAAGTTAACGGATGTTAGTGAGAGGGACCAAAACCAAAGTGAAAATGCATAGTTCAGGGATGATATGCACCTTTTCGTAAGTTCAGGGACGAAAAATGTTAGAGTTTATAAAGTTCAGGGACCAAAAATGAACTTCACTCTTTATTTTATTTTATAAAAGTTGTTAAAAATGCTCTATAATGATTATTTAGAGTAGCTTAACAACGTTTCTTAAATAAACAAACAAAAATAACTTTTCAACTTTGTTCATTAATGAGCCAAAGGTTTTCAACCTTATTTTCTAAAATAGACAAATTATGAAGAAATTCTTAATATAACAAATTTTCTAAAACTCTAAAAAAGTAAGTTTTGTATGCATTCTACTAAGAGCATTTAAATAACATCGTTAATGGTAAAATCTTAAAATAAATAATCTATTGATGTTGAATGTAATTTATTTTAAAAACTTTAACTCTTAATTTCGTGTGTTTTAACTGAGGTTTAATTCGCAAAATATTATGAAATCTAATGGAATTGAATGAATTTAGCATATATTATATTTTATTCATTTTTCATTTTTACATGAGCAAAAATTAAAAGTAACATACAATGGTTTATACATCATAACTTTTATTAAATAAATTCAGGGGGCGTTTGGTTGGGGGTATTGAGCAGTCAGGAATGGAAATGATAATGAAAACTGCTGTTTGGTTTGATATTATATAATGGAATCATTCCTGTAGATCCATTAATTTTCTCCTGACCAAATTGGGGGGAATGAAATTTTTATTTCTACTTGGTTCTTTTTTCCACCAATTGTTTCATCTATGGATGTTAAATGAAACATCTTTTGTATTTTCAAGATGGAAAAACATATTTTTTTAATATGAAACAATTTTTCATTGATTATATGGGTTAACCAAACAGCATCAATGCAATGCTCATTCCTATTCCCATTCTCCTGCATTCCCATTTTCATTTTCATTCCTATTATCTGAAATGAACCAAACGCCCCCTCAATAATTAAAAATAAAGAGATTACAAAACAATATATAAATTAAAATAAATATATAATTACTAAAAATATATATATGTATCTAAAATACATCTCATTTTTTCATTTAATTTACATTAAAATCAAATTATATAATTAAATAAAATTTGAAAATTTATGACATTTTTATTTATATTAAATGTTATTTAGTAGGATGTTACATTGTATTTATAATAAACTTGAACAATTAATACTTCTAATTAAATCAAAGATGTTTCATCTTTTTCATCAAAACATATAAATGTATATTTATTACGATCGACTAATATATAAAAGGGTAGAAGAAAGTGTTTTGATATTTTAGATTTGGTTGATTGATTCGCTTGATGTTACTTACAAGGTATATTTATTCATTGTCTATTTTTTCACTTTAAATATTTTGAATTTATAATTATTTCTTATTAGTATAACATCTCAATGAATTTTGTATCTTTTATTACAAATTCCATTCACTAAAATTGTGCATATTTGTAGATAGCATATGTCTTATACAGTAACTATGATTGTTGAACACAATTTTATATACAAAATGTAATTAACATAAAATTTGTAAATGACTTAATAATATAAAAAATATACGAAAATATTGATAAAAATTAGGTGCATAAAGAGAATTTTCAATGCATAATCCATATTTTATAAATCAAAACTTTTATTAAGTTAATCTACTTTTTCATTTTCATTTACATTTTACCAAATCAAAACATTAATATTGAGGCAAGAATGCTTATAAATCAAACTGTTACTTAATTAAGTCAATGTTTAATTGTTTTTATTATTTTATTTATACAACTAACAAGGATAGAGTAAATTATGTTTTGTATCCCCTTGTATGTTAAAAATTATGAATTTTATTATTGGGGTTTTGAAATCTTAGGTTTCCAGCATATAGTTTACAATGTGTTTATGTTTTAGTCCCTAAGTCTAATTACTACTTTCAAATAAGAGAAATGAAATAAAACTCCATAAAGATGAAAAAGAAATCAATTTAAAATCATAAACATAAAAATAGTAATGAATTATATAAACCATGAGGACAAATAGAAACTTTGAAACTATCGGGATGAAAATATAAATTTTCAACAAAGTAGAGTAAAAAAAAATAATTATTCTTCTATCTAATAACTATGAATGTAATTAAAAAATTATATATAAGAAGGGTTTACATGTGTTGTTTCTTCTTATATGTAGTTTACAAATATAGGTAAGTGTACATAATAACTTGCTTTTATTTACAAAAACAACATCATGTTTAATTTTGTATTATCTATCACATATTTTATTCACTAAGAACATGTAAATGTATCATTATAGTAATATTGCATACATTAATTTTATCTTTATAATATATTAAATATAGATTAGCAATATAGTCATTTTATACACACAAAAAAAATTAGTAAAACCATTTTTTATATTATTTTAGGGTGCGTTTGGTACGCAGACTACATGGGATGGGATGACACGGTACAAAAAAAAATAGTCCCATGTTTGGCATACCATGGGACAAGACGGGACAAAATTCTAATTTCATGGAATAAAACCTTGGTTTTTTTGTTCCACCAAAATAGGTGGAACAACCTTGGACTAAAATAAATGATTACCATTATACCCTTTGTTTACCTATATGTCATCTGATACATAAAAATCCAAAGAACACGCCTCCAAGGTCCCTGCCTCCATCGAAGGCCATAGTTCATCTTCTTCAAAGCTTCATTGTCCCAATAGCTTCATCTTCATCGTCTCCACTACCAGACAATTTAGTTCTGTCCAGTCCCGTCCAGTCCCATCCCGTCCTGTTCCATCTAGTCTGCATACCAAATGCTACCTTAGGGTGAAGAGGTAACAATCCGTCCCACATGGATAGAAAGTAGAAGTTGTTAGTACTTTATAAGTCTCAAGTCATAGGCTATCAATAACTTCCATCATTGTTTTTAGGACTCGAAGTTATTGGGCTAGCCTATTGCTTTAAGGTGTTACATGAAGTTTGATTACCGCATTAGTTATTAAATAATCTGGATGTAAACAATCATTTTCCAATCTTATAATTTAATTATAAACTTGATTATTATAACCTGGTTAAATATAAAAAACAAATCTGGACGTCATATTCTACGAAATACTTTGAAAAAAAAAAAAATAACTAATTAAATTATCATCATCATCATCAAACACATATAAACTAATTAAATTATCTCTTTCTAACTTGGAATCTTTTGTTGGCCATTTTTGGAAGTTGAGTAATGCATTTTTCTCACGGAAACTGAATCAGATAGAAGAAGGTGAAGGTCCACACCTATCATCACGATTTCAGCATAAATTATATGTAAAATTATATACATATACATACACAAACATCTGTATCTATATGCTATATGCTATAGAGAAGAATCAGGCTAGTGAGAAGTGTAAATTTGGAGGTTGAAAACATGGAAGAGATAGAGACAGAGGTGATTCATTCATGGTCTGCTCCTAGATCTTTAAGCACAAGCCTAATGTACTCTTTTGCTCAGGTAATGCTTTCATTTCATCTATTTTGTTTTGGAAATTTGATGAAATTTGTTCAATCTTCCTTCTTCTATTATTAGCATCTGGTTTCATGATTTATGGCAGTAGTAGTAGTAAACTACTGGATCTAATGAGAAAAGTTATAGAATCACTTATGATTTCTCTTTTGGATTCTTCGAATTTCCGATGTTGACTTTGAACGATTAATTTTCTGCTAATTAAAACAACGATTATGATTAGTTTTTTTGCTTATTATTTGCGAGATTTCCTTAATTTTTCCTAATCGAGCTCGAGCTGAAGCTGAAAACTGATGATTGCATTTTATCGGAATAAAAAAAAAATTTTGAAAATGAAAACTTGAAAGGCGTGCCAATATTTTGAAGTCTTTCAAGTTTCAACTTTCAACAGAAATTTTCATTTTTGTTTTTCCTTAAATATTTGAAGGAAGTCTGTATTTATAAAATTGTTTGATTATAACTTTATTAAATTTATTTAATATTTTAATAATATAATAGTATAAATGATGTTATAATCTTTAAAATAGAGATTTTCTTTTGAGATAAATGTAATAATTTTAATTCCAGGTACTTAGATCATTAAAGATTAATTTTTTTTAATGACGTACAATAATTAATTACTTAACTTTAACTTGGATTTGCATATTTTCCATAAATAATATAAGTACAAAAAGAGAAAATTATTATTTTACCCCAAAAAAATACCCCAATTAACCTCTTAGCTACTCTCTACCACCGATGACTAAAATACCCAAGTCGCCGCTCCCGGCCGGCCGCTCTCCGGCGCCGGCGGCCGCTCCGCGGCGTCGCCGGTGAGGAAAACTTGGCCCAGCGGCGTAAAGACTTTGGGCCGCTCCAGGCCCAGCCGCGCGGAGCGGCCCACTCCTCGTCAGCTCCTCCAGTCCACGTGGCGATCACCCACTCGTCCACTTGTGCTTGAACCGGCCACCTCAGCCGCTCCCATCTTAGGCGCGTGGAGCGGCTACCCTTCCACGTGACCTCCACGTTTATGCCACATATGCGCCACCTCATCACCACGTCCGCGCCACTTCATCGCCACCTCATCCCAGACCGCTCCCCACCCAACCACGCGGAGCGGCTCCGTCCACGTGGCCCTTCCCCATTGGCCCACGTGTCTAAACATTGTAAAACCCTAACCCTAAAATCAGGTTTCTCTTTATAAAAGGCAGCCGACAAGGGGGTTCTTCACCACATGCATCAACGGCTCCTCCTCCTTTTCTTCTTTCTTCTTTCTTCCTCGTCTGTATTAAAAAACTAAGGGGGGACCAAAATATTTTGTCTTGTTAATTAAATAATTGTGTTTAATTAGGGGGGACCAAGGTGTTTTGTAATTGTTTTTAATTAAGGGGGGACCAAGGTGTTTTGTAATTGTGTTTAATTAAAGGGGTATACATTCTACGCACTTCACGTGAAGTTGTCGGCTATTGGTGGTGAAGGTTTATCTTGTCAAGTTGTTCTTCATGGCAAACCTTCACCACCAATAGCCGACAACTTCACGTGAAGTGCGTAGAATGTATACCCCTTTAATTGACAAGATAAACCTTCACCACCAATAGCCGACAACTAATTGCATACAAACTTGACAAGATAAACAAAACTTACAAACAAAACTTACTTGGTTTGCCATGAAGAACAACTTGACAAGATAAACCTTCACCACCAATAGCCGACAACTTCACGTGAAGTGCGTAAAATGTATACCCCTTTAATTAAACACAATTACAAAACACCTTGGTCCCCCCTTAATTAAAAACAATTACAAAACACCTTGGTCCCCCCTAATTAAACACAATTATTTAATTAACAAGACAAAATATTTTGGTCCCCCCTTAGTTTTTTAATACAGACGAGGAAGAAAGAAGAAAGAAGAAAGAAGAAAAGGAGGAGGAGCCGTTGATGCATGTGGTGAAGAACCCCCTTGTCGGCTGCCTTTTATAAAGAGAAACCTGATTTTAGGGTTAGGGTTTTACAATGTTTAGACACGTGGGCCAATGGGGAAGGGCCACGTGGACGGAGCCGCTCCGCGTGGTTGGGTGGGGAGCGGTCTGGGATGAGGTGGCGATGAAGTGGCGCGGACGTGGTGATGAGGTGGCGCATATGTGGCATAAACGTGGAGGTCACGTGGAAGGGTAGCCGCTCCACGCGCCTAAGATGGGAGCGGCTGAGGTGGCCGGTTCAAGCACAAGTGGACGAGTGGGTGATCGCCACGTGGACTGGAGGAGCTGACGAGGAGTGGGCCGCTCCGCGCGGCTGGGCCTGGAGCGGCCCAAAGTCTTTACGCTGCTGGGCCAAGTTTTCCTCACCGGCGACGCCGCGGAGCGGCCGCCGGCACCGGAGAGCGGCCGGCCGGGAGCGGCGACTTGGGTATTTTAGTCATCGGTGGTAGAGAGTGGCTAAGAGGTTAATTGGGGTATTTTTTTTGGGTAAAATAATAATTTTCTCGTACAAAAAAGATATATACCCTTTTTTCTTTTTGCTCTCAGAATTTTTTATAAACTCTTTTTGTTAAGCTCCATCGTATTCAACTTTTCAGTGCATAAAGTTGGCATTTTCGCTACTAAGGTTGGCATTTGGAGCAATGTACAACTTTCACTTCATAAAGTACAAGTCATTTAATACTACATTACTACATTACTACTGTTCAGTGTTCACTGTGCTCAGTGTGTGTCATTTATGATCAAGACAATGATCAGTTATTCTGTTTATCTTTATGTATTATCGAGCTCTTATCGACCTCTTACCCTTTAGGCCTTTACCAAATGTTTACTGGATAAGCGTTCACGGCAACAATTACCATTATCATTTAATTTACCTTGTGGGTTAACATTTCCGACCATCAAAATGGATTAATGGTAAACGTTTAAAACTCGGTAAGAATCATCACCTTCAAACAAGGTAAGTATTTAGTAAACGGCCCCTTAATTAGTTTGCATGCCACATGCTTTTGACATGGAGAGCACAACTAAATTTTGCCAAAGGTTAATATAGAACTCAAATACTAATAGCAGAAAATTGTCCAAACTACCATTGCCTTCAAGTAAAACTACTTTGTTGCCCACAAGGGAATGTAAGTGTGATAATATATGGAACCCGCAAATTTACTCTCTAAAAGAGCCCTCGAGTCAACCAACGAGGTTCCAACATATATGACATATGGGAGTCTAACATCACTGGATGGGACACTGTCTGAAAGTGTAGAGAGGGGCCTAGACGTGTACAGATTTCCCCCGAGTGTCGGTCCTGGAGTGATATAGACCTTGGTTTTGATAGAATAGAATTGGTTCAAGTTTAGCCGATATGGGACCCTAACAGAACTCGCTTATTTAACATGTAAAGTCGTTACATTAATAATTTTTATTGGCATGCTATACGGTTCTTTGTTTGCTGAACAATTGTTTTACGTATATTATTCTTCAGAGGGATGATACGGAAGTGGTTGATGAACCTCTGTATGCACACTATTTAAAGGTAACAGGGGTTGATAGGCCTTATAGAGAAGAACTTCTTTCAAAGATGGTAAGTAAATATCATTGTCTTTGAACTCTACATGCCATTTTTTTTCAAACATGTATATGAAGTCCTTAGTTCACTATGCCATTCTAATATGTTTATGCTTTTGTAATGCATAGGAGTCTGATGGAAATAAGGTTGTCAACAACATCATTTATGGTCCTGGAGGAAAGAAGTATCGATATTGTAAGGTAATTAATAATTACCTTTTGCATACGTATCTGTCTTCTTGTCTATTGTTAACAAGCTTATGACATTATTTTCGCAGCATATTGCAAAACAGCGCATGCCTGGTTTAAGTGACGAGTTGATGAAGAAAGGAAAGCACTTTATATTAATTCGGAACCCCCTCAATATATTGGTATGTTTGTTCTTCTATAACTTACTTCCCTTTGTTCCGAAACTAGTGTTAAGTTTGACCTTTGAGTTGAAATGTGATATAGTAGATTCTTTTTCATTTGTTGATAAAACATTTTGCAAACCAAACGTCACCTTAGAGAAGATACGTTATTACATTTCTCCCAAATAGTTGGTACATTGGTCTTAGGGGCTGTTTACCAAATTCTGTCTGTCTGTCTGTATGGATAAATTTGTCTGTTTCGATAAATTTGTCTGTCTGAATAAAAGTATGGAGTTGTTTACTTTTTATCCTGAATCAACTGTCTGAATTGTAAAAATGACCGTTTTACCCCTTAATATAAAATAAATATTATTTAATATTTATAAATGAAAAAACAAACCACTTACAATGTTATTTGATATTTAATTAATTGTTAATTTACAAACTCTTCAAAATTTAATTGAATAACAAATTAATTATAAACCTAAAAAATAATAAACTAAATTTTTGGTAGTGGAATCCAGATGGATGGCCCTAGAGTGAATGTCATCAAAGGACTTTTTAGATAAGGTAGAGGTGCACAGTAGTAATGATGTGAGAAGCTACGGTGAAGAAGAAAACACACAGGCGTCTCAATTTTGGGGTAGAAGCTACGATGAGAAAGCAACATCAGATATAGAGGAGAAAGGGATAAGAGAAACAACAACGTAGAGAATCAACGCTTCATAAATCAACAGGGAAAAACAACAATTTGTTGAAGGAATCACGATGTGTTCAGGCGTCGATGAAGAGATCTCATCAGTCTTGTGTACTGGACTGATTTAGGCGAGAAAGGAAGAACTAAAGAGATGGCATATGAACAGAAGTCAAGTGAGAGAGGCAGAGGCGTGTGTTTTAAATTAAAAGGGTAGGAATGGTAATTTTGTTGGCTGAACCTGGACAACTGCCTATCTTGGGCTGTGCGAATAAGATGACTTTTTTTCAATTAAGCTTCAAGTAAACAAGTCAAGGTGTCTGAGCGAATAAGCTTCTTGAGCCATTAAGCCCAATAAGTCATAAGTAAACACCCCCTAAGCATACTGTCCAACACACTGAAACAATTCATAGTAAGTATACCACCAACAGAGGCTAGATATGGACTAATATCTGCAAGCTAGGTTGATTATTAGGCTACAATCTTATACAGTTAAGGCCTGTAAGGGGGTGTTTACTTATGACTTATTGGGCTTAATGGCTCAAGAAGCTTATTCGCTCAGACACCTTGACTTGTTTACTTGAAGCTTAATTGAAAAAAAGTCATCTTATTCGCACAGCCCAAGATAGGCAGTTGTCCAGGTTCAGCCAACAAAATTACCATTCCTACCCTTTTAATTTAAAACACACGCCTCTGCCTCTCTCACTTGACTTCTGTTCATATGCCATCTCTTTAGTTCTTCCTTTCTCGCCTAAATCAGTCCAGTACACAAGACTGATGAGATCTCTTCATCGACGCCTGAACACATCGTGATTCCTTCAACAAATTGTTGTTTTTCCCTGTTGATTTATGAAGCGTTGATTCTCTACGTTGTTGTTTCTCTTATCCCTTTCTCCTCTATATCTGATGTTGCTTTCTCATCGTAGCTTCTACCCCAAAATTGAGACGCCTGTGTGTTTTCTTCTTCACCGTAGCTTCTCACATCATTACTACTGTGCACCTCTACCTTATCTAAAAAGTCCTTTGATGACATTCACTCTAGGGCCATCCATCTGGATTCCACTACCAAAAATTTAGTTTATTATTTTTTAGGTTTATAATTAATTTGTTATTCAATTAAATTTTGAAGAGTTTGTAAATTAACAATTAATTAAATATCAAATAACATTGTAAGTGGTTTGTTTTTTCATTTATAAATATTAAATAATATTTATTTTATATTAAGGGGTAAAACGGTCATTTTTACAATTCAGACAGTTGATTCAGGATAAAAAGTAAACAACTCCATACTTTTATTCAGACAGACAAATTTATCGAAACAGACAAATTTATCCAGACAGACAGACAGAATTTGGTAAACAGCCCCTTAATATATATCTCTTTGTTGTTTGTCACCAGCAATCCTTTGACAAGGTTGTACCCTCATCCTTCAATGAATTAGGGTTGGCAGACCTGGTTTCTGTATATAGTGAACTCTGTGCAGCAGGGAAGCGCCCTCCTATTATTGATGCCACTGAGCTACAAGAAGACCCTGAGGTTTTGAATTCTTCTGTGAACACTCTATGATCATTTGAAGTTTCCACCTGTTGTTTTCTTAGTTTGTTCTTATGCAATTCTATTCATTTTCATGTTCAGTATAGGTATAGCTACCTTTTCAAGCTTGTATTTCTTTTGTGATATTTATGAACATTTTAAGGAGTGCTCCACCTTAATCTCTGATCACTTATATATTATCTATTCATTTTAACGCATCATTGTATATCAGCGCTAATCGACAACTAGCTACAGCTACTGGTCATTTTCAAATCTACTCATTTCCAGTTATCATTATGCTAATGGATAGCCAGGGTTTATTTACCCTATAAGATAGGTAGTGTACTTGCCAGTTGGGGCAATCATTTGATGGCATATACGTTTGGCTGGAGAACCATCAACAACCAGCTTTTTGCTTTGATCAATTACTATTTTATGTATACCTACTTACCTAGTGCATATGGCCGTATAAATGACTATGGTCTACATAATACCAGGAATATTGTTTGTGATTAAATTTCAGATACTTACTCCTGAATTTTGTTCATGCACATGTTAAGATAAACAATATATTATCCTCTATCTCTGTGTCTTCACTTGTATGTTTACCTTTTCACATGTCTGTCTGCAGGCTACTTTACGTGGTCTTTGTGAAGATCTTGACATTCCGTTTCAGGCTTCAATGCTCAAGTATGTTAAATGTTCTACCAGTTTGACTGTTACTTTTAAAGTACTTTTGTCAAAAGAGCCTCCTCGGTTTCAATGGCATATGGACGAATATTGTGGTTTCAACCATAAAATTATGGATTATGAAGTTTTATCTAGAGCTATAACTCAATTAAATTCTTTGGTATTCATTCAAATATATCTGACTGGCAGTGTTGAAGTATATGATTTATACAGATAGCCTCTTCGATGTTTTTACATCTGAATCATCTGTGCATTCTTTGATGATCATTATATGTCTTGTCCACATGTATCCAGATGGGAAGCTGGTCCGAAATCTGTTGATGGCATTTGGGCTCCATGGTGGTACAAGAGCGTGCACAAGTCTACATGCTTCGGACAAACAGACAAATATGGTTCAGTATGTAACTCATGCTCCTTGTAAAAACACTAGCTTTTGTATATGATCTTCTGGATGAAATCAGTTATACTGATTGAAGCACACAATAAGAAGATTGGTTGCTGAATTTGAGGTTGTTACATGTTTTCTAGCGCTATAGAAGTACAACAAATGATTAATCTGATTGGGATCTAATTAGAGCACTATATGTTCATACCTTGTATAAGGTATCAGGGTAATTTGATATATCATTTTTATATTAAAACAAAAATGGGGTATTCAGTGTGTTTATTCATTGATTCGGATTGAAATGGAATTGGCATAATTCCAAAAGAAAGTGTGATGGTTACATTTAATCTTTTTTTACTACATTATGTGAAATATGTTTTCATCGGTTTTGCTATGAAGTGGCTTGAACTTCATCTAATTTTCTTCTCTCCCCTCTCAGCCTTTTCCAGCATTGCTTTATGACGTGCTCGAGCAAAGTTTACCCTTCTATAACATGCTGAGAAGTCATGCAAGGCACAAAAGATTTCCAAAACTTCCAACGCCTTCTCTTCCTGTTCCTGCTAACGAAAAGCTTCTCGTTTGGGTTGGTGACGAAATTTTACCCCGTGACAGCGCAACGGTACACCCATGACCGAAGTCTATGATACTATCGAATGTTATGTTTAGTAGTATTCTCCTTTCATATTCTTATCATTTCTCTGTGACCTTTAAGGTTTCAGTATTTGACTCAGTTGTTCAAGGTGGTGATTCAGTATGGGAAGGACTCAGAATCTATAGGGGTAAGGTGTTTAAGCTTGAAGAGCATTTAGACAGGTCAGCAACTGAATACAGTTCTTGGTCAAGCGTTCCTTTAGTTGTAACCACGATCAGTGAATAGTGATTAAGGTTTATGTCAGGTTGTTTGACTCAGCAAAAGCTCTAGCTTTCAACAATGTACCAACTCGTGATGAGGTGAGATCCTGTTCCTGTCCATCGCAAAGCTAATTTTTTTTTGTATCACTTGACCAATCGCTCATGTTTTCTATTTATTGTTTTGGTTGTTTTATGGCGTATGCAACTCTTCCAGGTTAAAGGGCCATATTCAAGCATGATTAAGAGGGATGTTTGACAATGCACATATCCGTTTAAGCCTGACACGTGGCAAGAAGGTTGTAATTCTACTACTGGTTAGCTTATTTTTCTTGTTAACAGAAATCAACAGCCAACTTACACTTTTGTAGTTGGTATGTTCTTGAGAGTTCAGTATACTTCACATTTATTATTAATTGCATGGATGGAGGATTTTATTTGCAACCATTCTCTTGGTGGAAAACCTAAAAAGATTCAACTTTTATATTGTATTTGGCTGCCATTGAAAAGTGCATGTCTGATAAACCATGATATCTATCTTCCTGCAGGTTACTTCAGGGATGGGCCCTGGTTTCAATCTCTATGGATGCACCCTTATAGGTATTCTATTCATCTTCTTTCTGTTTTTGATATATTTTTCTGTTAGGTGTTGAGGTCTCAAAGAAAGATAATGATAAAGTTTTTAGTTTAAAGAAGACTAAGGGGTCGTTTGTTTTTTAAAAGTTACCTCTTAAAACCTCTTAAGTCTAATATTAAGAGGTTTCCAGACTTAAGACTGTTTGCTTTATTTTTAAGATAAGGTCTGAAAACCTCTACCGTCCTCTGAAATTTTAAGAGGTGCACCATCCGTCTCTTATTTTTTAGACGTAAATTTAGACTTCAGACCTCTTAAAAAACAAATGGCCACTAAGATTGGTGTGTTAAAAGGTAGTTGAAAACAAAACTATAGATCCGTTAGATAAATTATAGAATTTGTAAATCCCAAGACTCGGATATTGCATGCTAATATGTTGCTACTTAAGAAGCTAATGTTAATACCAAATTTAAGAAATATTTCCAGCAAGTCATAATATGCCACTTGGAATCCTTAGTGATCACTTATACATATTTATGTATTCTTTATATATGTCGTTTCCGAGGGCCTTCTGACAAATGTAGATTTAGATAAATTATAGCTACATTGATTCCTGGTGTGTTTTTTTCTTGTGTTTCCCCATTTGCAGTTCTTGCAGAGTGGAAACCACCGGTCTATGACAATACAAGGGGTATCACGTTGGTGACTGCCACCACTCGACGTAATTCACCAAATGTAAGTCTTCGGATTCTGTACTTATTCTCGAACACCTTCATGAAACACTGGGTAGCTCAGTTGTGGATAACCTTCTTCTTGTAACAAACTAAGCTCAAAACTGATTGTAATTTTTTGCATCCCCAAAATGAAATTCCTTGAAAATTGATGAACTGTGCTTTCATTGATTATTCCATTTCTTTGCCAGAACTTGGATTCCAAGATTCACCACAACAACCTCCTAAACAATATACTTGCAAAGGTAACTGTGTTTTTTTTTCTTTTCTAAACCAGTATGATCTATTCAATGTGTTTGCTGAAATGAATAACTTTGTTTTGCTCTTTTGGTAGTAGTTGAGATTAACATTTAACAACCCGTTAAGTGATGCAGATAGAAGGAAACAACGCAAATGCTGATGATGCAATCATGCTTGACAAGGATGGTTATGTGTCTGAAACAAATGCTACAAACATCGTAAGCCCATTTTTTGATCTTTTATAGACTTAGAATACATTTTTCATCTTTTTCTTGTCATTTTTTTTAAAACTGTAAGACTTTATATTTATGTTTCTCTAGTCCTCTGTACCTCACTTTGAGGATGTGGGAATTCCTACTACTGATATCAAAATCTTACATTCAAAAACTATCTTATTATGTCTAGCATTTGGCTTCTATACGTGCAAATACTCGATTACTTTATTAGTGTATTATTTTCAAATTCAACACTGTTTGTAATGCAGTTCATGGTGAAGAAAGGTAACGTTATGACACCTCATGCTGATTACTGTCTTCCAGGCATCACTCGAGCAACTGTAAGATCTTACATATTTCACTAGATGCAAAATCCCAATGTTCTATATTTGTGTATTTATCTATATCAACTTTAGATACAAAATTTGATTTCATACTCAGGAGTATGAATGTGGTAATATACTCCTATCGACTGTTGTAGCATTTCATATTCATCCTGTACCATGTATTCTCACTTGTTGCAGGTGATGGACCTTGTTAAGATGGAAAACTTGGTTTTGGAAGAGCGTCGTATCAGCCTATCAGAGTTTCATACTGCTGATGAGGTTTACCTTTTTTACTTACACCAGGACTTGTTACCCTTTTTTACACTGTGGTATTTGGCCTCCGACCCAACTACTCCCATTAATCTGTATGAAACCGGGGGGTATTTACTTAGTCTGTGTTTGGCAAAAATAAGCTAGCTTATAAGCTAGTCCATCCAAACATCTACCATAAGCTAGCTTATTGAAACGCTACTTTGAGTAGCGTTTTGGGAGATTTTTGTAGCTTTTTTTCCAATTATACCCTTATTAATATTAATTATTAAATTCAAAGATACCATTTTTGGTTATTTTACATACTCATATGCTAGTTTTTGCCAAACATAATTTGTTTCATAAGCTAGCTTAGCAGCTACTAGCTAGCGTATCAATCAACAGCTAGCTTATCAGCTACCAGCTAGCTTACCAACTAGTTTGCCAAACATAGCCTTAATTGACCTTGAATGAGTTCTTAATTAAGAGCATGGCCTTTTAAATTTTTTATTTTACTCAATAACCACTTTCGAACCCTGCCTCAAGTGTAAAACACCTTTCCCTTGCGAGTCCTGTAAAAGAACACTAGAAAGTTAGTTTGTGGTGATTCATGATTGATCCTAACATCAAATGCCGAAATAAATGTATTCATTTCTAAGTGTATTAACAGTCTAGTATTGCACTGCAGGTGTGGACTACTGGAACCATGGGAGAACTTAGTCCGGTATGTTCTTACTTGCAACTCCATATGCTATTTGTATAAATGAGTTTTAAGTTTTTCTTACATGGATACATAATCTATCCTTGTTCAACTTTAACAGTAATTCTTTTTGTATAGTATTTATCATATTCGTTTTAAGTATTATGGTTTTGAATGCTTTTAAATGGTTAAATAATAAACCTGAAGTATAAAAGATTGGTAAGATCCATGCTACAATTCTGAATATGCTTCTTCTTTAATTAGTCGTTAAAAGTTGCTACGTTTTGATAATTGGTGTTAACTATATAACAGGTTTTAAAGATCGATGGACGAGTAGTTGGTGATGGTACAGTTGGACCTATTACTAGAAGATTACAAAGCTCTTTCAAGAAGCTGACTGAAGGACTTGGAGTGCCTATACCGACTTATCAGCAACCGGCCTGAATCCTGCAGGTTTGCACTCTAGTTATTTCACAACCTTCCCCCTCCCTGTCTACGCCCCTGTCCCCATGACCCCACCCTGCCTGCTGCTAGGTTCAGGAGTACGAAGGAGCCTACATTGTTAAGGGAACTCGTTGGGTACCCTTTTAGTGGATTATAATAATCTTGAATACACACACATTACATATAGAGTGGGAGGTTTTGGGGAAAATCTCAAAAAAATGGAAAACCGAGAATACCCTAGTAGCTCTTTATTTGGACGTTGTGCACTTATGCGTACAAATAAATTGGGTTATTTTTTTGGTTTTTATGCACATGTGCATGTTTCAAAATATTTGTATACACAAATGCATACTGTTTGGACGAAAGGCTACCAGGGTGTTCCTCAAATTTTCATTTCTTTGAGGCTTTCCCCTAAACCTCTGACCATACACATACACACACACACATTGGGCTTGGATTAGTGAAGGTCGTATCATCCCTAACCGCGCTTTGGATATAAAAGTAAGGGGTTGTTTACCAAATGCTTAATGGGGCAACCGCTTACCAAGTAAAATCATGTGTTTGGTAAAATTACCCGGTAAGTGTTGATAACTAACTTTGTTTTCTCGCTTTGGTAAACACTTACCGGGGTAAGCACTTTGGATATAGAAAAATTAGCCTAGTTTTTGTCATAAGTTTTTATTTTTGTGAATCTCTTTTGTTACTTAAACTCTAATCCACATTTTGTTTCTCAATCTAAAATCTAGTACATGATTTTGGTCAATCTTATGGTTTTTTTTAATGGTTCCATTTCGCAGGTAATCAACCTCGGACGGATGGTGCAAGAGGCAGAGAGTTGATAAAGCTTGTGGAGTGTGTGTTCTTAAGTTTATATGTGTATCCTAATAGATCCATATTTATTCATGTGTCGTAACTTTAATTACTAAAATTATGAATGTTACATGAAATGTGGTTTATATCTATGGAGATACTACATTAACTGTTGGTTGATGTAGAGTTTTTACCACAAATAAATGAATCATGTCCATGTGATGATAAAGCATACGAATCAAAAAACTAGGCTTCGAATACAGATAAGCTTTTATTTTACGTAGAACTAATGCTAGCAAGTACGATCATCTTTTTTTTTTGGAATCGGCCGAGTTAAAGTTAGTTGTTAGCTTTGTATTCGAAAACGTTAGAGCGGGTCAGGTAATCTTGGCTGCCCGCAATCGCCTCCCTTTCCAACACCATAATTCTCCTAAATTCACCTGAAGAAAAGTTCCTTGCAAGGCTCGAACTCGAGAACCTTAGAGCGAGTCAGGTAATCCTGGCGGCCCGCAATCGCCTCCCTTTTCAACACCATAATTCTCCTAAATTCACCTGAAGAAAAGTCTACGAGCCCTACATACAAGGGCAAAACCCCCCAAGGTTTCCCTTGGTAGCCAACTGGGCTAGCCTAGTTGGTTAGTACGGTTATCCTTAGTTGTGAATACTGAATAGAAGCATTTAAATTCCTTGATATAACTCGTAAATTAACATTATTTGCTTAAATCACACTTATGACTAATTTATAGAATTTGTTTCTTTCATGTTTTTCTTCTCTTCGTATCCCCCCCAACTCTTCAGTTAAAATCTCTCTTTTTACCAATACTGAGACTTTTGTATAACTACTCTTTTAGACCCAGATATCCGAACTTAGATGACTAACCAACTGAGAGACATAACCAGTACCGAGAATCTTACCAGGTAAGTAAAGATGAAAACGACATTTTAAAAGGTTCTTTTGTTTTGCAACAAAAAAAATGGGTCTACTGCAAGTTTTTCAGATTCACTTATTCTTCAATTATGTTGACACCCTCAAACCTATCGGAATGTCAAAGATTTTTAATAAAGACCTGAAAGAAAATCTGGTATGGCAACCAGAGATGGTGCAAAAAAGATTAAAAAAGCGTCAAGTAAATTAAATCATTTGACGATTCTACAAAAATCCGCATCTGAAACAGCTTTATGACATCAGATTCAACAATACCGCTAATACAACCCAACACAACGCCAAGAATTCAACCCCACTCAGACAAAATCTCGATCAACGATGTGCCGCATACATCTGATTACCGTCATACTGACCATAACCCGCCTGTGGTTGTGGCTGTGCCTGCGGCTGAGGTTGCGGCTGTGGGGCTGCATAACCACCTGCCGGGGGAATAGATTGGTCATACCCGGGTTGAACTGGGGCTGGTTGAGAATAAGCTGGCTGAACCGCAGGCGGTGGTGCCCCATAAGCCATCCCTGGACCACTAGCATAAGCCGGATCCGGTGCACCTTGGTAACCATAACCTGCACTGGTCGGAGCCACTTGTTCACCGTATCCAGGTTGTGTCGAAGGGTACTGACCATAACCAGCAGTGGGTCCCGCCGGGGCATAACCCGGTGCTGCCGCCGCCTGCTGTGGCTGGACACCTGTCTGACCGTATCCAGAAACGGCCTGACCGCCTTGCTGCGGGTACCCACCAGCGGCTGTATACGCATCGTTAGCGGCAGGAGCAGTGCCGTATTGCGGGTAAGCTGGTGGCACCGGGCCGCCCGACGCCGGGTACGGCTGTTGTCGAGGCTGTCCGTAAGGCTGAGCATACGGTCCCTGTTGTGGCATGTTGTATGCTAGCGGCTTACCGTACTGATCCTGCTGCCCGTAGCCCGGATGGGCAGTGTTGGCTTGAGGGTAAGTTGTCGGCTGAGTACCTTGTCCGCCATACGGGTGCTGAGCCGGTGGCCCCTGGTGGTCATATCTCGGTTCGCCATAACCTTGACCATAGCCCTGTGGTGCGGTCTGGGTATACGGAGCCGGCTGCTGCCCGTAATCCGGACCTTGCGGTTGTCCATAATTATAATTCACTTGCGAAGGCGGACCTCCCATGGCAGAGCCAGGAGCGTGAGAATGCATAGGGGGTTGACCGGCCGATGGTGGCATATGGCCGCCCTGCCCACCATAGTAGTCATAGCCGGTCTGTTCAGGTGGCCCCTGCATGTTTGCTGGTGGTCTTTGGTCCCAACCAAAATTGTTTTTTGGTGGCGGTTGTTGTGGTGGGTAATTTCCATAGCCCTGTGACGAGTAGGGTGGATTCTGATTCGGATAAGCTCCTCGTGGTGGATAGTTGTTGTATCCAGACGGCTGTGACGGGTGGTGACCTCGAGGTCCCCAATTGGGACCGGGTCCCCGGGGACGGAAGTTCTGCTGCTGATGATTATTACCACCTCCTGATGGGGTCGATGATCGTATAGGCTATTATGAAACAATCAACAACAAAGGTGAAAAAGAAACAGAAGTTAGTATCACATTATTTAAGATCAAAAAAGCATCACAAAAAAGAATCAGGAAAAAACCAAGTATCAGCTTATTATGAAAATTAAATAAACTTGAGATAAAAAGCATCACATAGAAGAATCAGAAATAGAACACAAATCTAGAAACAAAAAAAATGAGCTTAAACACATAATCAGTTCATACCAAAATACAAGACAGTAACATATAAGTATGTTTAGAGCTATATAACTATGTCACCAAGTAAAGAACTCTCTAATCACAGCTTAAATCATCTAAAAACGTAGCCCAAGATAAACAAAATGAGAGCGTAATAAATAAAGAAAACAAATGAACATATAGATCCGATCAAACCCAATTGTTTTTCAATATAGAACCATACCACACTATATCCTGTTGGATGCCCGATCGCTGGTAGTCATACTTCCGACTAAAATTACATAAGAATCATAGATATATAATGTTGACATCTAACAATAATTTGATGCAACGTTCAGCAGGAAGCCAAGCGGACTTTAAACAACTAGAAGAACTAGATACAGCTTCAAAGATAAGCAAGAGATTGGCATATATAAGCACAAATCGAGACTTCATCGGATAAGCTCCAAAACTTCAACCCAACAGTCAACAAGTTCTCAGATGCAACTGAATGATCCATTAACATATATACCAATGTGCATACTGCTGAAAAATCAGTTGTCAATTTGAATAGATAACTTCGGTAGGGTGTAAGTTATGTTTGGATACCATGGAGGAACTTAACGGGCACATAGTTGAAACTTGAAAGAATCAAATGCAGAGACTTAGCTTCTCTCCTAGTACCACACGCTTTATGTCTTAATGAACAGAATCAAATCAGGAGCCATCAAGCCATGGATGCTTAACAAGGTTGAAACATAATCTTTTTATGGAGGCATGATACTTTCTTCCATTCCAACACATATTCTCATGCATAGAACAAGGGGATGTGGATGAGCACTACTATGATGACTAGCATAGAGAAATATCGTCTTATTTACTAATACTACTAGTATATTTACGGATCTTTGAGTCTTGAAGCAATCTTACCAACTATTAACTTCCTTCAAAAGCGAGGGTTAATGCGTGATACCTTTCCTCAGTAGATGAGAGTGATAGTGGTTGTTTATTGCTACACCAAGAAAGCAATGCTGACCCGGTGTGAGAGAAGAAAAAGCCAAATCTGCATTTTTAAAGCCAACCAATTCGAAAAAAATGGGCACCTTCAAAATAAATAAATCATCGCAACCCACATCTCATTTTGAAATCATGCCACCATTCATGCATCATGTTGTAAACGCTGATCAGCTTACAAGTAATTTTGCTCCCACCCTATTTTCTACGGTTACCTAAGATACTATTAGACTGAATAGAAGATGCCACACAATCAGGAGACAACATATTAAACCATAACCAGGCTACTATCAATACTGCTTGATACTCAAGAAGCTACAAGTTACTACAGAACCAGTGGCATAAACTAAAAACAATTTGGCATCGCAGACCAATATCTAGCATTGGATGAAAAAATAATACAAATTACAGTTCCATTACGACTTTAACATCAGCATATACACACACTGGTCAGAATTGTTAAAAGTATATTTCTACATAAAATGGCACCTCACCTTAGCAGACTCGACAACAGATCCTTAAATCAATTACATGCCAACAAATGTTATTGATGTATATAAACTAACAATATTAGATGTTAGAACTATCATGCTAAATTCAAGTACACAAATCTAGCCCGATTGCCCTATAGTAACAAGGTACGTAGACATGGTTTAAACTGCTTGAAAAACATACAGTTTCAATAAGTACTGAATTAAGATTTTGTATATAAGAACTACATTTCCTAACTTAAATACGTTCTAAAAATCAACATGAAGAATTGGACTAGAGAACATGAGCAAAAAGATCACCCCTACTTAACAGAATTGGAAGCAAGACCAGAAAAATGACCCCTACTTAACAAAACTCTAGCTATGAAACTAATAACTGGAAGGAACTATTTATCAAACAATAAAGATTGAAGCAAAATTCAAGAACTAGCAAAAACACATTATTCAACTATATCAAAAATGCCTACAATTTAACATAAGAAATTAGTAAATCTATAAAGAACATAAAAAACTGGAAACATATTGCTGTCAGTTGCAATTTTTAACTCAAAGACAAAGGATGTGTATGTGAACAAACCTGGTCCATCACTTCTTTAATCATTTCTTTTGCAGTCTCGATTTGTTTCCTATCACCAGTGACTCTCACAGTTCTTTCTTTAGATTGGTCACCCTCGGGAAGATGTTGTGGGATCAACTACAGCATGTGCAAAGATCAATATGCATACAAGACTTCATCAAGTGCACGTAATATTTAATGTTTTAAATGGGCCAAAATCATCTCATACACTACCTGAATGCGAGCTCCAGATCGTGTCTGCAGATTTTTTATAGTCTCTCCACCTTTGCCAATGATTACACCAACCTAAGGTGATTGAAAGATCACAAAAGTTACAAAATTATAGAGTATTTGCAGACTTAAAAAGGATAGAATGGCCAACACGCCAAACCTTATCATTTGGAACTTGTATTTGAATCTGTTCTCCAATCCCTGAGGAGTGGACACTAAAGCCTCTGGCAACCAAAGAAGGGGAACCACCAGCATCGGCCTGCTAGATGATAATTTGACCTCATCAAACACGTGATTTTTTAAAGAAATGGCAATGATTGATAAAGAAAATATGATTTGAGACGTGAAAAAAAGTACAAAAATGAAAATAACTTTAAATTAAAAAGAGCGCTAATAACTATGGTTGGTTAAAGAAAAGGTCGTATGGGAGATGAAAGCAAAACAAAGTAAAGAACCCATTAAATTAAAATATCACACCTCTGCTATAACATCTTTTATCAGCCTCTCAGCCTTGTTTATATTCTCTATGGAACCTATTAATTCAACAGGCCTAGTAGCCGAATTTGGATCAGCCTCGGCATCACGTGTGATTTGAATCCTTGCGCCTGAGCTATATTGCAATGTTCGGATAGTGTCTCCAGCCTTGCCAATCAGGACACCAACCTGAAACAAACCAAGGTCCATGTACCTCAGTGAGAAAGAAGAAGACTAGTTTGACTGAACAATTGAAAAAACAGGTGATGGCATACAGAAGAAAGACAACATGACTACAATCTAGGCTTCAAATGTCAAACAAACTATACATGAAAAATTTAAAATACCCCCTCCATCACCCACCTCAAAGATGAGGTTCACAAGCCCACATCAAATTCTTATTTGGTGTTTATTTTATGTTCAACTATGAGGTTCTAAAGTGATGCAAAAAAAATCCGAAAATATATGATATTTAACTCACCTTATTACTCGGGACCTCCATTCTACGTGAAGTAGTTTGGTCATTAGACGTAGGTTGGTCCTTCACACTAGACACATCCCCTTGTGGGGCAACATCTGAAGGGGGATCCTGACGTTCTACTTCGGATTCCTGATGCTCCACCTTATCTGATTCTTCAGGATTCTCCGCAGATGGCAAATCCATGGCATTTCCATCGGGTCCAGTAGTTACAGATTCATTGTTCACTTCATCCAAGGGTTCGACAGATTTTTCTTGACCCTCCTCTGACTCAACATTATTTATCGCAGCTGATGGTTCAGTAATGTCTTCCTTTGGTTCCTCTTCTGTTTCCTCTTGATGCCCATTCTCAGAAGCTTCAACTGATCAAGTGAAAGAAACAAGTAAGTTCACCATATGGCTCAAAATAAATAACAGGTCCACAGTTACCTACTGAGCACATAAGTTGGATCAAACTCATCTTTGAACCTTTGACAACTAACAATGAAGTGGGCTGTTGTGGCGTATATCAACAATTGCTGCCACAGCGATTTGAAGGTGAAACAATGGTGCTAAAACAGCTATTTAGTGGTGGTTAGTTTATTATCTTCACTGGACTGTTTTAACGTTGGACTTAAAACCGATAACATCTGTTTCTCTTTTTTCCAACAACTAGGCTCTTACTTCTGTTTGTCCTTTCCCTCTCTCTTGGGGTCAGTTCCTATTCATTATTTCCATCTCCCTCACCTTACCTCAACATCAAGGGTAAATATATTTGTATCTATCACATAATATATACACATATGTATTTATTATATGAACCTAATCTTTTAATGCTATATCACCACTTTACTAATGTGATAACCACCATATCAACTCACAATCACATTTAACTGCTTAGCTAATATACATATCTCATGGGTTCACTCATTGATTCAAAATTCCCACCATTTAACGAATTGTATTTTCTCCAAACTCTAGGTCAAAATACCAAAACTTAGTGACCTATATTTTCATCTCAACTCTAACCATTACCATCAATATCTCACATGCAAACCACTCAACATGAATAACTACCATATCAACACAAATGAGTATGCAAATAAACCATATCACACATCACTTTTGGTTCTACACACTTGTACACCTAACAGGCCTCATTCTATGCAACTACAAACTCATTATCCAAGCCCTAGAAACCACCATTAACCATTAACATCAAACCTACAAAAAAACACAAACAGAACCATACCAAAACCGTCGGCGTTCTCATCCAAACGAGGTCGTTTCGCGTCAGGATCTTCAGGAGAAACACCGGTAGCCGGAGCAGCATCTCCATCGCCGTCGCCATCAACCGCCGTGGTCTCCGAATTGCCATTGGAGTCAGCGGAAGCCGGTGGTGGTTGTTGTTCGGCGAATGGCTCGCTATCCAAATCGTCGAGCTTTCGCTTGTGATCGGAAGGAGCAGGGCTAGCTGAGCCCCTAACCTCTTCGTCCGCCATGGAAGATAGTAGATCCGATTTGTTAGGGTTTGGAGCAAGGGTTTCTATTTCTACGATTTGGGGGTGCAAAGTTAAGAGTGGTCTCTTCTTTTTCTCGTTCACGAGATGATCAGGTGTGCCTTTTTATACACACGGCCCTAAGGATAAAATGTAATTTTCATTTTGGTCCCTTGGGTTGGGCTAGGGTTCATTGAATATCGGGCCCAATTGAATCATCATCTAGACTCATAATAGGACTTGTTGGATCAGGCTTGTAAAAAGTTGTCCGGTTACGTTACAACAAACACCGGTCGCAACACTGTTTGGCGGTTGGAACCTGGACCGATTTTGGCCCTGGTCTGGCTCGACCCGGTTTTTGGGTAACTCTAATTTGGTTGGGGGATTTTATGGACCGATGTGGCACACCGATCTGGTTCGGTAAGAGACAGATGGGACTAGTTTGGAACCTGTTGAACCTTGATGTCACCTGTGACGATTTTTTTCTTTTCATACCTTCTTATGTACCGCTTACGCTAAACTAGCCCATATTTTTATTATTATGTTAATTTTTATGTATATAAGAGAGAGAAAGAGGAAGAGAAAGGATGAAACCGATCCACCCCCACTTACTGATATAAGTGAAAACTGTATGGTGGCCTAATGGAAGAATTTTATAAGTGAAAACTGTATAAGTTAGAATAGATTTTTTTTTGTAAGTCACCTACATATTTAAGTTACTAATTGTCGTTTAATGTATTACTAGTTAAAAACCCGTATAATATACGAGCATTTTAAACATGTTATTTTAATTTTTAATAAGAATAGACTTTTGTATGATAATTGCCATTACCAATTAATTAGTTATGTAAGTTATATGTTCCACGACAATTGCTATTACAATTCCTTATTACAATAGATATTTTAGTTATCTAATTTTAATAATGTAGCTAAATTAAAAAAAATATTCAATATTAGACTCATTTTGAAGGTATTTTCGAGACGATTATAATGATATAATTTATTAAAATGAAAAACAAAAATTTTAATACATTTTAATTAATATATATTATTATCTTAATATGATAAGGATAGAAAGTGAAAAATAAGAAATTAAGGGATAAAAAATAATTTATTCAAATAATTCTAAGGATACAAAATGTAAATTATAAAGATAATTATGTTATTATAAAAATAAGAATAATGGATGACATCATTATTTAATGATTTTTTTTAATTGACCAATGAAATGACTTAATTTCATAATATATATATATATATAGATTTTACACAATTTAAACTTAAACGTTCGTTTATTTGAACACTTACTCAATAAGTTCTTACTGATAAAATTGAATACCATCATATGACACATCAAAATATTTTAATTCTTTGCGGATGACATTATAGTTCTTGTATATAAAATAAAGTTACACCATAATTTTATATGAATTCCAAGACCTATAAAAATACAATACTGTTGAAAAACTTGTCATTTTTTACTTGTTTGCCTCCAAACTCTAATCGGTCTACGATTTACGAAATTGTATCTTACAATTTGCCGGTGTAGAACAGCAGCAGCACCACAAGGGTTTTCGTCTCCCATTTCAGAGGTATTACTATCTTTTTCCCCCTTTTAGTTTACCTTCTGATATACCCAACTTGCAATTTCGAAACCTAGATCTGTTCTTTATTCTTTATGGTATTTTCCCACATGAATTTATTGATTGATATGGTCTGTATATTGTTTCTTCATCAACATTTGTGGAAATTTCATTTTTTTAGAGTGTTCTAGAACTCAATTCGACTCCTTATGTGTAGGTTTTAATGATTTTTCTAATCCATCAAGGCATCAACATTTGGATGCCCTGTTCTTGAATTTTGAGATGAAAGGGAGATTTGATAAAAATTGTGTTTGGCAAACTAGTTGATAAAGCTAGCCGGTAGTTGATAAGCTAGCTTATTAATAAATAATGTTTGCCAAAAACTAGCTCATGATGAGTATGTAAAATGACCAAAAAGGTATATTGGGTATAATAATTAATATTAATATGGGTATAATTGGAAAAAATTACAAAAAGCTCCTAAAACGATACTCCAACTAGCATTTCAATAAGCTAGCGTATGCCGTATGGTCCATCCAAACGTGTATTAGCTTATAAGCTAGCTTATTTTTGCCAAACACAGGCTAAACCATGATGTATGGGAGAAAAGGAGTAATCTGATAAACCCTCCCACCATGTGTTCGATGAAATTCCTCATAGAGCTAGGTACATGATGGTTCACTGTAATTGCAAAACTAGTAGAAACCAACTTTAATTTGATTAAAGTTTGGGCAGGGATGCCAATTATCAATCTACAACCTTGAGGAATCTTGGGTGTTCATCATATTCTAGTTGCTGTATTTCTTTATGTAGCATATTCTGGTCAAATTCCCCCTTAAAGTATCATGAATTGTGTAAATTGGGATTCTTTTGCTGCTTGGTTGGTTTGCCATTAATTTGTCTGTATGGATTTGGAAGGTTTTTTGCGTGGGAGGGTTTTGTTTAGTAAATGAAACGAGCTTGTTCTTCAATTGGAAGGAACACATTTGCAGAAAACTTGACTTTCTGCATAAAGCTACCCCTAGAAGCTTAAGCTCATTAAGCTACTAACAAACATGCACTTACATGACTTCACTCAAGCTTCCAATGGTCGGTGATGGTTGCAGAAGAGACCACAACATCGAAAAAGATCATGTAACTTGCAAAATTATTCATCTAAAGTGAGATTCTTCTTTATTCCCGGAGATTAGACATTAGAGATTTAAGACTTTTTCGGAAGAAGATATATTTTTGGTCTGTCCATTTCTAGATCTGCCAAATGCCAGACAATGAGAATAACATAAGCATGGAAGGATTTGGGGCTGCTCAAGGTATCAAGTATGAAGAATTTACTCATTTTTGGCAGCACAATTCATGGGATGCTTGTATTGTTGATGTTTCATAGCAATTTCTCTGTATAGGGTTGGGTTGCGGTGAGAAGTTGAGGTTAGCGTGAGAAGTGGTTATCAACCGTTGGATGCACATTAGGATGAGATGCATACAGATAAGATGCACCAAATCATTTTCCTTCTAAAGTGCAATTCATGGGAGGGCATGAGAATTAAAGTGATCAACAGTTTGGATCCACTTCTCACGCTTCTCACATGACAATTTGCCATTTGAAACTAGGGTCTCAACTTTCTATTCGATTCTTCTATGTAGAATTAGGGTTTCTACTGTTCATGTTCCATGTTTTGTTTGGATGAAGTTGCTGGATTCCTTAAATTAAGATTTGTTTTTCTTTTTATATATAATAGATGGAACAAGAGGTGATAGAAGCAGAGATGATATTACCTACCCACCTACGGTTTAAGAAGATCCAGATGCACGAAAAGTATCCAAAAGGGCAAGCTAGAGGAAGGCACTGGAAACACCTCAAGCAGATCATACAAGCTGAAAATTATCAAAATTATCCCCCTGACGAACCAAATTGTGAGTTCTTACAACAATACCATATCATCCTTCCATTTGTAGAATCTGAGATATTGTTAATTTACTTATTGCATCAGTTCATGTATGTTGCTTGTTGGTTGTTCTGTTGTGATAATCTAGACTATTAGATGTTGGGGTACGTCTGCAAAAATGTTGCCTTTCAAGAAATTTGGTGAAATAAGTGGAATTCGTTAAAAATTCTCTTATGAATTGGCACTGATGTCAAACATTCCAAAAAGCCAAGTTTTTTCCACCTTGTAATCACATTTTCATGTAGATATTGCCACATTCATGAGTCCAATGATATTGTTTTCATTTTCAATCGAAATGAAGGATGCTCACTTGATGTGGCAAACTAGCTATTCGAAATTGATCATCTATAATGGTTGTTGCTTAACGTCGTTTGTACTTGGAGATACGTTGCTTTTCAAACATTTCCCTTTTAAAAGGTGTTCATTTTTGTTAAGATTCAACTAAAATCCGTTTCTGCTTGCAACATATATATTTGCCGTAATCTTCTATTCGCTTTAATCATGTTGTAGATGTTAATATCGAAACACCACCCTCAATGCACCCTCGGAAGCACATTTGCGATATAACTGGATTTGAGGTAAGTAAATCTTGAATATCATATGGTTATTTTGTCCACCAAATGTTCGATTTGGGAGTTGATACCGTTCATTGTGGATTTTGTCGACATCTTTTGAGGGGCTGTTTGGTTAGATGAAATGGTTTTGACGGATTTGGATTTCATGAAAGGATTTGGAATTGAAGGGATTTGGATTTGGGGGGATCTTGAATCTTTGGTGGGTTTGGTTTATAGGATTTGGATTCCATTTTTTATATTTCAAAATTAATTATTTTTATAAAAAATCATAATTAATTATTTTTATCAATTGTTTATTACAAAACAAATGTTTTTAACATATTTTAAACCATTATTACATACAAATCTAACAAAATCCTGTGAAATATTAACCAATCCCATGGGATTTTAAAATCCTATGCTTGTGGGATTTCAAAGAAATCTAGAAAATCCTTCAAACCAAACATGAGATAGGAATGGAATTCAATTCCAATTCCCTCCGAATCCAATCCAATCCAATCCTGCAACCAAAACGAGTCAAAGTGTTTTTGGCAGGAATTCTAGCATGTGATTGTATGATTTTGAATGTAGGCACCATATAGTGACCCAAGAACCCATTTGCGGTATGCAAACACGGAAGTCTTCAAACTCATCAGATCGCTTCCTAACGAGTATGTGCAAAGATATCTCGCTCTTCGAAATGCAGCTGTCGTTCTCAAATAACTTCCAAGGAGATGGGAGGTTGGGTTTGATAGTCTATGCTTAATGTAATTTCGTCGCAAGATGTAAATGACGTTTTTAACCTTTTGAAGGGAACATGTACACGATTACTAGCCCGAGACATGGTGATGGAAATGTCTAATCGTAAGAAACTCAAATGAATATCATTCCATATTTCGATTTTAATTTCATGCTTTGTTAAGTTGGATGATAGTTTGTGTAAGTATACCACACTGGAATCAGAGTTATGTTTCCAAATTGTATAACCTTAGGAAGAAAAAGCAAAAACTTGAGTGTAGTTATTTTAGACCCAAAAATGTGTTTGCAAGTACAAAAAACAATGCTTAGCAAACGTAAATAAAATCATGTTTTTTTTTTTAAATTAAAGAAGGGCGACGCTATTTTGTACCCCTCCTTTAGATGTTAGAATCAGATCAAGTCATGCATTGAAAATATGAAAGCAAGTAAAATTTAAGCTAAAAAGTATCAAATTTGACAACTATGGGACTCAAAGCCTTTTGTACAAAGGTAGAAGCATTTAATATCTAAAGTCTTGTGTTAACATTTCAGTTTCAAAAGTTATATGGTGGCACCCAACAAAACAATACATGAATACGATTACACCCTCTTCCAAAACATAACTTTTCCCTCAACGGAACCATGGAGCAGTGACCCGTATCACCATATTTATCCATGTGGGTCCGCCCCTGACTCAACAACAAAAGTCACAACCTTCACTTACCTCATTAGGTAACCCCTCTCAACCATTGATAAGCGTCTCTTTACCCAGTAAGCTCAGTCTTCCCTCGCACTTATTGTGTAAGATTCTCTTTCATGCTATGCTTCTTATTAGATAAGATTCTCAATCCTTTCCAAACTTACCCAACATAATAAGTGACACCCAGTAAGCACTTACCAAACCGGCAAGTAAACATTCACTAAACCGCCCCTAACTTCTTACTCAATCCAATCCGTCATGTCTCTTTAACACATTATTTCTATCACATGTTCTCAATTTTCTTTCACCATTATCAATCCCATATGCCTCCAGGGTGGTTAGGTTCCGATGAGAAGTTAACGTAAGAAGCGTAAGAAGTGGATATCAATAGTTGGATGCACATTAGGATGAGCCGCACAAGATCAATCCCCGTATCAATCGCTATTCATGGGAGGTCTTAACTTTAAAAGTGATCAAGGGTTTAAACCCACTTATGTTTGTTTACCTCTTAGCAGTTCCATTAAGAGGCAACCTCTGAATCATTAAGAGGTAAATCCTGTTATACAAAAAAAACTGCCACTTAATAGTTCTAAAACCCTCCGAATGGTTTTGTATCCTAGACCTCCCTTAACCATTAAGCGCCCTAATTTCTTTCTCAACAATTACCAAACAACCATATTTACACTACATCATAAGATTCTCTTAATGATTGTGACCACTTAATCATTTGGCACCAAACCATTCAAGCAACTACCAAACAACCACTCAACTTCTCACACGATCTTTCGCCTATGCCTCCATAGCTTCATCTTTATCATCACACATAATGTACCCAACTTCTTTCAATTGTTCATTCAATCCATCCAACAGCTCATACAACTCAAATACCTTATTATTGTTAGTATCTGCCACCAAAAACTGTATAAACCCACCTCCAACATCCACCCAAGCACAACCAGGAACCTTATTCACCCCCAATTCCCTCATCAAAACCCTAACTTCAGCCAGTCTTTTGCCAACACCCAAAATCAGCATACAAATTTGCCACCAACACATAATAACCTGCATTCCGCGGCCGCAATTCCAACAATCTCTCGGCTGCTGCGACCCGATCTCTTTGTTCCCGTAAATCCGACACCCTCCAACCACAGTCGCCCACATGGCAGGCGTTGGGTGGTATGGCATCCGTCGGATCGTTTCTTCCGCTTTACGCAGTAACCCCGATCTCCCGTAAAGATCCACCATACACGAAAAATGCTCCAATTTAGGAATGAGATTGTATACGGACGACATCCGTTCGAATAACGTTTGACCTTGGTCAACAAGAGCCGAATGACTACAAGCCGACAAAACCGCGACCATGGTCACGTGGTCGGGTTTTACGTTGGATCGAATCATGTTTTCGAATAGCTCGATTGCGGTTTTTCCGTCTCCTTGAATCCCGTAACCGGCGATGATCGAAGTGTAGGTTACTTCGTTTTTTTCGGTTAAGAAATCAAACAGTTTTCTCGCGATCGAGATTTTCCCGGATCTTGCATACATGTCGATAACAGAGTTCCATAATAACAAGTAGTCTTTGAATTCTTCATGTTTTATAATGTAAGCATGAAACTCTTTACCGTGATTCAGGTTCGCAACTCGAGCGCAAAGAGGAAGCACGCTCGCTATCGTGACGTAATTCGGCTCGACCCTGGAAACGAACATTTCTCGAAACAAAAAGGCGGCGTTCTCGCAGTCATCCCAGATTGCGAATCCCGATATCATCGAGTTCCAAGTGATGACGCTCTTGTTTTCGACCAATTGGAACATGAGACGAGCACGGTTAAGATCTTTACACCTCGAATACATTGTGATCAGAGCGTTTTTCACGTTATCGTAGTCATGAAACTCGTCCGAATAGCAAGGCCGTGGATTTCTTTTCCGAGATTTAACGCACCGACGTGGGAACACGCGTTCAAACCAGTAATCACAGCCACCGGATCGCACTGATCGCCAGACGCTCGTAACTGAGAAATCAGCTTAAGAACCCGCTTATAATCCCCCGTTTTCAAGTACCCGGACGCAACCATGTTCCAAATCACGACATCGACCTCCACGTTTTCGTTCCGCATACGATCGAAAACCCCAAAAGCTTCACTCCACATGCCATTAGATACATACCCCGAGATTATAGAGTTCCAAGAAACACCATCTCTCACACGCATTTCATCGAACACCTTGCGTGCAACATCCAAAGCTCCACATTTTGCATACATGGACACCAAAGCATTATCCACAAACAAATTCCATTCCAAACCCGAATTCACAATCGATCCATGAACCTCCCTCCCAAACCCCAAATCAAATTCTCACCACAAGCCTTAAGAACAGAGGATACGTAAAATTATCAGGTTTAACCCCCTTTTCCACCATCTTTCGATACATAAACAAACCCTCTTTTGCAAGACCAGATTTGACGTAACCAGAAACAAGCAAATTCCATGGCAGAGGATGTATAATGTTTGAAGTTTCAGTGACAAGATATGCATCATTTAAGAGATTAGAAGCAGAGTAGAATGTGACCAATTTTGGGACTAAAAAGGGGGATTTTTGAAACCCAAAAGAAACAATGAAGGCATGTAGTTGTTTACCTTGTGGAATTGCTTTGATTTGGGAACAAGATTCAATGAGAGAAGCCAGTGATTGCAACAAGAAGTGGACATGGTGAGGTTTTTGTTGAATGATGAGAGAAAAAGTGTAGAATGCTTTGAATAAGTGGTTTTGAGTTGCTGATTCTTTCAGGGAGGTCACAAGGGAAGCTATCATGGATGAATTACTGCATCCAAAAGAATATTATTTTCAGGGAAGATTGAAGAGAGATTTAGGTATATAAACACATAGGGAGGTAAATACAAGAACAACCCAATTTGTAAGAATAAAGTATGGAAATCACATGTAATTTTGTGCTGCGATGGAAAAAGCGTGTGTAGGCCATGCTCTAACAAGGCGAGTGGGCGTCCATGTACAAAATCACATGCGATTTTGTTGTTTCCTTTATTCTTGCAATTTGGTTTTATTCTTGTTTGAACCTAATTCTATAAACACATTTATCACATCTATATCATAGATGATGGAATATAAATATCACATGTGATTATGGATACTAAAGTATGTTCTCGTTTGAGATAATAAGGTTATCCTTTTAATTAGCTAAAAAGTATTGAACTTAATTAAAAACTTAGTTTAGGTTAAATCCCTAATGACTTGTCAAAATGACGTAGGTTTGTGCAAGTGAGTCAGTTTTCTCATGGGACCAAGAAAAACGTTATATCACAAGAAAGACAATGCGGGTTGTGGGTCCGGTCTTTTTAGATTTCTAGCTATATTTGTATAGAAACAGATGTTGAGTTCAAGTAAGAGCGACGTCCAAATAAGAGAATAGTCAAACAAGAGAACATAAAACGACATATTGTATGTGTTTTTAGACTAAATTCATGTGTAAAATCATATATGGTTAAAGTTGTGGCATAGGTCGAGTTATCCTCGCCTTGCATGGATAGTTTATGTAATCACATGTATTTTCAATACAAATCACACTTGAGCTAGTTGCTCTCGTGTTCCCTTATTTTGACCATGTTCTTGTTTGATCCTCTATTTATAAGCTTTCCAATCATCTTTCAGATACCTTTAGAGTGAGGGCCCTTTGAGGCTAGAAGAAATAAGAGCATTCATGCCTTGAGCATAAAGCGAAATCATTGACCTTGCGAGACTGGTTTGATTACAACATTGGCACGTTTCATCTCGAAGAGATCTAACTCTTCCTTTCCGACTTAGTTGCACTACACAGCTTGATCGCAACTTGATCAATTCACATTCACTCTTTCTTTATCGCAAGCAAATGTCCACATAGGTTGGGTTGCGGTAAGAATACTAGTTACATTGAAGGTGAAAACAGAACCTTCATATACCTTCAACTATCTTTATTTATCTATTTTTATCATCATAACTAAAACTTTAACATATTAATGAAGGTGAGTGATTAAATGCATCTAGAAGTTCTTAAGAGAGACTAAAAGTTGAAGATAATTTGACATAAAGAATGTAATTGAAAAAAATGAAGTTTGATTAAAAAGTCAAATCATCCAAAGGCTAACAACTATTCTCACAGCACAATCCCATATCATATGGCTATACCTATATGAGAAGACAAGAACATCGTATATGTGACCTTGGTTGCTACATTGGGCGTTTGCCCAGTCATCCATAGACTATTTCGTTCCACGTAGCATCACATTTAAATATGTGATGGTTGCATGTTTCAGCTGGTTTTGTATTCTCATAAAATGATTGTCTTCGTTTGAACTTTCACCTACACACATATACATACCATCTTTCGATTGGGTGAATGATGATGGGGCGGTAAGATGAGGCGATGGTATTTGGTTTGGATGGATGCCGATAAAACTAATATAGGTCTTTTTTTAACCTCAAAAACTTCTTAGCCGGTTACATACAATTTTTAACCTAAAAATTGTATGTAACCGGTTCCTAGAAATTCAAAGATTAATTTACTCAATCAAATATGTTTAAGACCTTAATCATTTAAGCTTAGAAAATAATAGTTTATTCACTAAATCAAATATGTTTAAGAACTTAATCATTTAAGCTTAGAAAATAATAGTTTATTCACTAAAAAATAAGTTCAGTAGTTTAAAATTCAAAAGGTTGGATTTTTCTAGACTTCCCCCAAAAAATAAATCAATAAAGCAGATTAACGAAAAGAAAATAAAAGAACACAAAAGCAAGAATTTAACACCATATAATTTTCCTCTTGATTTATGAATCAGACAAAAGGTGTAATTTCAGTTCTTATTACCAACTTGCTCAAACATTTTATTCACATGAATCAGACAAACTTCAAACCTTTTTATCAAAATCCGTAACACTTCTAAAGTTCGAATTTAGAGACCTTTTACAACTATCAAACAAGCTTTATCCGCTAAGCCAAGTAGCCAACCGTGTCTGTCTACTACAGACCACCAACGTAATCCCTTTTCTCCTGTTCGATCTCTACATATCCTATATTCGCCAAAAAGACACCTCAAAAGCTCTAAAATGCAAAACCCATCGGTAAAAATGCAACAAAAAACCACAAAGTTTCAAAAAGAACAAAAAACAGGCAAGTGATCATTAGCCTTCTAAACGACGGGCTTCCTTAATGCCGATAGCATCCTAGGAGATAACAACAGAAGACATGCCAAAAAGGAACCAACGAATATCTTGATAGCGTATCCAACTGGATCACGAGCAAATTGTTGTTGAGAGCTGCTAGTGGTCGGAAAGGTTGGCATTGGTGCAGCAGACGGTAAAGCTTCGATAACCGCATCGGCAAGATCGGTGATGAAGGATGTCGTTAAGCCAAGAGCCGGGACCCGGCCCCAGTTTTCGACACCAGATTTGAGGGCCAACTCTTTGTACTCCATATCGATTTCTTCCAGTGTCTCTATGTGCTCACTCACAAAGCTGACAATTCAAAGTGCAAATATCAGCTTATGTTAACCCTACAAATATCAACCTTATCTATTTTTTCTCTGTTTCAAGATAAAGGTCCACATTTTTATTTTAGTTTGTCCTGAAGTTGGTGTTTGTTTTTGAAAGTAGGTGTCTAGTTTCCAATTTTGCCCCTGATGATTATGAGTGGGAGAAATTTATTACCTCCTCAATCATTAAGGGTGAAATTGTCATTTAGTTAATTAGAAAGTGTTACAATTACGTATTTTCAAAACTGTATCATATTTCATCGTGGAAATATATTTTGGGAATATGACATTTGTTACTTTAAATTAGATAGAGATACTCAACGATGTGGATAGGTTATTTAGTAGTTGGCAGGCTATGGAATAAGCTAGCTCATTTTTTGAGTTTATTGAAAAAGTCCTGTTTGGTTAGCCATAAGCTATAAGCTAGCTTATTGAAACACTACTTTAAATAGAACGCTAAGCTCCTGGGGTTTTTTTCCACTTTTTTCAATTATGCCCTTATATTTTTCCAACTAATTTTTCAACATGTCCATTTGAGTCGTTTAACATTGTCATTCCTATTATCAGCTAGTTTTTACCAAACATGACTAGTTTATAAGCTAACAGCTAGCTTACTGAAACCTTACCTTAAGAAGCATTTCAATAAGCTCCCAGGGACCTTTTTCCATTTTTTTTAAAATTATGCCCCTTGTATTTTTCCATATAATTTTTCAACATGTCTGTTTCTTCTAAGCTATTCAAACATTGTCATCTAGCTTATCAACTAGTTTTTACCAAAAATGACTAACTTATTAGCCAGATGCCAACTTTTCAGCCAAGAATTAGCTTATTAGCTAGTCACTTACCTAACGGGAACCGCAAGAAGACTCTTCACACCTTCTTGGCCGAGCTCAACAAGTACTTCGTCGGTGTAAGGTTTCAGCCACTGCACGGGCCCCACTCGGCTCTGATAAGACAAACCAAAGGGCAGAGCAAACAGCAGTAAGCAATAAGAAAGGCATAAAGGTAACAGCTCAAACAACTGTTGGTTGGAAATCAAGAAATTTTGGTATAAAAGGGAACTCGAATGCTAATACAAAACACCCTCAGAATATGAATGTAACTTGAAAATTGCTGACCTGATAAGCCAATCTATGCTTATTTTCAATTCCTCTTGCTTTGAGTTCTTGCATTATCAAGTAGATGCATTCCTCCATCTGATCTTTATATGGATCACCAGCATCCACGACGTAAGTAACAGGCACCCCGTGAGCGCTAAAGAATATCATAACCTACAAAATACAAAATCATATACACTAAGGGCCTTTTTGTTAGCAGCTTAATGAGCTTAATGGGACTCACAACTTATTTGGTCAGCTATATATGACTGTTTGGTAGTGGCTTAATGATACAGAAAGTGGCCTACTCAGTAAACTTTTAGGGGAGAGCTTTATGCAGAAAGCCATATTTTTTCAAACATGTTTATCCCAAACAAAAAACCCGCTCCTTCCATATAGGACTTCATGGAAACCCAACCAAACAGCCCTACGAGGTGTTTGGTTGTTTTTCCATTCGAATTAAGCTGTATTGGTATAGATTAAGCTATACTATTGTTTGTTTGTTTGTTGTGCTGAATAAACGGTATGAATGGTAGAAATGTGCATTTTACCCCTCATAACCCTTCGACCAAATCCAGTTTCTGTGGTTATGTTCTTTGGAAATCCGACAAAGACCCAAAAATCCGTTTATGACACAACACCATACTTAATATGATCGATTCTTTAAGTAAGATATACAATGAAAATTGTAAAACTACGTTTGAACTCAACTCACAACTCTTAAATAACGCCATTGAGAAGATCAAAAACACTCGAAAAAGAAGCATACCTCTCTAGGTGTCTTAAAACTTTGCAACTCCTCTTCAATCAAGTCAGCCATAGACTTAATATAACCATACCGCCGATACCAAGACATGATAACAGCAACAGGAAGCTTTGACAAAATTTTATCTTCCCTGCAAGTGACTCAAAATTTTGTGGTTATTTGCTAAAACCGACAGAAAACGCGATTTCCAACTTCTGTGAGTTGAAATCGAGAGTTTACCTAAAGATGTTCTGGAGTGCACGAATACTCGACCCAGTTGTCGAAATAGAAAATTGAGGGTAAAGAGGCAGCACTACAAGTTTGGTGATCCCGTCTCGCTTTATCTGCCATAGGTAAAAACAAAGTTTCTAACAAACCTATACAAACCATTATATTAGGAAATAATAGAGATTTTTATGGGCAATTATCATCGTTCATTAATCAGACAGATATATATATATATATATATATATATATATATGGAAGGTTATAATATCTATTCATTATGATTGGTTTGTATAGTTTGCTAGAATTCTGTGGTTTGTAAATGAAAACGGTCGAATCACATCTGATTTTACACTAATATCACGTACAAAATCACATTTGATTCATGGGGCTTTGCCCTGCGACCTGAAGACATGGCCAAAGTCGTCTGCACACCTTCTCTCTGTGTGTATACAGTATACACACACATAGGGAGGGTGGGCGGTTTAATAACAAAGACTATAATCTATTATCATGGGAACTTCGTAGAAATATCAAAGAACTTTTCATAGTCACTAAATCACCTCGGCTTATAAAAATTATGATTCTGCAGATCGTTAACGTTAACGTCATGGGAAACAATTTGGTAGTTAAAACTTATGTCACTCACTTGACACGCAGAATATTTATCTCATAGTTCTACTTGCCTGCTGAGCAGCTTCCTCAGTGAACGGATGCCAGTAACGCATTGCAATGTAGACGTTAGTAGGTAATTTTTTTGCTTCAAGTTCTGATTTAAGAGCATTGGCCTACAACAAACAGATATGATCATAAATATGCAGTGAAATTCAGTTTAAAAATCAGATCAAAGTCAAACGAAAGTACAACATAATCAGCAAGCAACATACGCAAACATCATTATTGCTAAGGCTATGTTTGGCAAACTACCTGATAAGCTAGTTGGTAGCTGATAAGCTAGCTTATGAACAAATTATGTTTGGGAAAAACGAGCTTATGGGTATGCAAAATGACCAAAAAGGGTATATTGGAATATAATAATTAATATTAATAAGGGTATTATTGGAAAAAGCTACCTCCAAGTAGCTTATCAAAAAGCTAGCTTATAAACTACTTTTTGCCATCCAAACATGTACACAAAAAATAAGCTAGCTTATAAGCTACTTTGTGCTTACCAAACAATGCTTAAATCTGTAAGAGAGATTGATGGAGAAAATGAGAAAACTTAAAAGGCATATGCTTCTTTACTTTTCCAAAATGGAGAAAATGAGAATTTTAGGCATTTTTCTTGGTCATCAGTTCCTCATAGTGTTTGACGTTTTAGGCATATGCTTCTTTACTTTTCCAGCTCGTCATATCTCACCTGGTCATCAGTTATCTTTCGCAAAGGCGAACCACCTCCAATGGAGGCATATGCTTCTTTACTTTTCGGTGCCCTTAGTAGAGAAATAAGTTGTGCTAAAGGTCGTTGTAGGAAACGGAACAACCGTGGTAGACGGATGATATCCTATGTCAAACACTAAAAACGTTAGTATAAAAAGAAACAAAAACTTAATTAACATGAAATCTTTTTATAAAAAAGGAATTATTTGTAACAATACACATACAGGGTCTGCAAATAGGTTATATAAAAAGGGCTGAACATCATGCAGTGTATCTGGGCCACCAAGATTCAAAAGCAGTACTCCAACTTTTTCCTCCTCAACATGTGAGTGACTTTCATTATCGCTCAAAGGATCTGTGCATATCCCCACGGAAGAAAAAGTTTTTCCAGTTAAACCTCTATTCTTAATGGGGCCGTCCAATTTTAGTTTGCTGATTGAACCAGAGTTCCTAGACACTTCACATTTTATTTCACATGTGTGGCTGCGGAGAGGAACTTGAAGTTTCGCATGAAGCCACGCGCTGCAAGTAAAGAAAGTGGCTGCAAATTTTAGATTAATTCTAATCAACATTCAACATAGAACAATTACGGTAATTTCGTAATAGTTACTCCATTGAATGTTAAGACCTGGAGGCTATTTTCCGTTCAGGAATCCCTGAAGAACACAATGGATCATGATATTTATGATTTTCCACAACATTGGCATAATAAGAAGACTTAGATGATGAGCTATATGACCTCTAAGAATAGCTAAAACAACAAAGTGGAATAGAATGGCAAGGATAGCAATGATCCATATTGATGCTTATTTGCTTTCACCTTTCATCCACTCATCAAATAGTCGATAGGAGGCCACCTATCGAAGGGAGCTAAAATAAGCATGACCTTGACCTCATAATTAGTTGATACTTGATATCTATCCCAAACTTGTATGAACACACGTTGATGTATATGCATTAGGAAACTCATTATATTATACTATTTTGGCAAAAAGTTAATTACCAGTTTACCACCAATCCCAACCACCCCCATACGGAAACTGCCTCCAAGGATACCAATATGGGGGTAAGTTTTTGGCTCACTCAGGGGCTGAGGCTAGTGGGGGGCCTAGGATCAAACGTGGGACTTGTCTTGTATTTCGGCAAATTCACCCCACCCCTTTGCCAATGGAGCTACACGCCAAGGGCAAAGGAAACTATGCTATTAGTTTTCTTAAGATACAATCTTGATGTTAAAACTTCCTACAATGTAGTGGGCAATGCACACAAAGTCAATACAAAAATTAAGTCTAAATCAGTGTCCTTCGTTAAGCAAGTAGAACTTCTGCATGATCACTGGTCGAGTACAAAAGCACATTTGAAGCCATCCTAGCAAATTTCGACTAACTTCAAGAAACAAATTCATAACTAAATATCAATATAAGCCTCAACGATGACAAACCAAAATTGTAACATATATGGAACTACACGTATATTATGGCAGATTAAACCATATATGATACAGGTTATATGAGACCCAAAAGCCATGATTTAAACCCAATTTATCAGAAATGAACTTTTAAGACAAGGACATCTAACAGACTAGGAATTATAATCAATGAATAATGGCAATATATATATATATAGACTTAGGATCACCAAGCTGTTTCCGTGAGACCGGTGATACCAACACTTTTTACATGAAACTTCACAGCAAAACACTGTGAAGGTTAAATAAAATCGAACATTCATCGTACAAACACTGTAAATGTTACGTTCATGGTGTTTTTTGAGGTGAAGGTTCGATTTATTTTTGAGCTCTGAAGGTTTCGTTTTTTTACCTTTTCTTGGATTTTTTCCTCGATAGTGTTTTTTAGTATATTTTTACGATGAATGTTCGAATTTTTCTAACCTTTGTTTTGCCGTGAAGTTTCATGTAAAACGTGTTGGTCTCACCGGAACCCAACTCTATATATATATATATATATATATTGTGTGTGTGTGTGTAGAAAGCATTATGTTAGAGCTAAAGGGGACATCATTCAGCGATTTCACAACACTCAATCCGAATAAATTTGATCAACGACCCAAATTTAGAAGCAGCCCCATATATATTTCATATTTGATCCCGCCAAATAAATAACATAAACCACACAACAGGTACACGATTGAAATTGAACGATATCTATACATATAAAAAAACTCAAAATATTGAAACTTACACCGATGAATTAGGGTTGAATTTTGAGGTTGTGAAATTTGAGAGTTTAACACCGGGTAGAGTAGAAGACGCCATTGATGCGTCCATGGCAACGAATTATGCGGAAATCTGCGTGTTTATATGTAATCCCCTTTTTAATTAAGGCAGAAGTGATTTTTTCGATTTGGTTTCAAAGGGTTTTTTAGGGTTCTTAAAGATCGATCAATTAGCAATTGCAATAATACAAAAGTATTTAATGACACTACAATACTACATGACTGAAAAGTGAAAACCGAACACCACGATTATTTATCGAATAAATAAATGGGGAAAATTCTTGATTAAGGCTATGTTTGGCAAGCGTAGCTTATAAGCTAGCTGGTAGCTGATAAGCTAGCGGATAGCTGATAAGCTAGCTGTTGATTGATAAGCTTGCTAGTAGCTGATAAGCTAGCTGTTGAACAAATTATGTTTGGCAAAAACTAGCTTATGAGTATGTAAAATGACCAAAAAGGGTACCTTTGAATTTAATAATTAATATTAATAAGGGTATAATTGGAAAAAACTACAATAAGCTTCTCATAAGCTACTCAAAGTAGCGTTTCAAAAAGCTAGCTTATAAGCTAGCTGATAAGCTAGCTTATAGTCCATCCAAACATGTACCAGGAAGCTAGCTTATAAGCTAGCTTATGCTTGCCAAACCAAGCCTAAAAATGAAGTAGGGCGCGTTTCTTCAATATCTTTAGTAAGGTAGCTGATAAGCTGGTTTATAAAAAATTGTGATCGATAAAAACTAGCTTATAAATATGTAAAATGATCAAAAATGATAAATTGGGGTATAAAAATTAATATTATCAAAAGTATAATTGAAAAGAGTTATAAAAAGATTTTTAAGTTAAATAATATTATGAAGTGAGGAGAATGATGAATAGGTTAAATAAGTAGGAGGAAATATAATTTCTCTTAAGAAAAATATAAGTTCCTGTAAGTAGTTTCAAAATATTAATTTGATATTATTCAAATGATGTTGCGTTGACGCTAAATTTAATCTAGCTAACAAGTTTATTAATAAATACAATATACGATCAAGTGTAATATATTAAGTACAAGAATGCGTACCAACGAATGTCTAGCCCAGCGGTTGTAGGTAACATCCTTGCGCTTGCCTTGAAAGATAGGTTGGCGCGGGTTCGAGCCTCGCTCGGTACAAAAAAGGCCAAAGGCCTTATAGACCTCTTCTGTGGTATCCAGCTCTTGACCGGTCTTCGGGTTGGTTCAGGGGTGAGTCCATGGGTTGGCCTTCGGGTCGGCTCATGGGCGCGGGGGATTAGTCGGTGCCCGTATGGATCCAGATACCCCCAGAACGTGTGTGTGAGTTAAAATGCCGTTAAAAAAAAGTACAAGAATGCGTGGCAGCTCGCATCTAAGGCTGCAGAAGAAACTAAAATGTCTTCATTGGGATGGAATACGATGAACATATGTGCCGTCACTTAGCCCACGACTAAAGTCACCCAACGCCCTTTTGAGCTATTTCCTATATCAACAACGCGTACGGATCACATGGGGTTTTGTAAAACATCCATAAAAACCAATAGAATAGTTGATATTACCTATCTTCCACCTATTGAGAGAAAATCTTAGCCCAAAGTAATACAAAAAATAGTTGTGAAAATTATATTGGTTAATCTATTTTGGAAGTAGAAAATAATCTCTCGATGGAAACAAATATTATATCCATTGTTTGTGTTTCTTGTTGTAAACCTAGAAGCTTTGGATGGTATTGAAAGGCGATGATGCTACATTTAGATTACCGTTTGATGATGAACAAGAGTTATTGATTGTCTAATAGATGATATTATCACGATAAATAAACTCAGTGTAAAAACTAAATCCTTAAACCATCTTTAATAAATAATCTAAAATAGAGATTCTGGAGATTAATATACCCTAAATAGTTAGCTTAAAATGTTCTCTAGATTAGAGAAATTAAACAAAAAGTGAAAACAAGAGTGGGGAGTTAAACATCTCCAAGTGAGATTTCTCTATAAATTGATATTGAGAAAAACAAAATATTTTTAATAATTATTTCCCATCAATAAGATTAAATTTATTTTTATGTTAATTAATATTTATTTTAAATGTATTGCAATAACAAATTTATAAATTATTCTTATAACATGATTCATGTTGAAATTTCCCAAATTAAAAATCTATTAAAGACAAATGCATTTTTTTCAAAAATATTAACTTTTAGTTTTCATTTTAAAAAAATGACAATTGTAATTGTGATGCGAGATAAGGATGGTACAATTTGGCATATCGAATGTTACAACGATTAGATCAGTCGACAGTTAGAGAATGTGAAGCAAAAACATTACTAGAAGCTATCATTTGGGTCTAGGAAATGGAATAAGCTGATAAACACTTTTCATCATAAGCACTCCCAAACACCCCACTATTATAACTTATTGACTTATATAAAACAACTTATCAATTTTTAACTATTTTACATGCATAAGCAATTCTAAACACCCTCTAAATCAGCTTATTTTATTTTGGTACTATCATAAGCTAATCCAAATACTTTCTATAAATATAAGTTGATAAAGCATTTTTATAAAGAAAAAAAACATAAGTTGTTTTAAGTAAGCAATCCCAAACAGGCAAACACCCAGGTATAATGGTGACAGGAAACACCAAAACAAAGCCATCTTCTTTGGGTCTATTCTTCAAGGCTGTTTGTTTAGGTCTAATTGATGCCATCCAGAGATGGTACCTAAATCATCTAGTGCAACAGAATGATTAAGGGGTTGTTTATAGTTGCTGAATTATTTGATGCAGAATGATTAAGTGGTAAAAATCCTTAAGAGACTCTATATAGTGAAAAATAAAATATGATTGTTTGATAATAACAATAAATTATCATTTTAACCCTCTGTATGATTGCTTGCTGAAGAATGATCTTGCAACCGGTTGCATCACACCTTGTGTCATGTGAAATCAACTATTTGATGACTATTATTGTTCTGTTTGTCATCAAGAAATAATAAAGATGGGATTGTGAACAAACAATAAGCCTGGGTATGCTATGATTTTGAGAACAAACCAACCTGTTTGGGTGTCTATAATTTATAAACCAACCAAAAAAAATCCACCCATCACATAACAGTCACAATAGCATGTTAATAAGGTGCTGAAACATTGCAACCATAAGCAAATCAACAAGAGATAATAGTATACAAAGTTGAAAAGAAAAGGAGAAGAGCTAAAAATAGATGCAATTCTATCATTTCATTTCAACTACATAAAACCATGTTAAATATGGTATTCACTGACTACTATGGGTGGAAAGACATTATGAAATATTGAATGTTGTAAATAATACAAAGAGCAACTTCACCTGAACAGAAGAATTTGGTCCTGCCTGCCTATTTTGCTTGTTCTCTTTTACACCTTCTTCATAAGCACTTCTTCTTATTGTATCTATAGACGATTAGACGGTGGGTAGAGAGAGACTGTGGGAGCAACCGTAGGGGAGATCGACATAGCTTTTGGAGGAAATTTGTTGAAAGGGCGGTCATGGAAATAGTTAGCTTCTGAACCGTTTAGCTTTGCCGTCGATAGGGAATAGCTCAAGGATTTAGTAACCAACACATGTTTTGGCCAAACAACCCCTAACCTCTGTGCGATTCAGAGCTACCTCTTAATGGCATCATTAAGGGGCTGTTTGGTAACTGTTGAATGATTTCATGCATACTGCTTGAGAGGTCAGAATGCTTAAGAGGCTCTATATGATATAGTGCAGAATGAAATGTGGTTGTTTGGCAACCGTTTTGAATGATAACAAATTACCATTTTAACCCTCTGTGTAGTTTAGTTCTGAATGGAATATAATTGTTCCGTAAATATCTAAATAAAACAATTCCTTTGCAAAACCATAACTTTTTATAATGACGACATCGAGCAAATAGATTATAGTACAGTCACTTGAATTCAAACAAATGTCATTAACAAGAAAAACCACGCTAGATGGGGTGAAAACTAGAAACAGCAAAAGATATTTTTTTTGATTGAAGGGTGTGACGGAAATCAATCAAAATCCTTTTGCAGGATTAAGAGATGCAGTAGTCTCCATTTTGAGATCACCAAGAGGTGCTGCAAAAGATCATCAAAACAAGCAAAATCTTTTGTTTCAAGAGGTAAGAGTCGTTGTGCTCACTTACTAGGTAAGACTCTTGATCATTGTTTCGCTCTTACTGGGTAAAATTCTCGGTTCTTACTATATTCATCGGCTACCGTAAATATAAGTTGGTAAAAACTTACCCGTGTAAGTGATTAGTAAACGACCGCTAAAGTAAATATTCAAGCAAATCAAATAGCATATGCAATTTTATATAAGCAACATAGCCACATACTTAACGCAACAACAAAGTAATTAACAGTAGGTGTTAGCAAATAAAAGGGTAGAAGACGGAATGTGCAGATGATCAATGATTAGAACGCAATAGAATCACTTTCCTTAGGATATTATTAGCTCCCACTATCAAGGTTGTTTGGGTTAAGGCTAATACACCCCCAGAATAATCTAATCATACAAGACATGTTCAACAACAAAACATATCTTCATATGAACACCTCTGCAGATTTCATGTAGAGAAGAAGAGAGGATTTTTTTAGAGAATTATGTCACCAAATCATGGAATAAACACACACACACACACACACACATATATATATAGGTTATGTAAGCACCTGATTTAGAATAAGATTAACCAACCTTTAATCTTATCCACAACTAAAAAACCAGAAAAACCTCTTAAAAACGGCCATATTTTTGTCAAACAGCCCTTCCCGAGGGTTCGGCATGGTGCAACCCACGTCGAGTTCTGTTCCATGTATCAGATTCAGCCTTTCCTGAGGGTTCGGCCATGACTTGAAGTCACGGTGCAACCCATGTTGAGCGTTGTTCCGTAACTTTCATGTATCAGATACAGCCTTTCCCGAGGGTTCGGCCATGATTTAAGTCACACACGTTGAGCATAATTTTCATATCTAAAAATCTGATTTTTGGAAAACATACACACTCAACGTGCTACTGTTACTTTGTGACCGTTAAATATATATGTAAAACTATACAAATAGGCCAATTCCATTTTCAATATGGAACAAGTAAAATGCCTAAATATTATATATATATATATATATATGGGAAGTATCCGTTGCAAACCAGGTAGATTGTACAGACTATACAAACTTAATCTTAACCATTGATTTTGTTTATATTTTGTTTATCTCCTAACTTTTAGGTGATTTTCAAATGCAGTTGAGAGAAAATCTAGGAACTGAATTAATCCATACCGTTGATCATGTACATGTATGGTGGAGATTGGTTTGTATAGTTTGTACAAACTATCCGGTTTGTAACGGATACGACTATATATATAGCTCATCTATACAAGATGAAGACTATATATACAACAGTAGGTTGATCTTATGATTTAACTAGTCAACTCCAAAATTCTCATTCAGAACTTTTATCGAACACTTGGCATTCAGCGTAATACAAAGAAATATTACAAAAAATTGACAACATTAATGGAGTAGAATAAACCAAATAAGAAGTCCACTACAAAAAAAAACATGTGAGGTTGGATTCTAACCTTGTAAAAGGAGAGATTCGTTGTCACCCTTCTTCAATATGTTGCCGCTATGAAGAAATCAAACAATGTAGAAAAGATGAGCGTCATCAAGGGAATCTTTGTTCAATATTGAAGAAGAGGACCGAAAGTCGACCCATGGAGAGGGTATCACCACATGTTCACCCCACGAATCCAACCGGGTAGACAGGGGGATGTCATCCACTATCCCTCCCAATAGCACCACCATTAAGAGGGAAACAAACACCCCTAAGATGCAAACAAACACCCCCAATACTACTCGCCCAGATGTGATCTTAGCTAGGCCTGTAAACGAACCGAACGAACACGAACGAGACATGTTCATGTTCGTTTGTTTAAGTTTAAGCGAACACGAACGCTTAACCGAGCGAAAATTCATGTTCGTGTCTGTTCATTTAGCACATGAGGATGTTCGTGTTCGTTTGTGTTCGTTCATTAAACTCTTAAACGAACGGTTCACGAATGTATAAACGAACATAAGCGAACGAACATTAACAAACGAACATGAACAAGCAGAAAATCCTACGTATTCTAGATTAACATCCAGAAGTTTTTACTTGAGATGAGAGAGGCTGTGTAGTATTTTTTTAACTTTATTTAAAACATAGTTAAATAATTAGACTACTTAATAAATAATATATAATTTATAAATAATTTTATATACTAATATAAATAAACAAACATAAATGAATGAATATTAAACGAACAGTTCACGAACATAACCGAACGGTTCACGAACATAATTGAACGAACGAGGACGTTGTGCGTGTTCGTTCGTTTATTTAAACGAATGTAAAATTTTGTTCGTGTTCGTTCATTTATTAAACGAACTTCCTGCCGTACAAAATCACAAACGGTTCATAAACGTTTGGTTCGTTTTACTGGTCTAATCTTAGCCAAGAAACGGTGATTTTTATTACATACGTCACCAGTGAACGATTTAACAACGTCACGGTTATGGTTTTGAAAAAGGGAAGGAAAGAAGGTCCCATATAATCGACATTACCGGTTGGTCAGGTTTGCAACCGGATAAATATAATGGATAGGAAGCATACTGACTATTGTCGATGAAGTTGTCCATATTTACCGGTTCGTCCGGTTTTGGCTCTTAATAAACATTTCTAATTCTACAACTACACCTCCATAAGGTGTCTGCCATTTTCCAAAATACATATGGCAAATGCAGAGAAGATGAATTCGGTTATAGAGATGGCAATTTCTGTTGGCGATCAAATAGAAGTTGGGATACCATCTCACACCACTACTGTTTCATATTCTTTCAAACTATATCAACTTCCTACTCAGTAAGTATTTTTTTTTTCATGTTTTTTGAAATTTTGATTATTTTGAATATGATCATGTCCACTCTTTCATAACTTATTATAATCGTTTTCATTTGCTTTGATTTTGGTTTCTCTATTTTTGATCTCCATCATTCATTGCTCATATTTTGATGGCGGATGAGACCGACCACGGCGGTGGTAGTTTTATGTTTGTATGAATTACAGATTTGGTCCCTTTGGTTATAGGGAAAGTAACAATTATAAGTAAACTACATGATTGGTTCCTAGCCTTCAATTCAACTACTATTAATTAATATCAAATTATGAATCACCTTGGTCGTCTCTTTCTCTCTCATACAAATAGTGTGATTTTGTGTAAATTACATGGACCAATCATGTAACTTTATACTCTTACAAATATATCATTATACTTTCTATCTATGCCACAGATTAGGTACCTCTATCTAATCTATGCTACTTATAAAAAGAAATAACTCAATTTGACGGTTATTTTTTCAACAATTCATTTTACACATTTACATTTTGCATCTCTATAGTTAGTTATTAAATCTTATTTTAGTTCTTTACTTTTTCATTTTCTATTTTAAACTCTTATCATATAATCTAAATAATCATATATTATGAACTAAAATATATTAAAATTACGTTTCTTTTTTTTTACAAATTATACCATTGTAATCGTCTCGCCAATACCTTCGAAATGAGCCCAATATTGAATATTTTTTATGCAACTATATTATATATTCTATTATATAAAGATAATAATTTTATTTCAATTTTCGAGATTGACTATTCAATAAACCATTAGAAGGTTAACTGATTGAACACATATGATTAAATTGATGTTTACAATGATGTATATAAAAATCGGGTAATTGATACATACTTCGCGCTGCAAGGCGTGCGGGTACGTTTATAGTTATGTTAAAATTTGCTTGGTTAAATCAAGGGTGTTTACGTCTTTTCACTTTTTCTTTTATATTTATGCGTTATATATTTAATCCCATGCTCCTAGCATAGAAATAATTCACGGCCCTCAACCTCCATATCCGGACGGTCACTCATCTCTACACTCCTCAATCCCTTAACCATAGTTAGTCAAAAGAACCAAAACTAAAATAAAACGTAAACCATAGTGACCAAATTTAGGAGTGTTCTAAAAACCGATTAACCCAACCGAACCGTATGATCCAAAATCAAAAAAACCAACACCTGAGCAACCCGTAACCCAAAAATAAAAGAACCCACGAATACCCACCTCGTCCCATATATATTTAGTTTATTAAGAAAATATATATTATTAATACTTTATAATAAAAATTACTAATCTTATGAAAATCTCCATCACATGCCGTGTTTTCTTTGTCACCCCCATTGTTATTGGTTTGTCGGTCAGATTCGGTCTAGATCGTTTTTGCACACACATATCGACGACAATTCTTCATACTCTTATTTTCATTTTCTAATATTTTTTTAGTGTTAATTGTTTTAGTAAGTCAACATATGCGGGTAACCATGAACCAAACCATGGGTACCCGCTCCTTTTTAGTTTGGTGCGGGTATCGTCTTACATGGTTCGGTTTCTAATAGTAAAATTAAGTATCCGTCCTATATATATGGTTCTCAAAATTTTTACTACCTATCACAACCCGCCCATGAAAACCAAAATTATAATTAGTTTATAAAAAACTGGCTAGTGAGAAAACCATAAGGACCAAAAACGTAATTCACTCTAAGTAATATTCAGAAGTGTACAAGGAATTTGATTAATTAATTTTAATCGGTTAGGATCAATTAAGAATGGTCCAGGACAATGACCCATTATCAAAGAAATGAAAATTCTATTTCAGTCGGAACTGTTCCTTAGTCGGTTAAAAGAAGTCCAAATAAAATCCGTAAAAGGTTCAGGTCAAAGACTAGTTGATTTTATCCCACCTATTTTAGAAAACTTAAATAATAACAAAACAATAATTAATGGTAAGTAATAATGAAATTAACATAAAATAAAACAAGTGAAGAGTATGAAAAAAAAATTCAGGAAGGAAAAAGAAATAAAAAAAATAAACTTGTCAAACGAATTAATTGTGTACAATCTCATAATTTAACTTATTTTGATTTCTTATCATTAATTCATTTACAATTAAATGAAAGTTTGAGAAATTAAGGGGCCATTTATTTGAACACTTACCTTGTAAGGTAAGTGTTTACTAGTAAACTTGAACACTATCATTAATAATATTATAGTCTCTTAAAACGGTATCGTACGCAACTATTTATCCGGTAAGCTCTTACCAAGTAAGAGTTATTGATCTCACTTACCTGGGTAAGATTCTCGGTTCATGCTATCGCTTTTACCGAATAAGATTTTAGTCATTTTCATATTCATCCCATAAGGTAAATTGACCCGGTAAACAAACGTCAAGTAAACGACCTCTAAATAATCATCCAATTCATTCGTTATATATGTACTTGTTATAATCTTTTAGTAAATTACAAATTTTGTTCATAAGGTTTGTCACAAGTTGTTAAAGTGGTTATTTATCTTCATTTATTATAAAAGAGCATGCATCTTTTTCGTTAAATATAATCTTTTTAACTCTTGTTTTGTTTTACCATTTTTAAAACCACACGGACCAAAAACAAAATGTGGAACTTACTCTAAATTATATAATATTTATGTTTTATAGCTTTATATTTTTATTTAAATTTGGGTTCCACCCACCCGTTGGATGAGAAATACGTATGCATTATGGTGAGATAAACGGATGTATTAAAATGCTTCAGATTAATTCCCTCATATCACAGTACAGGAGAGTAGGGGTGAGCAAAGGCGGGTACCCGGCCAAAATGCATGGAACCGGAACCGGAACCGGAACCGGCGGTTCCTAGAATGAAGGAACCGGAACCGGTTGCACCGGTTCTTCATATTTGGGAACCGGTCCCGGAACCGCCGGTTCCGGTTCCGAAACCGGGTACCCGGTATCTAATTTTTTAAATGTTTTTTTAAAATATTTTATGTTATAAAAATGTGATTATTAGTTATTACATAGTCACAATGTAACGAAATAAATGAAAACTTGCCCGGCTAAAACTATATAAATAATTACGACAATTTTTGAAAATAAAAATAACAAAAAACACAACTTGAAATGTTAACTATGAGATAAATAATATCGAAAAAAGAGAATAAACAAGTTGAGTGAAAAACGTGGTCGTAAATGTACGTGCGAGTGTGTAACGTAAAAGGTAAAATAATAATTTCAAAGTTAGTATATTAAAAATAACAAACATATATATAATTATTTTTATTAATATATATACACACACAAATATATAGCCTAACCGGTTCCGGCGGGTACCCGGCGGTTAGCGGTTCCACAAAAATGAGAACCGGAACCGGAACCGGTCCCGATCGGTTCCGTAATTTAGGAACCGGAACCGGAACCGGTCACATCGGTTCCGGTTCCGGAACCGGCGGTTCCATAGCGGTTCCGGTTCCAAAAGCGGGTACCCGGTTCCGATGCTCACCCCTACAGGAGAGGGAATGAAATTAAAGGTGATTAACGTTTCAAATCCACTTCTCATTATTAACTGACTTAACTCAGCTTTTCACTTATATACTTTTTGTGTTTAAACTCCATCTATGCGTTCTGTATAATACTTTTATTTAGTTTTTATAGCATAAAGTTGATGACGAAATTATACAAAATGGTTAGACTTTTAAGGTGTAGTTTATAAATATTTACAATTTATGGTACTAACACTAAATATCACAATATAAATTGGATAGGTGGAGGGTTAAAACACATAAACACAAATATTATATAATTTATATAAAATACAAATATAAGATATAACTGTAAATCTATAATGAGTTCAACAAGTACAAAGTGAGTAACAACTAACAACGTCTACAAGTAAACCACCCTTAGACCATTCTTAAGGGTAGACTGTATACCCAATGAACTTAATCACCACATCAGTTTTCCACTATCTTAACCAAACCAACCTAATTCATCCATAATTGTTTACCCAATCAACCCATACATTAAATAATTGATAAGAAAAAGAAAAAAGAAAATAAAAGAGAGAAAGAGGAGAGAGAAAGGGGGTAAGGGGGTACGGTGGGGTGGGGTGGGTCTAAACCATCGGCTTCTCCATGCCGACGTACCCGAACTCGATGCACCCGCGGCGGTGTACCCGAAGTACCCGATGGCCAAGCCGATGCCATTGGGTAGGGTGTTAAGGATGGTCTTACAGTTGTGAATCTACATGAACCAAGTCTGGACTGTGACCCACAAAAATCCACCAACCAGCTCAGGAAGCCTCACAAACCGACTTCCTTAAAAATGGTTTTAGTTTGATAAAACTAGGATTAAACCGAAGCTCTGGTGATTTTCCTCAAAAGTAACTTCTCACCGGTAAACCACAATTAATACATAAATAAATTATGTACAAGCTCATGCATTTAAAAACTTCTATGCACACATACTACACATGAAGATGGCTCACGCTTATGGTCACACACACATGTGACAGCGTATAGGGCTCACACCTACCCTCAAAATGAATAACTCAAAACAAATTCGTGTATTCCATGTGGATCACACCTCCCATATAATTGAGTTTAGCCATCTCATGCCTCACCCCCAGTTCATGTATGCATGAAACATCATATGATGCATAGGTAGAGCCTTTTAAAAGAAACAACTTTTAAGGGAGAAAAACTCGCCTAGCATCCACGCCGAGTTTACACTCAAAGCAAACAATTAAGCTCCCAACAGCGCACCTATAAACGTACATCATACAAGGATGTCAACCACACACATTAGCGCCACATCAGTTTTTCTCTTCTTACCATTTGAATTTTGAACCATCAAGTGGAGTACTGTCTCCTTTCATATCCTCGTACCTTAAACCCTTTTTATTATTTAAGTATTATATATATAGGGTTGAGTTCCGTTGTTAACCACAAATAGTGTGTTAACCGTGTTAACCCATCACAACCCTTAATAATCTAGATCTAGGGTCAAGATTAAATCCCTATAATTAGGGAATTTTTAATAACTAATAATTAAAAAATACAGCAAACACAAGTGCACAGGGGTATTTTGGGAAAACCACTTCCATCCTCCTCCTCCACCCGGTAAACACATGTGCACAGCCGCCTCCTACCTCCTCCTCCACCCGGTAAACACATGTGCACCGCCGCCTCCTTCCTCCTCCTCCACCCGGTGAACACATGTGTACAGCCACCACCATCACAGCTACCACCACCACCATCACCACACCCGCCACCCGGTGAACACATGTGCACAGCCACCACCATCACAGCTACCACCACCCCATCACCACACCCACCACCCGGTGAACACATGTGCACAACCACCACCATCACCACACCCGCCACCCGGTGAACACATGTGCACAGCCACTACCATCACAGCTACCACCACCACCATCACCACACCCACCACCACTAGTCCACCACCACCACCGCCACCACCCCCACACCCACCATCTCCAAACCACCACCACACCCACCACCACCAAAACCCTAGATTGACGACCTCAGATCTGTAATCCACCAAATTACCACCACCGTCTAACTCCGCCGCGACTGTTCTGGTGGCCACCGCTATAAACGCCGTAATGTAAACGTCGTCGCCGGAGATAACAAATTAAAACCAGATCTCGCCATTGCTGTCGGAGACAACGAACTCGAACTAGATCTCTCCATTGCCGCCTAAGACAACGAATTCCGATCAGATCTGGAGAACGACTCTTCTGGTGGAAGGCATTTTCGGAGGGTAGGGGTTGTGGTGGTGCTGGATGCGAGGGCGACGATTGGGAAGGAGACAGATGTTAGGGATTGGGGTGGTGGTGGTGGTGGTTGGCGCATTTCCAGCCGATGAACCCGTCGTTGTTGCTCGTCTGATCATGGATGACGGAGCAGAGCAGATCTGGTGGTTGTGGCGGTGGAAGGTGGCGGCCGGTGGTTTGGAAGAGGACGGTGATGAGCTTAATTGCCGGAGGGAGGGCGGCGGCGGAGGGTACATCGGCGATCATGGCTGTGGATGAAGAAGGGAAGTGAAATGGGGGTGGGTCTGAAAAGGTTGTCACGTGGGTGGGTTATGGTACCACCTACCTTGTTTAATTAAAAAAAACTTATAAATAAAAAGCTAATTACGAAAATACCCTTATACAATTAATGAATTTGATTGGTGGAGGTGGGTTAACACGGTTAACACACTATTTGTGGTTAACAACGGAACCTTCCTCTATATATATATATATATATATATTATATATATAGAGTAAAAATCAAATACAAACCACTTTTTTTGTAAAAACTATAGGACCAATCTAATCCATAGATTAGATTAAATCAACGATCATTAAATTAAAGGTCCACCATAACTACCATATTCCAAATGGGTTTTTATGTAATCAAAAGGGTATTATTGTCAAACTCAAAAAAACCCAATTCCAATTAAACATCAGATCGACACCTCCACCCCCACCATTTTCAATTCCCTTCATCTTTCCAATTATCCATCATGTTTATACCCTAAAATCCAGCCACCACCGCCACCATTATTCCGCCCAACAACCCCCATATCTCCTTCCCTCCATTCTCTGAAATTCCGATCACTCTTTGCCGGCGGTAACTGCAATTCCGTAAGCAATCTAACCTTCTCCTCCGTCACCGACGACTCTAGATCTATTCCTTCCTCGCCGGAATTCCATCGTCACCGACGGTAGATTTGCCGGAGGCTACAATAAAGAGATCTACCACCGTCGCCGTCCACCGCCACCAGCACCGTCCACTAGCACCGCCCCCCACCACCGCCGCCGTCCACTGCCACCAACACCGTCCACCACCACAGCCGTCGTCGGCCACCACCTCCTTTTCAGATTTGGTACCACCGTCGAACAGTCGGAGATCAGATTTGTGTTACCACCGTCGCTGGCCTCCACCGCCATAGCCACCGCCGTCGTCTACCGTCGCCATTTGCTGCTGCTACCACCGACGTCTGTCGTATGCCACCACTTGATGCCGCCATTAGCCACCACCTCCTTTTCAGATTTGGTACACTCCTTTCTTTTGTGTTTAGTTGGTGGTTATGATCTATTGCACACCAGGTGTTCGACGAAATGCTTCTATGAATTTTGCCCTAATTTTGATTTCTAGATACTGATTCTATTAATTTTTTGGTTTCTTTATGATTGAGTTTGTTGGATTGGATTATTTTTGGATTTGTAGGAGAAATACGTGGTTGAGATTTAATGGTGGTGGTGGTGGTGGTGAGGTCCCCGGATTTAACGGTGGCGGTGGTGGTGGTGGTGGTGGTGGTGAGGTCGCCGGATTTAATAGTGGTGGTGGCCGGAAAGAGAGAGATGAGAGCTATGGTTGTATGTATTTAGGTTGTTTTTTTACTTATGAATATGTAAATGTAACGGATATTGCGTTTTGTATTCATAAGGTGAATAACCTGCTGAATGAATTTATATAATTTTTATCTGGTGAATATGAATATTCATAAGGTGAATATAAATATTCATATGGTGAATATATAGTGAATATGATATGGTGAATATGAATATTCATATGGTGAATATGATGGTGAATTTATATAATTTTTTATCTGTTGAATATGAATATTCATAAGATGAATACGAATATTCATATGATGATATATATGATGAATATGAATATTCATATGATGAATATAAATATTCATATCGTAAATATATGATGAATATGATATGGGGAATATGAATATTCATATGGTGAATATATGATGAATATTCATATGGTGAATATGATAGTGAATATTCATATAATGAATAACTGCGATTTTCAGATCAAGGGCTTAGATTATTTCTCAAGTTTTTACCAAAAAATAATATATATATATATTATATATATATATATTGTAAAAACCACATATTTTGTAAAAACCTCTTCTTTTGTAAAAACTTAAGGAATCATCTAAAATGACGATCATGCCCTTTTTAGATCAAAGGCTTAGATTGGTCCTATAGTTTTTACAAAAGAAATGGTTTTTCCTTGAAGGCCCCTATATATATATATATATATATATATATATATACGGTTAACACACTATTTGTGGTTAACAACGGAAACTTCCTATATATATATATATATATATATATTAATATATTATATATATATAGAGGAAAGTTCAAATGTGAACCACTTTTTGGTTGTGAACGTGAGGACAACCGAGAGCGCGACATGTGGCGGATGACTAGGCGCCACGTCGGCTTTGAGTGTGGTCCCCCCCTTTTAATTCAATGCCCTCCCATGAATCGCGCCTAGTCATCCGACGTGGACCTTACGTGGCGCTTAGTCATCCGCCACGTGTCGCGCTCTCGGTTGTCCTCACGTTCACAACCAAAAAGTGGTTCACATTTGAACCCACCCCTATATATATATATATATATATTAAAGAGAGAGAGGGTTCATCGGGCTTCCAAACCCTCACGAGCCGTGCCGAGCCAGCACAGTAGCCTAAGATAAGCCCTTAATTAATCGGTTTCTCAATTCTAGACCCGAATGAGAAACGAAGTAAAATCGCGGCTTTCCGCACGACTGACCTTACCCGTACCATGAGCTGCATCGTGCTCTGTTGGAGCTTTCGACAAAGATCCCCAATCTCCCAACTCCAAAATCTCACAGATGTCGATTCTTACCAAATATTAATAGATTTGATGTTTTTGGCCAATAAAAACGCATGGCATACTAATCTAAGCAACCATTAACCAAATCAAAGAGCCACATTTTCCATAATATCCCCAAATTTGAAGAATATCAAAGAAGCACACCATAAATGGCGATTTTTGCATAAAATCTTAGTAATGGAAACCCAAATCACTAAATCTATAAATTTTCTTAAGGATTCATCAATCTTTTAACACATCCAGATAGAAAACCCCAAATTCTTATCAAGGAACTCAACAAAATCAAAGGTTGAACAATAGTAGATGATTACCTTGAAAAGAAGAAGAAATAATTCCCAGAATCCAAGCTTCTTTTCTTCAATTCTTCAAGTATTCCTCCCTTATAGCACACTCAAAGCTTCTTTTCATCAATTCTTCAAGTATTCCTCCCTTATAGCACAACTCAAGCTCTCCCAACCCTTGAAATGAATTGAGAAATGAATGAGAAGAATGGTAAGAGGTTTGGGGGCTTTGCCTTCTCTTCCTGCATAATTACAAAAGTACCCCTGTTGACCATGTTTATTTCAAGAATGCCACCACACATCCTAATTACTTAAATAAAGAGTTTAGGTTATTACAGTAAATTTATAAGTTTTATAAATACACTTATGTGTGGTGAGTAGTATATATGTGGGATCGTGTGAGAGCAAGACATAAAACTGCTAATAAAGCCTATACATAGTAAAGAGAAAAGGCCTTTGGTGATATGTTTATATTTTTACGTGGTTTATTTGTTATGTCAGGTTTTGTGACCGCTTATATAAGCCATTTCTCTTCGTGTATGCAATATGGATACCACTCCTCCAATTGAAGTTTCAAAACGAAGAGTATTCTCCATTCAATGCTCAAGGTTTCTTCTGCATTATGTCTCCGATAGCATTATGCATAACGTTATTGCTTTTTGGGGGGATGTCTTGCGCAGTGGATCTTTTACAAAATTCCGGTATGGTATATAAGATCCTATTAAATGTTGCTTGCTTTACAGGAGTTCTTGCACACCTTTCACTTCTATTTGTACTTTTATTCCCTCCGAAGCTCAATTTGGTTGGGTATGCCATCATATTCGTACTCTTAATGGTCGTGGTTGCATACACCTTTAGCAGTCATATAAAATCACTTGACAAGATTATACGTATAACATGGAAATATGTCAAAGCATTTGGAGAGAACAAGTTAAGATCGCAATCCACAACAATTATCCCGGTTTAGTAGTTGTCGCAGACACTTTCTACACAGAACTTTGGTTACAAGGTTTGGTATGAGATAGTCTCCTTTATGTAATTTTTGAGACTTTTGCTATATGTATTTCTGACTATTGTTGAATGCGGACACTATACGAAAGCTCATTTGTTCACAATTGATATAAGTTGTTAGACATAATTATAATATGTAATTACATATGAATTAAGGATTTAAGTAGCGGAATTGATTTGATCCCGTTCCTAGTTTATAGCCTACCTTTTCTATATAAGTTAAACCTCATGTATATAGCTTTTTCTATTAACTTGTATGTCGCTTTTTCCTTCATACTTTTCAAACTCTTCCAACGTCAAACCTCTAACAAGCCTCATTGTAACACCCAATCCCAGTTTAAAAGAAAATTTTTTTTTTTTTGAAAACTTATAATAAAAACTCCGAATAAAACCCTTGCATTGAATGTAAATAATTAATCATTCACAACCAAGTCAAAACCGCAATTAATATCCCATAATTAAAGTCAACAAAACACAATTGTTCGGATCGGAACGCCGTCTTGCCGGAAACTCTCAAGCCGGAGCCTTGCCTTTGTCAACCCCGGAACTCGTACCTAAAACATTTAAACACGAGGGGTAAGCTCAACCGCTTAGTGAGTAAATCCACATACAACACGTATAATTATATGCACATACATAACATCCACATTAACAGCTGAACGGTTTCCCGTTACCGGATCATCACGCAATCCAGTCTCCGCGGTTTCCCGCCCGTGGGTCATCACGCAACCCAAAACATCACCACGAAATCATACACCACGTATACACATAAAATCATAAGTATCGCATGTAAACCCACTCACCTCTATTTGCTACGGAATAAAAATCACAACCGTAAAATCAACTGTAAACGTTCCCGCAACTCTGAAAATTAAGCACAACGAATCCTATGTGTTACGGTTTAATTTAAGCTACTAAGTCTACGATTAGATACCATCACACGTAATTAAATTAATCCACCACGCAAAGCAAACCCATGGACACCACCGCATCGTCGGTTAAACCGATCGGCGGCGGCCCCGACTACTCCCACTAAACACACGGCGACCATGGCGGCGGCCGTGGATGTCCACTACCACCGCCGGCCACCCGCTTGTCCAACAGCCGCGGCAGTCCCCAAGGGAACCACCGCCACCTGTCACCACCACACGGCGGCAGCGGTGAGAAAACACCACCACCGCCGAAAACCAACACGTCCCCCGGCAGCAGCAATGGAAGGCCATCGCCGCCACCGGAACACCACCCACCGCAGCCGCCCGCCGCCTGCCGCACAGGAGCAGCCACGCACGAGCCCGCCCCGGCCCCCCGGACAACAGCACCGGCTATCGCCGGCCAAGCCGGGCGACCGTCGCGATCTCCATCAACGACGCCAAGAACACGCAAGGCGGCAGCGGTGTCGCCACCACCACCGCCGAACCATCGAGAAGCAGCAGCCGCGACGCCGGAAAGGTGCCGCAGCAGCGGCTGTGGAAACCCACCGCCACCGCCGGGCCGAGAACGAACACAAGGCAGCTGGCTGTCGCCGGCCGGAGCCGACGGCCACCGCGTGACCACCACACACGATTATCAATAATGAGATTACGAGAGATTACCTACGATGCAAACGGGTTCCGGCACCCCTCCCTTCCGTCGATCTCTCTTCCTCCGGTCCCGCGCTCTCTCTCTCCCTCTCTCGGCCTCTTTCTCTCTCTCTCTCGATGGATTGCTCACCAAGGAACACAATGACGACACAAGGGAGGACCCTAGGGTTTTATCTAGGTTGGACGGGCCTCCCTCCCTTACCTTAACCCGCAAGAAATCCTAACCCTAGTCCATATACTAACAATGATAATGATAATAATAATAATAATAATAATAATAATAATACTAATAATAATAATACTAACGTAAACGGGATGTGACAACTCTCCCCCACTTACAAGGATTTCGTCCCCGAAATCAATCTGAAAAGAGCTCTGGGTAGTGCTCTCGCATCTCTGCTTCTGGCTCCCAGGTCCACTCGGAACCCTTCCGATGCTGCCACTGCACCTTCACGATTCCGATCTCCCTGCGTCGTAACCTCTTCACCTTCCGGTCTATCACCGCTACCGGCCTCTCGACGTAATTCAGGCTCTCGTCCACCTGAATATCGTCGTAAGGGATATGAGCCGTCTCGTCGGCGAGGCACTTACGCAACTGCGAAACGTGGAAAGTGCTGTGGATCTGGCCTAGTACCGCAGGCAGCTCCAAGCGATAAGCCACCTTCCCAACACGCGCGAGAACCGTGAATGGTCCGATGTAACGAGGCCCCAGCTTGCCCCTCTTTCGGAACCGAATCACTCCCTTCCAAGGAGAAACCTTGAGTAGTACTCGGTCTCCCACTTGGAACTCCAAATCTGACCTACGGCGATCCGCATAACTCTTTTGTCGACTCTGAGCCGTCCGCAACCGCTCTCGGATCCTCTGAATATCTTCTGTGGTCCTCTGAACAACCTCGGTGCTACCAAGAACACGCTGTCCGACCTCACCCCAGCAGATGGGAGTACGGCATCTCCTCCCGTAAAGCATCTCAAACGGCGGCATCCCAATGCTCGAATGGTAACTGTTGTTATACGAGAATTCTGCCAGGGGCAGGTACGTATCCCAACTGCCACCGAAGTCCAAAACGCAAGCTCGCAGCATGTCCTCTAGGGTCTGAATCGTCCGCTCGCTCTGACCGTCTGTCTGAGGGTGGTACGCGGTGCTAAAGTGCAACCTAGTACCCAGCTCTGAATGAAACCTCTCCCAAAACCGAGAAGTAAAACGTACGTCCCGGTCCGAGATAATCGACACTGGCACCCCGTGCCTCGACACCACCTCATCCACATAGATCTTCGCCAGCTGCTCTGCAGTCGAACTCTCCCGGATAGGAAGGAAAATCGCACTCTTGGTCAAACGATCAACTATGACCCAAATAGCATCGAACTTCCGAGGGGTTTTCGGAAGCTTGGTGATCAGATCCATAGTGAGGTTTTCCCACTTCCACTCGGGGATTTCAAGAGGTTGCATCTTGCCGTGAGGCTTCTGATGCTCAGCCTTGACCTTAAGACAGGTCAAACACGACTCCACATACCCGCGCCACGTCTCTCTTCATCCCTGGCCACCAATAGTCCGTCCGCAGATCCCGATACATCTTCGTAGCTCCTGGATGGATTGAGAACCTAGACTTGTGAGCTTCCTCTAGCAAGGTCTGACGTGCCGTACCCGCACGAGGAACCCACACTCGCCCAAATCTCGTCAGCAACCCACGACTATCTCTAACCAACGCGGCCATCTGTCCCCGAATCCGCTCTCCATTCTGATTCTCCTCCCGACTCGCCTCCTCTTGGGCCCGTAGAACCAAGTCCAAGAAGGAGGTAGTCACCGCCATCTTCAGGTGTGAAATACGAAGCGGCGCGTGCTCCGTCTTCCTGCTCAAAGCGTCCGCAACCACGTTAGCCTTCCCTGGGTGATAGAGAATCTCGCAATCGTAGTCCTTGACTACGTCAAGCCACCTCCGCTGTCGCATATTCAGATTCGGCTGCTCCAAGAAGTACCTCAAGCTACGATGGTCCGAGAAAATGGTGCACTTCACCCCATACAGATAGTGCCTCCACAACTTGAGGGCAAAAACAACCGCCGCAAGCTCGAGATCATGCGTGGGGTAATTAGCCTCGTGAGGCTTCAGCTGCCTCGAAGCGTAGGCTATCACCCGCCCCCTCTGCATCAGAACACAACCCAGACCCAGCCGAGATGCGTCGCAATAAACTGCCAGATCTTCCACCCCTTCCGGTAAAGTTAGAACCGGAGCCTCACACAGCTTCTGTCTCAACGTGTCGAAAGCCTTCTGCTGCTCAGAACCCCAAACGTACGGCTCGCTCTTCTTCGTCAAACGCGTCAAAGGTACCGCAATCTTAGAGAAGTCCTGGATGAACCGTCGGTAGTAGCCGGCTAAACCCAGGAAACTCCGGATCTCGGTAGGTGCCTTCGGAATTTCCCAATTCATAACTGCTTCGATCTTTGCTGGATCCACCTTGATGCCTTCCCGGTTAATAATGTGGCCCAAGAACTGAACCTCCCCCAACCAGAAGGCGCATTTTGAGAATTTGGCGTAGAGACGCTCCCTCCTCAACACCTCAAGCACCTCCCGCAGATGCGTCACATGCTCCTCCTTCGTCTTCGAGTAGATTAGAATATCGTCGATGAAAACGATCACGGACCGATCAAGCATCGGGCGGCACACCCGGTTCATGAGGTCCATGAAAGCTGCTGGAGCATTGGTAAGCCCGAACGGCATTACCAGAAACTCGAAGTGGCCGTAACGGGTTCGGAAAGCGGTCTTGTGGACATCCGCTTCCTTCACCTTCAGCTGGTGATACCCTGACCGAAGATCGATCTTAGAAAACCATGAAGCCCCTTGAAGTTGATCAAACAAGTCATCAATCCTAGGTAGTGGGTACCTATTCTTGATGGTCACCTTGTTGAGTCCACGGTAGTCGATGCACATACGGTGACTCCCGTCCTTCTTTTTCACAAATAGAATCGGTGCACCCCACGGTGAGCTGCTCGGGCGGATGAACCCCTTCCCCGAGAGCTCCTGCAACTGCTCCGATAACTCCTGAAGCTCCGGCGGAGCCAGACGGTAAGGAGCTCGCGCAATCGGAGCTGCTCCTGGTACCAAGTCGATGCCGAACTCGATCTGCCTATCAGGTGGAAGGCCAGGCAGATCCTCTGGGAATACGTCTGGAAACTCGCTGACCACTGGCACCTCCGCTACCGACAACTTTCTCTCCTTCGCCTGATCTGCCATAGCATACACCAAGAACCCCGTACACCCCCGCTGGATGTACCTCTGAGCTTTCGCGATAGAACAGAAGGATGTAGATATCCTTCTTCCCTTACCATACACAACCAATTCTCCCCCACTTGGGTTATGGATGCGTACACACTGCCCTGCAACATCCGTGGTCGCCCGGTTTGGGAACATCCAATCGATTCCGACAACTACGTCCACTCCGTTCATGGGAATGGGGATGAGGTTGATGCTAAAACGAACTCCGAAAATATCAATGCTGCATCCCCGGTACACATGCTCGACCACCTGCACCTCCTCTGCCGCTACGTCGATTGCCTGAGGACTATCCAGATTACCGAGCTCGATCTGGAAGTCCTTACAGAACCTACGCGACACATAGGACCACGTGGCCCCCGTGTCGAAAAGTACTAAAGCCGGTTTCGAGTTGACAGGAAATATGCCTAAAGTTCACATTTAACGGCAGATACACTATTTTATCACTAACACATAATATAAGCTACTATCAATAATCGTACGAAAATATAACGAGGAAAAACCTGTAATCACATCAGGCGCTGTCTGCGCTTCCTCAGCAGTCATCTGAAAGGCTCGCCCACGGGTGGTAGCTCCACTCTTCCCCTGAGTAGTGCCGTCGGTGATCCTAAGCGTCGCTGGTGCAGGGGCCAGGGCTGGCGTCTTCTTCAGCTGAGGGCAATCGGGCTTGATATGCCCCGGCTGATAACAGTGAAAGCAAAGCCTAGCAGTCTCCTTGCAGTCCTTGCTGAGGTGGCCCGTCTTGCCACACTTGTAACACGATAACTCCCGCGGTCTGCACTCACCCCGGTGGTAACGCCCACACTTTGGACAGCTCGGGGTCCCGCTCCTGGTATCTGTCCTAGCTCCCTTGAACTTCTTTGCTGGCCCTGACTGATCTTCCGCCTTCCGCTTTCCTTGCTGCAGTTCCTCCAATACCAGTTCCTGAGACCGCGCTACCTCCTGCATATCACTGAGGGTCTTACACCTCCCTGTGGCCACTGCCTTTTTGAGTTCCGGCTTCAGCATTCCCAAGTAACGAGCCATCTTTAGCGACTCGTCGTTCGCGTACCCCGGTACAAACAGCAGCTTCTCCAGAAACTGCGCGGTAATCTCATTCACCGACTCCGTCGTCTGAGTCAGCTTCAAAAACTCCGATGCTATTCGCTCCTTTTCGATACGAGGTGCAAACTCCTCGTCGGACAAGGCTCGGAAATCCCCCCAGGTCAGCGCAGTGATTTGTGCCTCAGTATATTTCTTAAGAGTCAGCTCCCACCAGTCCTTTGCAGCTCCGCGAAGAAGGTTCACAGCAAAAAGAACCTTCGAACCATCCGGGCACCCACAAGTGCGAAAGGCTCCCTCGACCGCCGAGTACCAACGGTAGCAAGCCACGGGATCCTTCTTCCCGTCGAATAATGGCGGTTGGCACGCCATGAAGTCCTTAAAGGTGATCCCACGAGGCTGGGATTGACTCGAGCTCCCAGTACCTAAGCTACGGGCCGTGAGGGCCACGTCGATGCGCTGGTCCATGGTTTGGATCAGCTCGTCTCTCATCTGGTTAAACAGCCCCGGCAGCATCTGCTGCAGGGTCTCAGTGATTTGGGCAGCAATGTGGTCGGACTGTCCGGCCTCATCATCAGTATGGCTCCTAGTTTGCACCATTCTGAAGGTTCAAGAAACATCTTAGTCCACAGCTATCGAAGTGTCACTATTACGGTACTCACACATAACCCTACTATTAGTGATCATGCTAACCCTAAGGCTAGTTGTTATCGCGCATGCTAAAACAGACCGTCCCACACATATATATATACGTTACACATAGCATGCTATCACCCTAACCGTAATCAATAAGTTTTAAGTCTCCAGAACTTAATCAAATCCAACACTACACAGGCGTTTATAGTAACACTATTATTGGCGCCGTATTACTATAACCAACCATGCATGGTAGCCGGATCAAGACCACCGAGCAACAATCAGACAAGAATATGCTCGACGACCCATCCCCGACGCACCAAGGTGTTTACGTTTGGTCTTGATACCGTCCTAATTAGACCTAATCCCACTGACTACCGTCACATAAAATCATAGAATACAGCTCAGCTTCATCCCCAACAAGCCACATGCAATTTTATAGTTTAGCAAGCGGTTACAAGCAATTAATACTACACCAACATATATAACGATTTAACAACTAAGGTACTTAAAGCTTACCTCCGCCTTGACGGTTCCGCCGGCCGTTCCGATCTTATCCAATTACTTCCAACCGCCTGGTTTAAGTCCAACCAACACACACACCCACGAGTGCGTGTGCTGATTCTCTTAAACCTAGGCTCTGATACCAAGTTGTAACACCCAATCCCAGTTTAAAAGAAAATTTTTTTTTTTTTTGAAAACTTATAATAAAAACTCCGAATAAAACCCTTGCATTGAATGTAAATAATTAATCATTCACAACCAAGTCAAAACCGCAATTAATATCCCATAATTAAAGTCAACAAAACACAATTGTTCGGATCGGAACGCCGTCTTGCCGGAAACTCTCAAGCCGGAGCCTTGCCTTTGTCAACCCCGGAACTCGTACCTAAAACATTTAAACACGAGGGGTAAGCTCAACCGCTTAGTGAGTAAATCCACATACAACACGTATAATTATATGCACATACATAACATCCACATTAACAGCTGAACGGTTTCCCGTTACCGGATCATCACGCAATCCAGTCTCCGCGGTTTCCCGCCCGTGGGTCATCACGCAACCCAAAACATCACCACGAAATCATACACCACGTATACACATAAAATCATAAGTATCGCATGTAAACCCACTCACCTCTATTTGCTACGGATAAAAATCACAACCGTAAAATCAACTGTAAACGTTCCCGCAACTCTGAAAATTAAGCACAACGAATCCTATGTGTTACGGTTTAATTTAAGCTACTAAGTCTACGATTAGATACCATCACACGTAATTAAATTAATCCACCACGCAAAGCAAACCCATGGACACCACCGCATCGTCGGTTAAACCGATCGGCGGCGGCCCCGACTACTCCCACTAAACCACGGCGACCATGGCGGCGGCCGTGGATGTCCACTACCACCGCCGGCCACCCGCTTGTCCAACAGCCGCGGCAGTCCCCAAGGGAACCACCGCCACCTGTCACCACCACACGGCGGCAGCGGTGAGAAAACACCACCACCGCCGAAAACCAACACGTCCCCCGGCAGCAGCAATGGAAGGCCATCGCCGCCACCGGAACACCACCCACCGCAGCCGCCCGCCGCTGGACAAGAGCAGCAGCAGCAGCAACGGGGAGGCCCGCCGCCGCCGCCTGACGGCCCACCGGGAACAACAGCGACCGGCTATCGCCGGCCAAAGCCGGCGACCGTCGCTCTCCATCAACGACGCCAAGAACACGCAAGGCGGCAGCGGTGTCGCCACCACCACCGCCGAACCATCGAGAAGCAGCAGCCGCGACGCCGGAAAGGTGCCGCAGCAGCGGCTGTGGAAACCCACCGCCACCGCCGGGCCGAGAACGAACACAAGGCAGCTGGCTGTCGCCGGCCGGAGCCGACGGCCACCGCGTGACCACCACACACGATTATCAATAATGAGATTACGAGAGATTACCTACGATGCAAACGGGTTCCGGCACCCCTCCCTTCCGTCGATCTCTCTTCCTCCGGTCCCGCGCTCTCTCTCTCCCTCTCTCGGCCTCTTTCTCTCTCTCTCTCGATGGATTGCTCACCAAGGAACACAATGACGACACAAGGGAGGACCCTAGGGTTTTATCTAGGTTGGACGGGCCTCCCTCCCTTACCTTAACCCGCAAGAAATCCTAACCCTAGTCCATATACTAACAATGATAATGATAATAATAATAATAATAATAATAATAATAATACTAATAATAATAATACTAACGTAAACGGGATGTGACACTCATTTTCATTTTTTTTCTCCTACATTATTGACAAATCAATAAAGGTTATGTTTGGTAAACTAGTTGATAGCTGATAAGCTAGCTGTTGATTGATAAGCTTGTTAGTAGCTGATAAGCTAGCTTATGAATAAAATATGTTTGGCAAAAACTAGCTTAAGAGCATGTAAAATGACCACAAATGATATATTTGAATTTAAGAATTAATATTAATAAGGGTATAATTGGAAAAAGTTACAATAAGTTTCTCATAAGCTACTCAAAGTAGCGTTTCAAAAAGTTAGCTTCTGATACATGTTTGAATGGACTAGCTTATAAGCTAGCTTATTTTTGCCAAACAAAGCCAAAATAAAATCTCAAGAGAACATTATAATGATGGTTCTTGTAAGAACCTCAAATTCCATTTTTTAATGAGATGCAACTATATTTTATAGATCATTATATAAATTTAATATTATATATATGTTATAAATTAGTAAAAAGTTCAAAATATAATCTATTAGTTTTCACTCTCTATATGAGTTTTAATTCATTAACATAGAAGATATTAGTAATTGGAGATTGAGTAATATTTGAAAATTTTTAAGAACATTGTAAAATGTAGGAAAAAATTATTTAGTCCTAAGAATATGAGTACCATAACACTTTATATCCTCGTGTTCTTATGTTAACATATGAAAAATATTACTTGGAAAAAAGTAATAACTATCTCTTTGGATAACACCTTATATCAAACAAAAGACATTATCTAGCAAAATATATAAATAAAATATTAATATAATGTGCTATTATTTTTTATAGAAATAAAATATATAAAACAAAAACATACTGTTCTATTCGGTATAACCGAATTACTGGATGTAGAACTTTATGTTTCTTTTGAAAATACGAAAGATGTTTTTTTTTTTTTTTTTTTTTGAGAAGGTTTATTTGGGCTTTGTCTAGACAACATCTTTGGCATTTTTTATCGAGAGCTAAGACATGCTACTTTGAGATTAATACTCAGTAGCCACCAATTGCGCACGCATAGATTTGAACTTGGTGAAAGCTACCACGCTTTTGTAATTATGGAGGAAGAACTTTATGAAAAATGGATGTTTAAGCTAAAAAAAAATTGTTTAGATAAAACCGTTAGCTTACCAAATTCATTTTACGAAAATATGGAGAAATTGTTAAAATTAACTAATAAGGGTATGCATCTAAAAGGATATTACTTGAAAAACAAAATCATCGTTTGAAAAAGTCTCGCTTGGAAAAGGAATATGAAATTCTTGAACTTTAAAATAAAAGTGATCGATCATTCTTAAAAAAAAGATGTAATCTTTTGTTTTGAAAATTGTCATATGCCATTTTGTAAAGTAATATTGTAAATCTAAAATAAAAAATAAAATGTGTGATAACTTCAAAAAGTTAATTTTTGAAGATTAAACGAGTTAAGATCAATTCTAAATGAAGATTAAATTAGTTAAGATGCACCGAGATACCTCTGTAAGAATCACAATTCATGAATTTGATGAGATTAAAAATGATCAAGGTCAAAATCATTTTTATGTTTATCCTCTTAGACGAAAGATTGCGGGAGAAGTAGAGTTAACATAAGAAGTGTGATAATTAGATTTGAACCATTTATCACTTTTAACTTTAAGCTCACCCATGAATAGTGATTGATGTGAGATCGATCCGGTGCATCTCGATGTATTTCATTATGATGTTCATATAACGGTTGATAGACACTTCAGTGGCATATCAAATATTTTTTTTTCTAGTAGGAGCAACTTCCAAGGTAGAATAAATATCGGAAAATTTGTTCGATATACTTTGAGTAGCTTTTAAGGAGTTTTTTTGTAGTTTTTTCCAATTATACCCTTATCAATATTAATTATACCTTTTATAGCTTTTGTAGCTTTTTTTAATTATAACGTTACGAGAGACAATAATGTCTTGGTTTTCTATGACTTAAGTGTCGTTGACAATGTTAAATTGGCAAGTCGGTAAATTTCAATTGGCTCTTAATTTCTTTCATTGGGTTTTGGCCTATATTTATGGGGTGGGCTACATGCATCTTTATATAATATTATTAAATACATTTTTATCTCTTAATTTTATTAGAGAAAATAATTAATATAGCCATTTGACAACGACCATTTAACCTCTTACCCTTTCTCTCCCACTTATCACCAAAATACCCATCCGGCCGCTCTCCGGCGAATTTCCGGCCGCTCCGGCAAGGTTTCCGGCCGCTCCGGCGAGGTTTCCGGCCGCTCCGGTTTCTAGTCGGGACAAAATCTTATAGGTGTTCTAATAAATAAATAAATACAGGTGATCTTTGGAAATATTATAGGTGTTCTAATATTTGGAGGTGATAAAAAGATTACAAAATCTTTGGAGGTAATCTTTTTATAAATAAATACAGGTGATCTTTGGAAATAAATAAATAAATACCGCTGTCGTCTGGAGATAACAAAATCTTTGGAGGTAATCTTTTTATCACCTCGCGATTTCCGGCCGCTGTCGTCTGGAGAAATTTTTGTTTATATATATATATATATATATATATGCATACGAAGAAGATGAGAAGGTCAGATTAGAAATTTTTGTTATCTTTTTGGGTTCTCCTTCAACAGATGGTGTAGTTGCAGCCATGGAATTGTTGGAGTTTTAGATCTCATCAACAGAATTTATTTCTTTTATTCTTATCGCTTCCTCCAAATTCATTATCTTTCGATTTGGGTTAATGGGTTTTATATATCTTTCGTTTTCTTCCATTTTCTATTCAAACTCGCCGGAGCGGCCGGAAACCTCGCCGGAGCGGCCGGAAACCTTGCCGGAGAGCGGCCGGATGGGTATTTTGGTGATAAGTGGAAGAGAAAGGGTAAGAGGTTAAATGGTTGTGGTCAAATGGCTATATTAATTATTTTCTCATTTTATTATCTGACATAGGTTACATTAATGCTTACCTTTTTGCATTTCAAAACATAGTTTGACACAAAAAGGTAGAAAGGTGCTTGTATTGGTTTATAAATTATTTAATCATCAAAGTTTCTTTAACCTTTTGATTTAATAATATTCTTGTTGTCCATGGAACATTAATTTAAATTGATATGTTGCTTAACAAATTCCTTGTAGCTCGAGGATCCATTAATGACGTAGGAGACATAAACCCCAAGAGCAATGACTAGTGTCGTTGCTACCATCACCACCACACTTATCTTATACTCCTTCACTCTATTTGTGATCCTTTTTGTTGATTTAGCTCGATCTAATGGTGGTTGAAGACCACCGTGTTTTGCCACCATCGGTTGTGGTCGATGAGCCTGATCAGTGGCATCTAAAGTGGAATAAGAACTCGGCTTTGTTGAGTCTGTATGATCTTGTTTTGCTTTTTTCATGGGCATCTTTGACGCAAGGGTGGTTGTGGTGGTGACGGATGCATCGATGATCTTCTAGTATGGTAACAATGAGGATCCGCATCAATTAGCTCGGATTCGCTAATTTTGCGCTTAGATCTCAAAGTCTTCCAACGTTCCATTTGTTTCCAACAACAAGACGCTCTCCACGAACTCGAAGCCCGTTCGGATATTCAACCGTAACTTCAATAGACTCCTTCCGAATCCTACAAAAAATGTTCGAAATTATCTTGCGAAAAGTCGCACTACACAAATCGCTTTAGTTCTAAGCTCTAATAGATGTTTTCACAAAGATTGCATATATAGAACCAAACAAATCCGTACTCTGTGAAGTGTTAGATAACGTCGGCATAAAAACTTTGACTCTAATAGTTTTTTATGACAATTTTGAAATAAAAAATCTATTTTAATACATATTTGGAAAAAAAACGTCTTGTAAATAAATGTCTTGTAAAAATGTATGCTTGAGAACTTTCAAAGTGTCATGTAAAAACTAATAGGCATTTTTTTTAGAGATAGCTTTTGGTTCCTGAGTTGGTCAATTTCAATATTGACCCTATTTAAAAACTCGGATCTGGGCTTCACGGTTGTTATTTCATACTATTTGGCTCTTCACTTTATAGTTGTTATTTTATTTTGTTAGTCCATTAAGTGAATGATATTTTAGCTATTTAAGCATTTTTTGGTAATCGATTACCATCGTATAAATAAAGGTACTTTAATCATTGTAAATTTGTTAAAATGACTTAAATACTCTTCATAATAATTGACTTAAGAAAAAGGTTAATGACCTTAGGAGACTGATAAGGGAAAAAAACCGTTGTTAAATATGATAAAACATGATGACCAAACTCGAGTTTTTTGAATTTAGGAACAATATCATTGAAGTCAACATAATAAAGGACCAAAAGGGAAGTTTACTCTTTACAAAAAATTATCTAAAGACCTTTAGATACCAAAAATTACAGTCCATTAACATCCTTTGTGTAAACTAACAATGTTAACCCTTTGATCCCATACACTTACTATAAAACACTATATTTAATCATTTAGACATATGCAACATCCTACAAAATTCGATTTTATAGTTAAAATTACCAGGGAGATAAATAAGAAGATTGTGACAATCATCTTGTTGTTTCCATTCAAAAATGGGCTTGAACTGTTCATAAACACGACCAATGCTGGTTCGTTGTGGCCGGTTAGAGTTCACTTCACTGCCTCTTGGTCTCATCACCATTTTCCTCTTGCTATAATCGAATCCTTGAACCTCCAATTTCTCCGATGCTGACCAGAAAACTATAAAAATCTTAAGCGGTTTGATAGGTATTCACAAAAAAGGGATCAACTGTGTGTTTATATGTAAAGATTTGGTGAAAGATTAACTAAAAATGAGGTTAAGTTTGCTTCAAGCGTAGGGGTATGTTCATTGAGGTGATGATTAATCTCATTCTCATGCATGTTACTTCATAAACAAACTATGCATAATGGACTCATGCTTTTCTTCTTATTCAAGAAAACAAATTTTTGGCTCAAGACTTTTTATAATGATGATTAATAGAAAAAATTTGAGTTTAAATCTTACATTTATAAACAAAGTTTGGTTGATACACCTTTAAATATATGTTAAGTGTAATATTGTATTTAAAGTTAGGTTTGGTACATGAAGATTAGTAGCAAAACAAATGCAGTTGTCTGTTGTTCAACGTTTGTTAAAACAAAATTAGTAAAATGATCAATTTACCTCTAATAATTATTTTCTAAATTTTAATAAATTTGTATAAATAATCAAAATGTTATAATAAAATAAATATTTTTTATCCGTATGCAAAGTTTGTTGCTTCCAATGTATAATTTGTTTTATAATTGACACTTTTGTTAACATATAAAAGATATTACTTGGGAAAAACAACCTCTCTTTGGATCACATCTTATATCAAACAAAAGACATTGTCTAGCAAAATATATAAATAAAATATTTATACAATGTGCTATTATTTTTATAAAAATATATATAAAATAAAAAACAAAATATTCTATTCGGTTTAACCGAATTACTAAAGGATGTAGAGCCAACGGGCTTGTAGCTTAGCGGCATTTGGAGTGTTTATAATGTGCCCCCTCTCTTGTGGTTGTAGACTTGTGGGTTCGATTTACGTCGTGGACAGTGGTATAGATTTATAAGTGGATTTTAGGAGTAGGTTAGTTTGATGTGTGTATAATATGCCGTTCCAAAAAAAAGGATGTAGAACATTGTGTTTCTTTTGAAAATACAAAGGATGTAGAACTTTATGAGGAATGTAGAACTTTATGAAAATGGATGTTTAAGCTAAAAAGATGTTTAGATAAAACCATTAGTTGAGCTGCTGAGGGCATGGGAATGGGATTCCAGTCTACTCAGGTTCGATCTAAAGGTGAGTCAATTAAGGGCATGGAGTACTTAGTATTTGTGTTGGTCCAGTCATAGACTGGGCTGCCTTTAGCCCAGTTAAAAATTGTGGTTGGGCTCTAGACCATACCACCATGGAAGCATGTGTGTGTGTGTGTGTGTTCGAGATAGTCGTTCGTCGGTTCGATGCCACTATACCTTCCAAAAAAAGAGAAAATTGTTACCTTACCACCTTCATTTTAGAAAATATGGAGAATTTGTTAAAATTAACTAATAACGGTATGTAGCTAAAAATATCATTACTTGAGAAAGAAAATCATTGTTCCAAAAAGTATCGCTTGAAAAAAGAATATGAAATTCTTGAACTTTAAAATAGAAGTGATCATTCTTAGAAAAAAGATGTAATCTTTTGTTTTGAAAATTGTCATATGCCATTTCATAAAGTAATATTGTAAAATAAAAAATAAAAAATGTGGAAACTTTAAAAAGGTTGGGTTGTATTGAGAAGAGGAAGTTACCACCAGGAAGATGAAATGAGATATACCAAAATAAAATTTATAATTCATATATAAAATGAGATTAAAAGTGATCAATGATCCAAATCAATTTTTTACACTTATCCCTACCTATAAATCACACTTGATATGGTCCATCTCAATGCATCTTATCATAATGTCCATCGAACAGATGATAGACACTTTTCATGTTTGTTACGTCAACTCAACTTCTTATCAAAACTCAATCCCATCCTCTTAACCCTTTTCTTATATCATCCTTCTGATAAATACAAAATGCTAAATGAAGTACACATGATTTAAAAAAAGTTACTTAGCACCAAACACTTACTTATTAAGTGCTTATCATCGAGATTCGAGAACGTTACCCTCATTACCTTATCATATAACATTCTCGCCTATCAAAGTTGTTTATTGGCAAGCGTCTTAAACCTGTAAGCACTCATCGGATAAAAGAGTCATTTCACTCACTTATTAGGTAAGACTTTTATTCTTTTTAATGATTCTTACCCGATAAATTTTTTGATGGTTTTCATAAGATAGTAAAAAATGCTTATCCCATAACTATTTAATAAACGATCCTTTAATGAAAAATATATATGTTTTATGTATATATTATTAGATAAATAGAATTAAAATCCACCATTTTCATACCATAAAAGATTTTAAAACCATAAAAGGTTTCAAAATCCCGTAAAAAGGCGAGATCCCAAAATCCCATAAAAGATTTCACAACTCACTTTCATAACCATAAAGGTTTCAAAATCCCAAAAATCTTTCTAAGTTCCAACTCTAGATAATAATGATATACCTTTCTTTTTAATAATAATAATCAAAATCCAATAAATTTTCAAACTTTTTTTCTGAAGAACAAACGGGAGTTTATTAAGAGGAAACGGAGTCATACATCAAAGTCTCCAACAAATGAGGAGGAGGAGACAACATAACATTGTAGCAATTAACTAAACAAGGATTCTAGCCATCAAATGGGCAGCCTTTGCATGCTTTCGAACATACCTAACAGAGATATCACCACGGTCCTGAAGCTTCAAGCGACAGCTTTCAATACAGTTCCCAACTTCCAAAAAGTTGCGGTAATATGCTTCACACCAATATTCAACTAATCAAATTTTTATAAATATTAGTTCATTCCTCTTATAAACATCTTATTGAAAACCTATAAATATAATTACTAATTTTATGTTTCATAAACCAGACGATGATTGATGAACAACTAGTTGATAAGCCCGGGCTTCGCACCGGTTCATAAAGAGTAGCTATCGACACTTTAACATATTTCGGTTAATATGCTATATATGATTAAAACGTAAAATAAAATATAGAAAACTAAAAGATATAACGTAAATAAATATTATAAGTTTATGGGACTGATATGTAAGTTTAAAGGTGGGTATAGGATTCGGGTCGGTTAGAGTGAATATATAGTATATAATAAAATAAATACATGAAACAAATATTCAATGTTAGGCTCATTTCGATTTTATCGACCATAAGATTATAATGCATACTTCATTAACATTAAAACATATTTTTTTAATATCGTATCGACGATACGATTATAATGACGTAATTTGTTAAAATTAAAACGTATTTTTAACATGTTCCAACAAATACACGATATATGAGTAAAACGTAAAATGAAATATAGAAAAGTAAATGTATAAAGTGGATGAAGATTATAAAATTAGGGGGCTAATACGTAGATTTGAAAATAGGTATAGGATTCGAGTCGGTTGGAGCATATATATAGTATATAATAAAACAACTACATCAAAAAATATTCAATATTAGGCTCATTTTGATCGTATCGACGATACGAATATAATTGCGTAACTTGTTAAAGTTAAAACGTATTTTTTTAATGTCTTTTTGCCAATACATGATATATGACTAGAACGTAAAATGAAATATTGAAAAGTAAAAGGTATAAAGTGAATAAACCTTATAAATTTTAAGTTTAGGGGCTAATATGTAAACTTGAAAATGGTATAAATTTAGGATTGGTTGGAGCGCATATATAGTATATAATAAAATAACTACGTCAAAAAATATTCAATATTAGGCTCATTTCGATCGTATCGACAATACGGATATAATGATGTAATTTGTAAAAATTGAAACGTATTTTTTTTTACGTATTTTGGCCAATACACGATATATGACTAAAACGTAAAATGAAATATTGAAAAATTCAAGGTATAAAGTGAATAAAGCTTATAAGTTGGGGGGCCAAAGATGTAAAAATAGAGATGGGTGTGAGATGGAAGACGCACAGATCTAAAGGCGGGTCAGGGCCGGGTCTGAGTCAAAAATGAGAGAGGGATGTCCGGGTCGGGGCAGATTGCGGGTCGGGGCGGGTCAGGGGTCGTCTACGGGCCGGGACGTCTGCCTTTTGTATATATTAGATAATTTATGTAACTAATAATTAACTAAAATTAATCTTGTTTTATAGAAACTAATCAATAAGTTAGTCGAAAAATACAAATCCATAAAAAATGACAAACTAAAATTTTTGTCGGTTTCAATTTTTTTTTTAGTTTTTCGGTAACCTACAAAAACTATAAAATTGTTATATTTTTATTTTGACAACTAAATATAAAATTGAGTCAAGGGGAGATGGATGAGAGAGTGGATCTAGAGTGGGAGTGAGTGTTCTTAAGACCATCTCCAATGGGGTCACCAAATCTTACACTAAACATCAAATTTGGTGTAAATATTACTATTCACATCTCCAATGGGGTCACTATTTTTCACACTAAATATAGTGTGATGAATAGTATAACACCAAATTTGGTGTAACACTATTTTTCACACTATTTTCCACACTACTTTTTTGGTGTGAAAAATAGTGTTACCCATCGGAGAAGATTTAGTAGTAACACTAAATCTTACACTACTTTTTACACTATTTTTAACATTTGGTGTAAAAAATAGTGTTATCCATTGGAGATGCTCTAAGGGAGTTGTACGAACTTTTGTTATATTATGCATTGCTAATTTATCTTTATCTTTTACTTTTATACATAGATGTTTATAGTTGAAATAGAAAACTAAGCGGGTGTTCCTTAGTTTTCATTCTTTTTTAAAGTTTTCCTTTAAACTTGATCTTATACATACATGTACAATAGTAATTTTGGATTTTGTTACGTAAGAAGGATAAAATAGTAATTTAATATTTTTATCACAATGTTGTTTCATATATTATATGTAACAAAAATCTCTAGTTTTGTCCTCATGGAAAATGAGTTTTTGTTTTGGTTCATTTTTGTCCCATGACATGCTAAATATATGGCTATTTTTTATGTCTTGTGTTGTCCCATGTAAATGCACCAAAAGCATCCTTTTGAATGTAGAAATTTTGTTCAAGATCTCTATTTTATAATTACAATTTTAATTGTATTACTAAAATACTTAATTAATTTTAAATAAAATAATAGCGCAACTAACAACTAGTTGATGAAAACTAATAGAAAAAATATCTCACTAAACAATAATTTTTTAGAATTATCCAAATGTGTAAATCGAGAATTTTATGTAGTAACAAAAAGATATAAAAGGAAAATAGAACTTTTATATAATAAATCCTATAGGCTAAAGTAAAAATTAAAATAGAATAGTTGAAGCTTTTGATCTTTAATTGCCCTATTAGATTTTTTAAAATAGAAAAACCTAAAAAAGTTTTAAGCTTAAAGAGTTTTCTAAAACTATATGCATGAATAAAGAAGTTATTTTTTATTTATTTTTATCTAATAAGATAAATTTATTAAAATTTTAATAATATAATAGATGTTAAAGTATTTAAAATAAAAATTTACTGAAACTAAATAAGAGTTTTTAAAAAATTTACCCTTAAATTAATTTATTTTTGAATTTATTTATTTATTTTTTGGCTAGAAAAAGGCATACTCCACTAACAGGGGAGTATGCCGGTAGCGAAGGTGCTGGATTTTCGTTAGGTTGGCTGGAATTGTGTGTGGTTTATTAAGTGCATTACCAACAACTTCTCTAAAAATTCTTCAGAAGGGAGAATCAAAGTTTAGAAATCTTTATGTTAAAATGTTTTCAACCCCAACACATTCTCTATTTTGAAGATAACATCATTACTTATATTATTAAAAATTACATATATCTAATAAAATTCCAATTTTCTAGCATATATATCTTATTTTAAAAATTCTTATTGATCAAACATAACAAAAAACCATTTATTTTTCATAATAATTTTTTTTGGAGATTTTTGAAGAGTTTTTTAAATTTAGATATTTTTACACACTCTCTCTTACTTTCTCTATTTTGGAGAACTCATTAGAAGCAAAATTTATACAAAATCTTTATTTTATTTATTTTCAAGAAGCTGTTGAAAAAAGAAAGCATAGACATGGAGGAGAGTGGGTAACTTTGATGATTTTAGGGGGAAAAACTAGCGTTTTTTAAAAGACTTATTAATTTCTTTATTATTAATCCAAGAATTTTTCAGCTGTTAAAGTCGCACGTGGCTGTAAAAATTCAGAAAAAAGCTTACAAAAAGAAAGAAAAAAAGACACCAACCGTGGTCCGTGTATCCCCCTATAGTCTACAAATTCGTATTCATTGTGGGCCCCACTAAACAAACAAACACACAAGAGTCAACAAAACAAACTATTCCCCCTTCGCTCATTCCCAAAGCACACACACTTCCTCCATGCTCTCCTCCTAATCCTTCTCTCTCTAACTCTCACTTTCTCTCTCTAAAATCATCAAATCAACAATGGCGAACAACAGGTCTCACCACAAGAGCTTCTTCATGCCAATGCTCTGCAGATTCTCCATTAACGACACAATCAACACTTCAAATTCAAATTCAAAATCCTCCGATTCTTCATCTTCAACCGATCCGCAATCGCCAAAACTCAGCTGCATAGGCCAAATCAAGAAGAGATCTGGAAACGGAAACGTAAACGGAAACGATCGATTCATTTCCTGCAGGTTATCGGCCTCCGCCACCGGAAAAACCTCCGTCCACGGCTACACGAAGCTCCGGCGCCTCTTCTCCGGTAAAAACCTGATTTCTCCGGCCATTGATACCGCTTCTGTAAGCAATAATTGTGGAAGTAAATGTAAATCTGTTGTTACGAAGCGAAGTAGTAGTTGCAACGGTAGAAGAGGAGGAGGAATTCCGATTAGCGCGAAGAAATGTTACGTTACTAGTAGTGGTGGTGGTGGCGGTGGTGGTGGTGATCGGAATAATAGTATGAGAGGTTCGGCGAGAGTTACGGTGGCGGAGGAGCTAGATCCGCCGTTACCGGTGGTGAAAACTCGACGTGGAGATGGAGAAGAGAATGTGAATCTATGGAAGAGACGTGGAATCGAGATGAAAACGCTCCAGATTCAGCCGATTCAGTTGCGAATAGAGCTTAATGCTACTAACAATAACAATGGAAAATTTTCGTTTGCAACATCTTCTGCATCAACCTTCTGAATTCTGATCGATCAGATCAGGTAATTTTACGGATTCGATTCAAAATTGGATAGAGGAGATTTCGTTAAGGCTGTGTTTGGTTGATAAGCTGGCTGTTGAGCTGATAAACTAGCTCATGAACAAATTATGTTTGGCAAAAACTAGCTGTTGAGCTGATAAGCTTATGAACAAATTATGTTTACAAAAACTAGTTGTTGAGCTGATAAGCTAGCTTATGAACATATTATGGCAAAAACTAGCTTATCAAAATGATTTGGCTTTGTTGGTAATAATATTGCGAAAAAACCCTACAAAAAACTTCAAAAATGTACTTACATTACTTCAAGTAGCGTTTTAAAAAGCTAGCTTATGGTTTATCTAAACATGTACTAGTTTATCGAATAGTTTATAAGGTAGCTTATTTTTGTCGAACACAGCTTAAATTGTTAATTAATTTTTTGGAATCTTCCAGCCAAGGGATCGACAATACACTTTCCCTCTGTATTCACGTGTCCATGTATTCCATGTTTGGAACATAGCTTGTGTTTGTTATAATATATATAACTAAAGTTGTTTCTCTCATCTTTCATTTTCTGACTTATTTTATTACTAACAGTTTCCTTTACTGGTTAGATTCCAAAGAGTTTGCACGTAAAGCAAAATAGACAATAATGCATTGTGTTTTTATTATCTAATCCTTCAAAAAAGCAAAAATAATGTATATGACTTTATTGACTTGAATTAAATTACGTACAAGTGATCAATAACAGTTTTCAATCTCAAATATTTGATCCTTTCGGGATGGATAAAGGCTATGGAAGACACAATGATTAAATTTAACATTTTTATTATGAGTGCGAATGATTGTTTAAGAAGTTGAGTTTAATCTGAGAAGGGTGGGAACTGGATTTTTGAATTGTTGATCACCTTCAACATCATGTGTTTTTTTTTCCAAATGAATTGCGGTTTAGAAGGGAATTGATCCGGTAGATCCTGGTCCATCTTATTCTAACGTGCAAATTTGTTCAATGGTTGATAATCAATTCTTACGGGGTGTTTAGTTTGCAAAATGTATGAATGAATGAAATCTGCCAAATGAATTGGAATATAGAAGAAATTGAGATTATAAGATTTGACTATCTGTTTGGTTGACAGAAAATAAAATGTAATCTATTAAATTAAGAAATTGGAATCTATTTGTTTGGTTTACAAAAAAATTGATTGGAATAACAAAAATTGACAAAAATAAGTTTTTCGAATATATATAAGTTATTTTTTTTAAATATAGATAACCATAAAATTAGTTTTTTAAATATAGATAACAATAAAATTGTTTGGTTGTAAACTTATGGTCCACCTGTTCGCTATTGCCACACAAGGGCCAATAATAAAATTATTCTGTTATAGAAACGATTAATTACTATTATTTTCATAAATATGTTTTTAATATTGGTAATTGGGTTAATAATGAAAAAGCTGTTTTTAATATTAGTGATAGTGTTAATAATGAAAAAAGAAAATAAAAGAACTCGTTTCTTCCTTCTAAATCTGTGTGGAATAATATTTTAATAGTTTTTAATATGTCATGCAGAAATTGGTTAGAGTAGACCACAATTTTGGTTTCTATTTATAAAGCAAAACGTAAATAATTTCGACGACCAAAGTTGTAGTTATTGATGTTTAAAAATAAAAATTGAAGATTTTTATAAAACACAGGGACCAAAATTTGCATTTGATGGTTTTTAATATAGTTATTGATATTAAAAATTATATATCATGAATTCCTATAAGAATATGGTGAGCTAAAAATAATATGACAAGAAAAATATAAAAACGTGTTTTTATAAGAACTTCTAACTAAAACTTTATGAATGGTCAAATTTTCATATATATAACATAAAGTTGGTACAATAACACTACCAACATATACCACCAGAAATACAAATACTAATTAAGTTGATACAACTACCATTTATTGATACATGGTATGGGAATTCAGATATCAGATATCAGTTACAATCAATCGGTACATGATATTGTAAAAAAACTTGGTATCATGATTCATACCGAGTCAAACGTTAACAACCATAACATAATTCGTTAAATTTGAATAAAAACAAACAAAGAAACTAGGATCGTTAAAATTATATAACCATGGGGACACTGTAACTTAGATTTTCTCTAAAAAGCTGTTTGTTTTCTAAAAAATTTCTCTTAAAACCTCTTTAAGTTTAAAAGTTAAGAGATTTATAGACTTCAGATTATTTATTTTAGCTTAAGAAAATGTTCTAAAACCTCTAGTCATTTTCTAAAATTTTAAAAGGAGCACTATACAGTGTACACCTCTTGTTTTTTAAACGTGAAATTAGACATAAAGACTTCTTTACAAAACAAAATAACCACAGGGAGGGACTAAACATGCAATTTATTCTTAACATTTACTAAATCCATAATTTTCTCCAAAATGGCATATAAATGACCACCAGATTTATCCAGTTTATGTGGCTATGGAGTCTGTACGTATATCAACGAACAAACACACCATTTCTTCATTTTTTTGGATAATAGCAAACCCCCATTCCTTCACCCATCCAATTTCCACTTTTCCAACCAATCATGGCGACCACGGCCGCCACCAAGCTCGCTTCCGGCCTCTTCTCCTCCCCCTACACCACCCACCACCGCCGTAAACCACCACCACCACTTCCATCATCATCACCACCACCTCATCAAATTCCTCAATCGGTAAAGCCTATTGTATCCTTATCTGTACGAAGAGAAGGAGGAATAGTGTGCAAAGCGACGGAGGTCTCATCGTCGTCGGTGTCGGGGGTTTCCGGCGACGACGGAAGGAACTGGATTCCGGTGGTGCCGTTGTCGGCGCTGCCGAAAGGGGAGAGGAGAGTGATAATACAGGATGGAGAGACGATCCTGCTGTTGTGGTATAAGGATGAGGTGTTTGCGATCGAGAATCGATCGCCGGCTGAAGGTGCTTATAGTGAAGGATTGCTTAATGCTAAACTCACGCAGGTTTGTTTTGATTTGATTTCCCCCAATTTCAATTTTACCGCCATAATTTTGTAGCTGAAGTTCGAGATTTAGGTCATGAAATTGAAATGCAATGTGGTTTGTAAGTTATTTTAGAAAATTGTTAGATATCATGTGTGCAGTTTGTGAAAAATGACTATGAACCTGTTTGACAAAAATAAACTAGCTTATAAGCTAGTATATGTTTGGATTGACCATAAGCTAGCTTATTGAAACACTAGTTGGAGTATTGAGGATTTTTTTTGTAGCCTTTTCCAATTATATCCTTGTTAAGATTAATTTTTATACCCCAAGATACCGTTTTTGGTCATTTCACATACTCATAAGCTAGTTTTTGTCAAACATAATTTATTCATAAACTAGCTTATCAGCTATAAGCTAATTTGCGAAGCTCAACCTAATAGATTACTCTTCGAATTAGCTAAGGTTTCAATATGTATAAAAGAGAAATGGTCATAGTTTAGCTAAAGCAATACTTACAAGGTCTATCCGTGAGTACCTTAATCGACTTAATGGTGGTAGTTGGTTAATAATATAAAATGAATTGTTTGGTAAGTTTTTAGGTGGACTATATGCAGAAAGCCAAGTTTTTATTTTCTTTCTTAATCTGCTTAAAAAACATGTTCATTTCATCTATGGATAACCCGTCTTAGACAAAAACCTTCTTAATCTATATTGACTGATTAATCTACACAAATGGTTTCATCCATACATGACTTAATGGAAAACCAATTAAACTACCCCTAGCATGCCCCCTCCAATGGATGTTAGATGCGCATAAGAGTGTCAAGTTCCTAAACTCGTACCATGTGAGAATATTTGGAACTCAATTAAATTACTGTACAAGATCTTTTAAAGAAAGAAGAGAGGTTCCAACATATATTTAGGAGAAAATGGTCAAAGTCTAGCTGAACACACACACACCTCCTCTAATGGAGGCCAGACGGGTCCATGTTACTATGTTAGAGTGTCCTGTTCTTTGGAGTGGTGAATCTTGGCTTTGATACCATTTGAAACCCATTACTTCATTAGATTACTCTATAAAAAATCCCTTGAGTATTGAAGCAATGTTTTGATATAGATTGTGGGGCCTGAGAAGGGTCGTCTGAGAAATCAGGGTTATCATGAGAAGTGGATCTCTTCCTTGATCACTTTTAATCTCATACCCTAGACTTCTCACTGGAAACCAACCCTGAGGGGAAAATGGTCCAAGTTTAAGAATAAAGTTTTATGATTGATGTTGAGAATATTGTGCAGGATGGGTGTATCATGTGTCCAGCAAGCGATAGCACTTTCGATCTACGAAACGGGTCGATCAAGGAATGGTTTCCGAAGAACCCCGTGTTAAGAGTGCTCACACCCGCTTTGAGGAATTTGTTCGTTTATCCCGTGAAAGTTGATGGTGAAAATATCTACATAAGCATGGGAGGATCGGTACCAACCAATGCATCCGCGGAAATCGTGTTTAGCGGCAGAGCTCAACCGGGTATGACCGCCTCTGATGTCAACGTGGACGAGGTAACTAACTTACCGTTCTCTTTTTCATTATATACCCACAGGTCGGTCACTAGCTTATATGCATTTAAATGTCATCGTGAATGTATGAAGACCTTATCCTTTTTCCAAAAGACGAAAGAGGTTATCTAAATGAAGATCAAAGGTTACAAGAAAGGTCCAGTAAAAGTATAGAATTAACTACAAAAATTTACACTAATCATCCTTGTGACGGAAGCTTTTTAATGACTGCAACAAGCTTCAGAGCCCTGTTGGTACATTTTTTTTTCCTAAAAAAAGACAAAATGACGGAAATGACCCCTAGTTGCGGGTTCTTTTTTATAAAAAAGTTACAAACAAAACGGTAAGAGCTGGATTAAAACCGTTTAAGATTATTTTTTTTCTACAAACAAATAGAACCCGTATATCTCAGTCGAAATAACATCTTGAAGGATGTAAATAAGTGTGTTGAATTAGATGTACACATAGTGTCATCTGCCAAAAAGGATAGAGGGCTGTTTCTATTAATGATTTCTTGCTTTCTTTCATTTATTGTCATCTTTTCCACTATATTTGGTTTGGGTTTTCAGGTAAGAATGGTGGTTGATGAGGGTTCAGGAGGATTTGGTTTCACAAAGAACAATGAATGATAAATGGGAAGGCAGCCATAATTGGTTTCTTGTTGCTCTTAGATTTTGAACTTTTGACTGGTAAAGGGATCCTCAAGGGTACAGGCTTCTTGGATTTTCTTTATTCTGCTACCAATACCTTCAAGTAACCATCTTTATAGACCGCAAATCATCTGACACTTAATCGGTAAGATATATACATTCTTTGCTTAAAGTTGCTTCTTCTTTTGTTTTCCAACAGTTTTACGAGATATCAAATGAATCCGGTGATCATTATATCATGTTGTAAGTTTGTTTAAATTAAAGTGGCTTTATGATGTTCCGTTTTTGTGTCCTAAGATGGTAATTAGATTGCATGCGGCCAAAGGTCTTCTGAAAATGATCTAGAAGTAAAGTATGCGTGCAACTTACCCTTTAGACCCTACTTATGTACCATTTATTGGGTTCGTTTGGGGTTAATTATGAAAATAAAATTAGGGTCTCCCCTTATTCATACAAACATCTTCATGTGTTTTTTCTATATGAAACATAATATTAAGATGTAATGGTTTATACATTTGTTTCATATGTGAAATGTCACGACTGTCTTTGTTTCCACACTAAACAATCTTCGGTGTTGCACATATGACACAACACCTATAAAACACCGCATTTTGACACTGTTGCATCACATTGAAACCAATATGAAATACCGTTTTGTAAGTTATATGAGATTTGAGTTTGTAAATGTATACATCTATGAAAATATAAGTTGTATTATCTTCTAGTGATGAAACTTACGCGTTATGGAGCGTTTGGTACGCAAGGATTGAACTGATGAAATGGGATAGGCGGTCGGAAGTATTGAGGAAGCTTTAAAAAATTTCATGGGTAGTTTAGTGATTTGCCCTTCTTGTCTCATTCCCTATTTTGGTTGGACAATGGAAACACCATATCTCTAACTCCAATTAGGGCAACCACACCCGTATTGCTAGAATCCGTAGAACACCTTATTCAACCGTTCTAAAAAACATCTTAACATACACAAAATGAACATGTAGTGTAAATAGAAACATCCCTTATTCGTTCAATAGCTGAATCCGAGGGGTGTGTGTCGAGAAGTGGTGTTGGGGCCGTATGAGTGCCCCCGGTGAGAAGTCGTCTTGGTGGGGATGGAGTTTCAAAACCGATCTCCCGTGCCAATATAAGAAGTCGTCCGCATACCTTGGTTCGACAAAAGCAGGCGAAACGTCCATCAGTATGTCCGGTGCAAACACCCTGTACAGGAGGAACACGTCGTACCAGCTCGGGAATTTCACGTGTGCGCTGCCTTGCACGGCTGCTGACACGATCAACTTTGCAAACTCTTCCACGGGACCACCCGAAGCTTGTACCTTGGGATCATAAGTAACATATCAGTATCGACCAAAATCGTGGCCTTCAGACTAAAAGGACTACCCTTCTCGTGATGTGATATACTGGCCGCTAATTCTAACATACCAAACTAAATGTTCACAGTAAAAAAGACACAATTTTAGAGATATATAATTATTACATATTTTAATTAGCTAGGATGAGCATATACTAATCTCGTTCGAACCCGACTATATTTTTGGAAAAACTAAAATAGAAACGTCAACACTTATTTTAGAATGGAGAAATAGCTTTTTCGGGGGGAAATGAGAGAATCATGGCAAACTTACTTCTCGTTCTTCCTTCCACTGCATCTCGGCACCTTCTTCTAGCATGAATTTCCCTCTCGCCATTTCGGCACCTATCCAACCATGCGTAGCGATCGTAATTCCAACGCCACCATTCAATTCCAACCTCAACGTCTCATAGAAGTTCACAAGAGCAGCTTTCGCAGCCTGCTCAAGCAATCGTTAGAATAAAAGCCGATGGTTAACATTCAATCAAATTAAACGAGCAAGAAGTAGAACGTTAAAGAGGCTTTTTACGTAATAAAATCTTGCGATCATAAAAAATAAAGAAAACGAAACGCTTAACAATGGGCTTGAATCTGAATGCACTCACAGAATATATGCTCATCCTAGGGAGAGGTAACCAGTTCTCGACTGCAGCATTAACTACGATCCGGCCGTGACTTTGACGGAGGTAAGGAAGGGCAACATACGTAGGATACACATTTCCCCAAAAATTGATGTCCTGAAATTTAATTGAAAAAACGTATAATATTCATTCATCAATCAAGCCGACCATATTCATTGGAACGAGCTACACTACTAAAATTCAGACTTTCACCGATGGGCATTTCCGACGGATTTATTCCGTCAGAAATCGTGTTTTCTGCGGATCTATTCCGTAAGAAAAGACTGCTGTTCAGTAGTGTTAAAATCCTTCGAGTTTGAGTAATACCATCAAAATCGGGAACTTTGATGCATCATTTGCCTCCTCGAAGTAGAATGTATGCCCTAAGCTTGCCGTGTTCACTAGATGATCGACTGCAAATGAAAATAAAAATTATGCCACATGGTACAATGGTACATTATCTCCCATAACAAGTGTCTTCAAAAGTAAGTGCTTACGTTCCAATTAATTAATTATACCTTAGCTACGAGAAGAAAAAATTCATTACTTCCTACATAATTAAGAGTAAAATTGTTATATAGTTTATTAAAAAGATCGTGATGACTATACATTTCTGAAACTGTTTTCTTCTTTGTATAGAATTATTTTGGAACGGAAGGAGCATTTAGTAACCGATGTTCGTATCATGTTCAAAGTCGAAAAGTAATTTGTAGAGATGCGGAGAATAAAGGATTAGATTACCTCGCCCAAAGAAACCGACTGTCTCGTTGATGAATCTCCTACAATCCTCTTCTTTGACGACATCGGCCGCCATTACCAACACGTTGGGTGCACCCAGTCGTTTAGCGTTCTCACTGATCCCGTGTAGCCTGTTCTCTCTACGTGCAACCAGTACAAGATTTGCTCTCTTCTTTGCGTATTCGTACGCAATTTGCTGACACCATCAAGAAAAATTATTTATGAAATATGTAAATAGGCAAAGGATCATGCGGGAAGTGGATCTGAACCCTTAATCGCTTTTAATCTCAAGTCGACGCATGAATCAATCACACTGGATACGGGATTATCAACTGCGCCTTTCTACACCTAATCTCAGTCATTATAACGTCCATCCAACGATTGATAACCAATTCTCACGTTAACTTAACCTCTCACTGGAACACAATATGTTAACTAACCTCTCATCGGAACACAATTGTAGATAAATAATCATGTATTTTACTGATTATTTTACACATAATACTACCAACTGTGTAAGTAATTAGAAAGCTAGATATCAAGCAAGCTTGGTAAGACACATTTAGCTTTAGGAATTAAAATTGTACTCCACTATAATCATTTCTCACTAATACCGTGCGTTATATATACCTAACCCGATGGCCATCAGGTAGGCTCGTTTTGCTCGGGCTCCAACTGGAACACCACGGTGTCATCGGATAAGCTGGCGGCTCCCTAATTTATCTAGTGAGACCTCATTATAAAAATTATAATGGAATAATAGAAAAACTACAATTACACATTCTTTAGTAGACATGAGATCATGTAAAAAGTGCTATTTTTTAAAAGAAGTGTAAGAAGTACTTTTAACTCGTTCATATTTTTTATAACATGCAAATGATTAGCATACTTTCCTATGAATTTCGACTTAAAAGAGAATTATTTGGTATATCTCAAAGGTTTGTCCATTCTCATCCAAAAGTCAAATTGAAAGTAAATCCTTCGTAAATTATTAATTAAAATAAACTATTTAAATAATATGTTCTATTTTAATTTATAAAATATTTTTAATTTTAATTCACTAAAGAAATGTTTATGGTTAAGATTGCCCGAACATCAATGTTAATAACTTTAAAACTGAATAATAATGTGATTTGTCTTTGTTTTAAGAGGTGTTTATGACTCTTTATTTGAAAGTGTTTATGATTTTTATTTTTTGAAGAAGTCACAAGTTTTTTAAGTTATTTGGATTAGCTTATTTGCTTTTGGGAAAAAGTCAACAAGTTTTTTAAAAAGCTGAGTTTTTTTTATTGATAAGTGCTCCCAAACACCCCCTCTAATTTTACACTTTACACTAGCTTCTAGTCTTTTATCATGTAATATATTCTATTTTATTATGATTTTTTTTTGAAAAGGTTCTATTTTATTATGATATAACTATATATTGCAATTCTCTAATATTCGTAAATACATCGATGGTAAATCCCTAAAAAATAATACGAAAATTTAAGTTTAATAATAAAAAATTATTTTAATCAATTATTGTTTAAACTATATAACAAAAACTAATGGGAAAAGTAAAAAAACCCCATTTTGAATGGTTAAGTCCCTAAACAATTTTTTTGAACAAAAAAACCATTAAACTTTCTCATTTTGAATGATTAAGTCACTAAACTATTCTTTTGAATGAAAAAACCATTAAACTTTTTCATTTTGAATGATTAAGTCCCTAAACATTTTTTCCAACAAAATAAATCATTAAATTTTTAAAAATTTGCAACTTATATTTATTTAACCTAAACTAACATAGTTATATCTTACCTTTAAAATCTTCATAGTCGGTTACATTTAACTTTTTTATTTTTATTAAAAGGGGGTAAATAACCAAATTTTGAAAGTTTAATGGTTTATTTATCAAAAAGAAATTGTTCGATGACTTAATCATTCAAAATGAAAAAGTTTAATGATTTTTTCATTCAAAATAATAGTTTAGTGACTTAATCATTCAAAATGAGAAAGTTTAATGGTTTTTTTTGTTCAAAAAAGTTGTTTAAGGACATAACCATTCAAAATGGAATAGTTTGTTGGGTTTTTTTAGACTTTTCCCAAAACTAATTTAATAAATTATTTACAACCATCCTCCACAAAACATTAAATAACACGATATAATATATTTACTAATTATTCATTTCATATTATCAAAAATCAATCTCCTACTAAAAACACCATTTTCATCATCACTATCATAATTTCTTATTAAAAAAATTCACACATGTCACTTAAGAAATTGCTAAGATTACCGTTAAAGTCAATAAGTCATAACTTCAGCCCCAAATTCCAGTTTTTAAAATTGAACTTCAGTTCATTTTTGGAAGGGTATTGTGGCTTTGCCAACATTAATCCTGGCAAAGTTCACCGACAGCTAAGACATGCTGTCCTGAGTTAATTCCTAATGGTCACATTCTGAAAGCGCTTGGTTTATAGCGCCTGGATTCGAAACATGGAGAAGCCTTAACCAGTACGCAACAACCTTGTGGTTTTTAAATTCCTTTTCCTATTGCAAAATGCAAATTGACCTGTGATCTAGAGAGAAAGAGGCAACATATATACATACATACCTCGCCGATTCCGGAGGAAGCTCCGGTGATGACGACGACCTTATGATCCATTTCTTCGGCATACATCGAGTAGTAAAGCCGCTCGCAGGTGTTGATGAAGGTAAGCGCCGGCCATGATAAGGCCAGCATCACCAAGCTTGCAGGTGGTACTACCCAATTCAGCACCGAATTTATCATATCCATCATCACCATCCTATATATATACTCCACAAATAGATAGATATATAGAATTAACGATATGATGGTTGGATATATAGATAGATAGATAGATAGATGATGAGAAATTATGGAAGGGAGAAAAGCGGCAAGTGAAGACGAAGAGGAGTTTGCTGCTACTGGTGGTGGTAGGGCGGCGAGTTCTTATGCAAAAGTCGTTTGGGGGACACGTGGCTTCTTCTCAGGGTGTTGTGACGGATGGGTGTATATATTTGCATGGTGCCACACCAGCACCGCTTCCAAGGAAGGTGAATAATGATTGATGTTATTGATAAATTTAGAGTATCTCCAATAGCATTGCTAAAATAAAAAAAAATTGTGTTTTTTCCTTCTAAAATGCTCCAAGAGCATTGCTAAATGGATTGCTAAAATAGAAAAAAATTGAGTTTTCTCTAAATTTAGAGATTTTTCTAAAATCTCTATATGAAGAGAGAGAAACTACTTTTTAATCCATTCCACCAATTGTTTAAAAGTTGGTTAATTTTTTTATTGAAATATTAAATATATTGAATATTTTAATAATAAAAATAATGATTGATTCTTTAAAATAGCAAAACTATTGGAGATGATAGAAAATGCTTTTAGAGATTTTAGCTTGTTTTCTCTATTTTAGAAATTTTTTTAATTAGCAATGCTGTTGAAGATGCTCTTACAGTTTCACCCTTGTAATTATGCTATGTGTGTATCTAAATGACCGTCTATCAAGGGTGCTTTTATCGAATGTTTACAGAGTAAGCGTTTATTACTAAGGACGTTACTGTTACTTAGATGCTTTTGGTATTGTTTACCCAATAAGTGTTTATTGGGATAATTTACCTTACGAGATGAGTGAACTGGAATCTTACCCTGTAAGGGCGATGACATGAACCGAGAGTTTTACCCGGTAAATGAGATTTTCAAATCTTACATGGTAAGTGCTTATCTGCGAAGTGTTTAAGTAAACGGCCCGTTATCAAAGTTCATTGTTTGGTTAGAGTTTTCAACCCGATAAGAACTTACGGGGTAAGTCATTTCTATCACTTATTATGACTCTTTCTGGGTAACATTTTCAGTAGTTTTAATGCTCAATTGGTAGGGATTATAAAATGAGTGATACCAGTAAGCGTTTATGTGGATAAATGTTTAGTAAACGACCCTAAATATGGGTTTTTGAACAGTTGTCCGAAAATTTTGGAGCTTGATTTTACTTGTATTTGAGGCTTGATTTATATAAACTTGTAAGACCACCTCAATAGAGACATGTCTAATTTTTTTAAAAAAAAATTGGAAAGCTACTATTTTATGTCATAATTTGCTGATCAGGAACAAATTGGCTATTTGATGATCTTCTCTCTTTGTTGTTTTAATTTGTAAGATTTTTGATGCGATATGAAATTTATGTCTTATTTTGTTTATTACTTGTTTCAGACGATCTATAGTTTGGTACACCGTACACGATCTCCAAAAAGATTGGAATAACCTTATCAATCTAAAATTACAAATTTATGATCTGATAAAAAGGAAATACTAAATGACTATTCACCAAACGTTTCTTAGGTGCACGTTTATTGACTCATCTACCTTATTAGGTGATGATCGCAAGAACTTAGAATCCTATTCAACAAGAGACACGGCAATAATCGAGGTTCTTATTATATAGGTAAGATAGATGACATTTATAAAGCAGGACAAAAATATATTACCTTACAAACAATGGAAAGATGAATAGAATTTTATCTGTGAATATTTACTTGATACACGTTTAATAAACGATCCTTAAAAGGCTAAAACTACTGAACCAAAACAAAGCAAAACAAAAGCAAAGCAAATTAATCAAGTTTGTTGTTTTGAAACTTGAAGTCCAAAAGTTAGGATACAAACCTGTTATTTATTTCCAAAATGAAACGATTTTTAAGTTAAAAAATACAGAAAAATGTGAACAAAAGTACGCAAGACTTGTAAGTTGTAAGTAGTGACATCAAGAAAACAAAAAAAGGAAGAATAAATATTCCACTATATGTTACACGTGTCTAGTTTCATTCAAAATAATAAAAATTACATGATTTCAGATTTTTATAAATCTAAGGCAATCCGCAGCCGTACAGGTCATACCACCTGTACAGGCTGCCACCTCAGCGCTACATCAGCTTTACCACTACCTTACCATTTCATCCACAGCCGTACAGGCCATACCACTTGTATTATTAAAATATTAAAATATATATAAATATATATATATATAGAGGAGCCTTCATGTAAAAACCACTTTTTTTTGTAAAAACCCGTAAAAACCGACCAAAAAATAAAACTTTTTTACGATTTTTTTCCTTCAAATGTTAGAATTGATATGTTGTTTCACATATATTTTTTTTCATAAGATGAATATCATCCATGAATTTGTTTCATAATATGAATAAAAATGTTGTATATTTTTTATTCATAATATGAATAAAAATTTTATTTTTTCATGGATGATATTCACATTATGAAAAAATATATATGTGTAACAATAGTTAATATCATAGTATTTGATAAAAAAAATCCTAAAAAAAATTATTTTTTAGTTGGTTTTTACGGGTTTTTACAAAAAAAGTGGTTTTTATTTGATTATTCCTCTATATATATATATATTATGTATATATATGTGTGTGTGTGTGTTTGCTTCTTGTTGTTGAACGGTAAGGACTCACAGGTCAGACCACTTGCAGGTACCTTGCAGGTCCACCACGCGGTGTTACCACCTGCAAGGTACCTGTACCGGTTCCAAACAGACTTGGTTGCGGATGGCCTAATAATCTATGTTTTCTTTACGATGCGCTAATTGCTACTTATTTTTGCTACAATTAAAATTAAAGTTTTCCCAATTCATTAATCACATATAATAAAACAATACATGTTTGTATGGATCATAAGTTAGCTTATTGAAACGTTAGTTGAAGTAGTGTTTTAAAAATCTTTTTGTAGTTTTTTTGCAATTATACCTTTATCATCATTAATTTAAACGTCTCTTATTGGTGAAAAATTATTTCTCTCTCTTAAACATTAATTTAAATGTCTCCTATTGGTGAAAAACTATTTCTCTATCTTAAATAGAGAGTTTTAGCATTTCTTCAAATATAGACATTTATACCTTCTCTCTTATCATTTTTCTAATTTAACATACACTATAGCCTAACTCTTGGAGCAAAACATTAGCTAAAATCTCTAAAATTTCTATTTTAGCATAACTGTTGGAGATGCTCTTAATATTAACTATTATATCCCCAAATGCATTTTTTTGGTAATTTTACATATTCATAAGCTAAATTTTGCCAAAATAATTTATTCATAAGTTAGCTTATCAGCTACTAGCTAGCTTATGAGTCAATAACTAACTTATCAGCTAGTTTGCCATACATAGCCAAAGTCTTTGAAACTAAAAGGACTGGAGTGAGAAAACATCTAGAGTTGAAGGACTAAATATGTAAATATAACCGCCAGTTAAAGTTACGACCTTTTTCCCGCCATTAAACAGGTTCACACAATTAAAATCTGCCAAAAATAAAAATAAAAAAATAAAAAATAAATCAATAAAAATCTTCGGTTGAACGGATTTCTAGGGTTTCGAATGAACTATTCTTCGATGACTGTGATTTCAAACCCTAATCCTCCATATTTTTCTGTAAGCTTTTTAATTTTCAATCATATTTACTTTTTAATTCCACATTTTATTTGCTGTTATTAATCCCCAATATCATATATAGATTTACACATAAATGAATAGTTATCCTATAGTTCAATTGAATAATATATTTACAAATTTTCCATTTATGGCTTTTCAGTTTCACGAAATTATTATTTTTATCAAATTAGTTATAAAATTGAGATCCAAATTAGCAATAATAATATCCAGCAAGGGGAGATCTTTTGAACCCCCAAATCATCATCTTCTAGGGTTACCTTATTTTCACAGGCATGACCAGAAATCCCTGCATCATATTTTATAAACATTCAAATTATTGTTTTATGTAATTTGTTGTTTTGATTTCATTTGTTTGGATTTGAGTTTTTCGAAAATTCGGATCCTTTCGATGCATGATTTCTGGTCTCGGTTGTGAGTATCTATCTACCCTTTCAATTAGGAATCATTTTGTTTCTGTCTGTTTTTGTTGATTAAATTCGGGTTTTGATCGATTGTGTTTTCGTACCTCTGGTAGGACCGCTATTCGAATAAAAATCGTAAAAAGTGGTGTGTTGGTGATTATTATTAGGGCACAAATTTTGAAAATTTGGGTTTAATCTTCGGTTCTCCTTATAGATATATAGACGTTGGATATTTTTCGTTGAAAAAAACGTTTAACGAAATCTGCGTTTTATTTGGTAAAAAAGGTTGGAAAATTGTAGGTTTTGGGGAAGTGAAATGCTTGAAGAAGAGTCTCTTGCATTTTGTTTTCCCCCAAAAGAACGATTATTCTCGGTCGATATTTGCTCTATCAAGGCTGTCAAGATACATGATTATCAAAAGTATAATTGAATCGAGTGGTTTGGTGGTTTTCCACATTTGGGTTATCGAAATTTGATTAAAAATTGCGATAAACCCAAAATGGGAGGGATTTGTTCAAGATTAAGCGGTGGAGTGGGTAAAAAAGATGGGAGAAAAGAGGGTGAGACGTTGGTTGGAATACAGGTGGTTGAACCTGTGAAAAAAGAGGGTGTTCGGAAAGATGTTAAGACCGAGGGCTCGGTTGATGCAGCATCCAAACATGGAACCCAGGTCGACGATGTCAAAAATAGAGTCGCTGAGAAAGCAAAAGATAGAAATAGAAGATCGATATCTGAACGGGTACTCGGTTCAAAAAGGATGCAAAAGATAAAAAGCATAGTGGGTGGTACCCAAGCTGCACAAAGAGCAGCTGGATGGCCTTCGTGGCTAACTTCGGTTGCTTCAGAGGCTGTACAAGGATGGGTTCCCCGCAGTGCGGATTCGTACGAAATGCTAAATAAAGTTAGTAGTTGTCTCATATTTATTTCATCTTTTTTTATTTTGTGTTCAATATCATAGTCAGCTTCGATAAGCAATAGGAAGCCAGTTTCTACTTTCTAGTATGCTCTTTAGTTGATCAACCTACTTTCAGTAATAAATCAAGAGGCACCTTCAAATACAATCTTTTGAAAGGTTGAAACTTGAAACCGTGCAACCTCATCTAAAATCATTCATTTTAAGCACATTTATTATGATTGATTACTCGATTCATCAATGATTATCGATTTCATGCAATAATCTTACATGTAATGTGTAGTATTTTCGTTAAATGCATACACTAATGGAATGCATATAGATGTGAACGGAGTTATCACTTTCAATGCATATAGATATGCATGGAATTCTGTTCACATCTATATGCATTCCATTAGTGTATGCATTTAATAAAAATACTACGCATTAAATGTAAGATTATTGCAAGAAATCGGTAATCATTGATAAATCGAGTAATCAATCATAATGAATGAGCTTAAAATGAATGATTTTAGACGAGGTTGCACGTTTCAACCTTTCAGAAGGTTGTATTTAATTATCCCTCAATAAATCAATAGGTTCTAAATAAGTTAGAAAAATGCAATCAGATAAACAATATACATACGGTTTCTACCGCTCTATTCATAAGCTACTTATGAAAATTCTCCTTCCATCCCATAGTAGTGCCACCATTGCATTGTTCATCTTGAAGATAGGTCATAGAATTTACATCTCTCTAAAGTCGTTGCAACAGGGCATAGAATTAGGCTTGATATCACGATTTCTATTTACTTGGGATTACATGATATTTTCTTAAATGCAGATTGGGCAAGGCACGTACAGTAGTGTTTACAGAGCGCGTGATCTGCAAACTGATAAAATCGTTGCCGTGAAGAAAGTGCGTTTCGTTAATATGGATCCAGAAAGTGTCCGTTTTATGGCCAGGGAGATCTGCATCTTGCGTAGATTAGATCACCCGAATGTTATGAAGCTTCAGGCTATAGTAACTTCAAGGTTTTCAGGCACCTTGTACCTTGTTTTCGATTATATGGAGCATGATCTTGCTGGGCTTTTAACATCGACAAATGTCAAGAAGTTCACAGAGCCACAGGTTTCTTATAATCAAAATTTCAAGATTCTATTGATTCTGTGTTTTTTCAAGATTTAGCCAATAGTGTCTTTGTTCACCTCTTAATAGTTCCATGAAGAGGCAACCTCTGAATAGTTAAGAGGTGAATCATGTTTTGCAAAAAAAGACTACCTCTTAGGCTATGTTTGGTAAACTAGCTCAAAAGCTACCTGGTAGCTGATAAACTAGCTGTTAACTAATAAGCTAGCTAGTAGCTGATAAGTTAGCTAATGAACAAATTATGTTTGGCAAAAACTAGCTTATGGGTATCTAAAATGACCAAAAAGGATATATTAGGGTATAATAATTAATATTAATAAGGGTATAATTGGAAAAAGCTACAAAAAGCTACCTCCAAGTAGCTTATCAAAAAGCTAGCTTATAAGCTACCTTTTGTGCATCCAAACATGTACGCAAAAAATAAGCTAGCTTATAAGCTAGTTTGTGTTTACCAAACAATGCCTTAATGGTTCGAAAACACTTTGAATGATTTTGTATCTTGGGCCTCCCTTAACCATTCAGGGCCTTAATTTTTTTCTGAACAGTTATCAAACAACCATATTTCATTTTGCTCTGTATCATATTCAGCAACTGCCAAACAACCCCTGAGCTTTTGTTGGCTTATAATTTTTTTCCCACTTTTAATGTATTTTGGGTATATGCTTGTAGATTAAATGTTATATGCAACAACTTCTTCGTGGGTTGGAGCACTGCCATTCTCGTGGTGTCCTACACCGAGACCTAAAGGGTTCAAATATTTTAGTTGATAACCATGGAGTTCTCAAGATCGGAGATTTTGGTCTGGCTGCACGCTTTGAGCCTGGCCAACGTGAACCATTAACTAGTCGTGTTGTAACTTTATGGTATAGAGCTCCCGAGCTTTTATTTGGCTCAACATCATATGGAGTCGGCATTGATATGTGGAGTGCTGGCTGCATCCTTGCAGAACTCTTTACTGGAAGGCCTATTATGCCCGGAAGAACAGAGGTATTGTTATTCATCATGAATCACATATTAACTATGAACAACATTTTCATATTCATGATGAATACATGAAGAGTGACACATGAATTCACTGGGGATGGCTCACAGGTTTTTAATCAATTTGAGTTAATAACGAAAATAATTTTATGCATTTTTCAGTTATATATCATATAGTTCCTTTATATAGATTAAAACATAATGCTTGAAAAATTAAACCTTTTTGTGTTTATGGAGCTTTTCGTTTCTTATAGATGGCAACACTATCGTTACTTCAAAATTAGACGCATAATAAAGTATGCGTTGTTTGAAATTTTCCTAGATCCATCGTGATTGTTGAGAATTTTCTTATTAATATTATGAAATGCAATATACTAGGTTGGCTCCTTATAAGAAAATGCTTATCCTTATTACATATTTCTTGTTTGTGATCGTTTGCTTTGATATACGGTCTAAAATACTTTGTGTATCCTGTATTTTATGCCCATTAAATATATCGTTATTGTTAATTGTTGTAAGTTAAAATGACTCTTAGGTTGAGCAAATACATAAGATCTTCAAGCTTTGTGGTTCACCTTCAGAGGAATACTGGAGAAAATCAAAGTTACCTCTTGCAACAAGTTTTAAACCTAAGAAACCTTATAAGCGACGCATTGTTGAGACGTTCCAACAACACCTATCGCCTTCTGCTTTGGCTCTTTTAGACGCCCTCCTTTCAACTGAACCAGCCGAGCGTGGAACTGCGACTGCTGCACTCTCGAGTGAGGTAAAGTTAACTTTGTTCACTTTTAGAGAAATGATAAGAAGTACCTATGGAGTCTGTTGTCTGATTATGACCTTTTCATTTATTGTTTTTCTTTTTTCTTTCTTCTTTAACTTCCCTTTGTTTTGCTCACACTATTGCACAAGTTGGGGGTCTTAACGGAAACAGCCGCTCTATCCTTTGGGATCATTTGGTTTGGTTTGGTTTTGGTTTGGAGTTTCTTGTACTAATAACAGAACTTTTTATTTTTGTCACAGTTCTTCACAACAAAGCCTTTCCCTTGTGATCCATACAGCTTACCGGAATATCCTCCAAGCAAAGAGTTTGACGCTAGGTACCGCGAAGAGGAAGCCAGAAGGTAAATGAAATGAATCCTTATTAGAAATTTACTTGTTGTGGAAAGCTCAAATGAGAACCATATATATTATGAAAACCTAGGAACCATCATGATGAACAATTATATTCATCATGAATATCATGCATTTCCGTAATTCATGATGTCATGCAATGGGTCAGGTTTAGGGGAAAACCTTAACAAATGGAAAACCGAGGAACAACTTGGTAGTCCTTCATTTGAACTGTATGCACTTATGCATGCAAGTAACTTGGAGCATGCACACGTGCATAAAAACCAAAAAACAACTTAATTACTTGTATATACAAATGCATACCGTTCAGATGAAGGGCTACCAGGGTGTGTTCCTCTGTTTTCCATTTTTACTGAGGTTTTCCCTTGAACCTCCCTCTCTATCAATGCATATCATCATAAATACAGGGGCGGAGCCACCTTGTAACAAGGGTTAGCAATTGCTAACCCTCAACCTTCCAACTTCTTGTATATAATAGTTTTTATATGGGTTATCAAGCAAAAGAGTAAGGGTAAGGCGGTGGTGTGCAGAGGGTGGGGGTAAACTAGTAAAGTGGTGACAATGATGGATGACTAAAGACCATAGAGAAAGTAAAACTACACCCTGTTTCCTTTTACTTTGGTTAATGTTTGAAAATAATCCTCAATGCTTTTTAAAAATTTACAATCTAACCTAACTTATATGTTCAAAATTTTAAATATTCATTTCATCTAGTTTGATTTTATTTTGCTTGTTTCGTGTTGGCTTTACGAGACGCAATAAATGTTAGATTGACATTGTTTTGATGGATTTATATTTGTTGATTTTAAAACTAAAATCAGAAAAAAAAAAAAAAATAGTCTTATATATAGTCTTTATGATATAAGTTGAAATATTTGAAGTGTTGGTTATATTTTCTTCTTAAATTGTTCAGTAACTATGCTCCATAATTTAGCCGATTCAACTTTAGGATGCACATTTATAAATTTTCTTTTTTTGTTAGTGACCATTTTAGTTTATGATATAAAAAACTAGAAATTGAAAGAGGAAAGCAATCGATCATTAGTTGGAAGGTCGATACAAGTATTTTACCTAAGTTACTCTAATTTGCTATTTAAAGAACAGTGATTTTAAATTTGTATTCACTTATTGTTGTGCTCCTCCTAGTTTCCAATCCTGGCTCCGCCCCTGCATAAATATCTATCACGATATTGAGAGACGGACTTAGAAATTTTTTCAACCCGTGGTACCATTTGATTTTTAAGAAACAATTATATGTATATTTTTCACAAAATCAACGTTGGTCTGTAGTCAGTTTCTTGCTTTTCAAATGTGAGGTCCCGTGTTCAAGTCTTTTATTGCAAACTTTTTTAGAAAAAAACATAATAAATCTGAAATTAAAAGCTAAAAACTAAGAAAATGACACTAACAGAGCTCAAAATCAGGTCTAAGGTGAAAAGTCTTCCAAACCAACTATACCAAGAAAACTTGTGTGTCCTCATTGTAATTTTTATTATATATATGGTTGTCTTGAACGTTGCAGGCAAAAAGCCGAAGCTATGAAAGGACACGTGCCAGAATCTGTTAGAAACGGTGCCGGGGAACTGAAAGCACAACCTAAAGGACAGGTGGCTTTTTTTTTAGAATTCGAATTCTTTCGGTTTTGATATCGATCATCGTTATAGTGGCTAACTTTATGCATTGCAGGGACAACAGATTGTAGCGAGAAAGTACAATCCTCAAGAGGAGACAGGGAAGAATGGGTTCGTTTATTATAACTCGATGATTCACCAAAGTGCCGTGGAATATACAGCGGCCAAAGACCTACAAGAGGAGGCAGCTTGTACAAGTCTCAGGATTGGAAATTTACACATCGATCCTTCACTGAAAAGACCGATGACTAACATGCATCCAGCAGCACCAGATTCAAGGAGGAACGATAATCTGACTAGCAAAGACCCTATGGTGAGCTTGCTACCACATTTACTTTTTGTTTCTGCAGCTTAGAATATGTGAAACCCTTTAATCTCTCTTTAATAGAGCCCTTACCAAGAGAAGGGAGGCTAAATAGTATATAGACGGAAGTTCGGCTGCAAACTGAAGTCTAATTGTCAACGTGAGGACAGCTGAGAGCGTGCCACGTGTCCTATTCGGTTTGAATAATACAGGATTATTCAGACTGAATGTTTAGGTTATTCAGTCTGAATGCTATATTGTTCACCATGAATAAAGCACGAACATTCAGTCTGAATAATTTTGTATTATTCAAACCGAATAAGACACGTGGCACGCTCTAAGCTGTCCTCACATTGACAATTAGATTTGAGTTTCCATTTGAACCCACCCCTATACATATACCCTATGGAGTCCCACATTAGCTTGACACCGACCATCAAATACGCATTATATTCTACCTCCGTTTTAGGGGGGGGTGGTGCCGTGTTGGAGTTCTACGTCAGCTTGATGCGGACCATCAAAGCTATATATATAGGGGCAGGTTCAAATGAAAACTCAATATTATTCGGCCTAAAGGTTGTATTATTCACCTTGAAAATTGCATGAACTACTCAGTCTGAATATTATGTATTATTCAGACTGAATATGCCACGTGGTGGCGCTCTTGATTGTTCTCACATTCACAATTACATTTGAGTTTTCATTTGAACTTTCCTCTCTCTCTCTACACACACACACACACACACACACATCAGACTTGGGACTCTAGCAGGGGCGGAGCCACCTTGTAACAAGGGTTAGCAATTGCTAACCCTCAACCTTCCAACTTCTTGTATATAATAGTTTTTATATGGGTTATCAAGCAAAAGAGTAAGGGTAAGGCGGTGGTGTGCAGAGGGTGGGGGTAAACTAGTAAAGTGGTGACAATGATGGATGACTAAAGACCATAGAGAAAGTAAAACTACACCCTGTTTCCTTTTACTTTGGTTAATGTTTGAAAATAATCCTCAATGCTTTTTAAAAATTTACAATCTAACCTAACTTATATGTTCAAAATTTTAAATATTCATTTCATCTAGTTTGATTTTATTTTGCTTGTTTCGTGTTGGCTTTACGAGACGCAATAAATGTTAGATTGACATTGTTTTGATGGATTTATATTTGTTGATTTTAAAACTAAAATCAGAAAAAAAAAAAAAATAGTCTTATATATAGTCTTTATGATATAAGTTGAAATATTTGAAGTGTTGGTTATATTTTCTTCTTAAATTGTTCAGTAACTATGCTCCATAATTTAGCCGATTCAACTTTAGGATGCACATTTATAAATTTTCTTTTTTTGTTAGTGACCATTTTAGTTTATGATATAAAAAACTAGAAATTGAAAGAGGAAAGCAATCGATCATTAGTTGGAAGGTCGATACAAGTATTTTACCTAAGTTACTCTAATTTGCTATTTAAAGAACAGTGATTTTAAATTTGTATTCACTTATTGTTGTGCTCCTCCTAGTTTCCAATCCTGGCTCCGCCCCTGGACTCTAGCACCGCAGTCTTGTATATGAAGAACATTTGACTAAATTATGACTCAATTTTTTTCAGGGCCCGGTACAAAAGCTAAGCAGGGTTTATTCCGGACCATTGATTTCTCGATGCGGAAACACGGAAGACATGCTCAAAGTACACGAAAGACACATTCAAGCAGCAGTCCGGAAAGCACGTGCAGACAAGACCAAAACTAGAGCGATATGATATAACGGGCTGCAATCAGTCTTTAACATGCCACATCCACCGGACTTCCGAGATTCTGCCACCTTCATCAGGAGTGAAAGATCAATTTCTCGAGGGGGGACTCGATTCTAACCGGGAGTCGAACGATGATCTCCGCGAGTATTATTGTTGTTGCTGCAGTGAAACAGGAGGTGAAGTCAAATGAGAATTTGTGGTTTTCATGGCAGTCACACTATGTTTTTTGTGTATAGCTGAAAGGAATTGTGCTGGCCAAAACCACAGATAAAAGTGAAGCATACCATTGTGAAAATATAAGACTAAAATTTCATTCAAAAGAATCGAGATTTGGTGGCTTTCCGGTTGACGTAAACGGTTACTCGTAAAGTGTTAATGCCTTAATGGCGATTGGCCTGTTAAGAAAGCAAACAAGTCGTCTTTGATCCAACTGATATTAAAATACACGAGCACTGAAATTCGAGATTTTGTGGTTTCCAGTTGACGTAAATGAGTAGTCGTTTTATTTTGTAACATCATAATGATGTTAGCCTTGTTATACAATTATACTATGTTTGGTTTGATTTAGGGTCTGTTTGTTAGTAGCTTAATGAGCTTAATAGGACTTATATAGCTTATTTAGTCAGCTATACATGACTGTTTGGCAATGGCTTAATGATATAGAAAGTGGCTTATTCAATAAGCTTCTACAGGGGAGGGGCGGCTTAATGCAGAAAGCCAAGTCTTTTCCAAATATGTCCCTTCAAGTTAAAAACATGTTCTTTCCATCTAGGGAAAAACCCTCCCAAACAAAATTCTTTCGGAAAACCAGTAACTCAGCAACAGCACCACGGCCGCAGCCCCTTGGACCCCACTTAAGCCTAATGACCTCACATTATCTTATGAATCCAATTACATAAAATGAATGAACCCATGGATGTTTTTACTAGAATCACCAGCAAATTGACCTGATATAAATTGACCAAATATAAAGAGAATGGAGTTTCCACAACTATACATAAAAGCAGAAAATTAAGGGTAAATGCACATAAGATGATTATAATTTATAAGTTATAACTCCATATATGAGTAAGAGAAACAAAATTCTACTTTGACCATTCTGTACAGTTTGACACTAAACATAAAGATTGATGAGATATTAACTCACCAATTTTAACCTCAACTTAATTGTCATTTTATTTCAACTCAAATCACCTTAAACACAAACTATAGATCTTGCTTCGGCTTCCGGCTCAGTTCCGAGTACCGACCCCCCATCAGCTGCAAAATCTCTTCCCACAGACCCGCGGTCGACGAACTCTGCGTGCCACCGAAGATCAAATTCGAACTACAAGCCGCAACGTGCCATAAACCGGCATCGATCTCTTCCCTCAGCTGATCGAGCTGCCATCCAGCATACCCGACGAAAAATCTGAAATCTTGCGGCTTAAGAACCCCGCTTTTCACCAGACCCGAAGCTTCATCCAAGGTGTTTCGAGAACCAAAAGACAAATTCGGGATGACTTCTTCGAAATCAAGAACGTTTTTCTTCCCTCCGGATCGTAAAGGAATATGCTCGCCTCAAGAGGGCCGCCAAAATGCAACAAACAATCGGAAAACGTGGTTGCGAGATGGAGGTTCGTGGGTTTCATGTTTTTGATCTTTTTATGGAGGGGGCGGTTTACGATCACGCCAAATGGGCCTTCTTGCGGGTGTCGGGTTCCGGATCCGAGCAAGAAGACGACCGATCTTTCGAAGGTTTGTACCCCGTCGAGCTTTTCGGTGGCAACAAGGACACAGCCGGTCTCGGGGGAGGTAAGGGGGTGGGCCCACTTTGAACCGAGACGTTTAGACTCCTGGACGACCCCTTCATCTTGTTTGTTAAGCATTAACTACATAAAATAATCCCGTAAATTAGTTATATTCCCTTTAGCCATCTAGGAGTACCTTGGACCTTGAAGGGACATATCTGTAAGGGTGCGTTTGGTACACTGGACAACATGAGAGGACAATATAAAAACTTGTCATCTCAACATTTGGTGCGCCATTAGACGGGACCCGATTGGGACAAAACTGTAACTTTTTCTGTCCCATCGAAATAGGTGAAATAAAAATCAGGGAGATGAAACAGAATTGGTAAATTACTAAACTACCCATGTCAAATGACAACCCTAAAACCTACCAAAATTCTTTCACCCACGTACCTCACTCACACCCGTTGTTCAATCATGTCTATCCTGGGATAGGACGACCGGAGTGGGAACCAAAATAGGTGGAACAAAAATAAGGGAGATGAGACAAGATTAGTAAATTACTAAACTACCCATGTCAAATGAGAACTCTAAAACCTAACACAATTCTTCATCCATCCCAGAACAGGTCCAGAGGAGGAACCAAGATAGGTGGAAAAAAAATCAGGAAGATGGGACAAGATTGGTAAATTACTAAACTACCCATGTCAAATTAAAACACAAAAACCTTCCATAATTTGTTCACCGGTCTGTGTACCAAATGCACCCTAAAAACTCATTGTACTCTTGTTGGAAAACCAAACCACACAAATCCACAATATCCCACTTGAAGGCAGGATGTAAGCAGACTTTGCCTCTGTCTGAATTATAGTCTTGTTGGTGTTAATACTTCAGCTAAAGAAAAAAGAGAGTGGATTCAGAAATATTACCTGCTGATTCAGATAGAGAATTGCTCTAAACTCTCTCCAGTCGGTGTGGCTTTATTTTGAGACTTTGGAGTACCTGTATTGCTAGATTTGTTGCTTTCAGCGGGATTGTTTCCATTGTGACCCTCTCCTTCCGGAATCGAATGGTCACCATTGCCTGGGTGTATTAAGAACAACCATGAAAATCAACATGGGTTTTACAAGATAAGATTTTCTGAGATCCTCTAGCCAACAAAAAGTCCAAGCTTTAAGACATCATGGTGTACATCAAGATCTTTTAAGGGATCACCTACTTATGACTACCACCAATTCTACAGAATCTGAACGGATATTTTATGATCACACTTCTGTTAAACGGTTAAACCGTGAATGCATTCAATTTTTGACAGACTATAGCCAAAAACAGATAGAAAAATGAATTATATATATATATAGGGGCAGGTTCAAATGTGAACCACTTTTTGGTTGTGAACATGAGGACAGCCGAGAGTGCGACACGTGGCGGATGACTAAGCGCCACGTGCCCACGTCAGGTCCACGGCGGATGACTAGGCGCGATTCATGGGAGGGCATTGAATTAAAGGGGGGACCACACTCAAAGCCGCCTTTATTGACTAGTCATCCGCCATGTGTCGCGCTCTCGGCCGTCCTCACGTTCACAACCAAAAAGTGGGGGGGAGACAGATGTATGCAAATAATTTTCTGTAGAGCAGAACCCATCATAGGAAAACATGCCATGTAGCTTGCAAGCATTTTCTCTAATATATATGACAAAAACAGAGAAACGGATTTCACTGAACCTAACCACAGCCCACAATTGCAGATTTGTAACATATGGATGTAAGATCAACAGATAACAACATGATTTAGTTTCTTGTGGTGCCTTCCGATGCTAATAGCACTTTGTGGGTTTCATCATACTACTACAATATTTAAATATTATTACAGTGACCTGTGACGCCTTATCAACAATCATGTTGCAAGCAAGGTGCCATAATCGACTGCAAGCTAAAAGCATACAGTGACTTGTGACACCTTACCTTAATGTGATTTATAATATAAAGATCTTTTCCCTTGCTAGCATATGACATAAGTAATACTTCACATTTCATCTCTAAGTTCTACATTTCTAAATGACGTTTTTTCATCTCTCCATCTTCAAGATGGCAAAAATAACACAGCACACAAATTGGCTCCATATTCATGATCATGTCATGCATCGATATATAGGTCAAAGCCCAATATTATAGGTAATGTTCTAGAAGGGGCTAGAAGGGGTAATTCGGTAAATCTTAATAAAACTATGGTATAAATAGGATTGTGGTGGTATAAGAAGATTCGAAGTGCACATATTCAATCTTCCTAGTTCCTAGCAAACTACTACGTATTGCAACAAATTAATTGCTTGGAAGCATCGCATACTTACATTCGTTGCTTGTGCTATTGGATGCAAGTTCTTGTCTCAAAGAAACAGAGGTCCACGAAACTTTAAATAAGAGAAAATTTCATTGTTAAGTACATGCCACAAAGTAGCAAAAAAGGCAGACATGAGAAAAATAGGACGTCTCGTTGTCACTGTCGTTTTGTGCATTTCTCTACTACTTGAAGTCCCCTTAAATCAACTAAATCTTTAAACGTTAATGGTAAGTTATAACCAAAGCCTCTCTTCTTCCACTGTCATTTGGATATAAAAAAACAAAATTACAAGTTTTGCTATTTTTAGGTGGCAAACTATACTGACCAAACGTGGGAACGACCAACCAAGTACCCATGATGCCATAGTGCATCTGATAAAGACATAGCACAATCTAACCACTGAATGTAAATCAGAACACATACTATGTGTAACACATATTTAGGAGCTCTTCGATCCATTCATCTAAACTGATATTTGGAATTTTGTTTTGCAAAAACATACTAGCTAGACAGTTTTATCAACAACAATAAAAATAAAAGTAAAAAAATAAAAAACTAACTACTATTAAATGGATAGCAAACTCTCAACTTGTGTGTCACATATCATATGTGTTCTTGCAATTTTAATGAATGAAGGGAGTATTTTTTAATAGCGCACCCAGTCCAACAGGCCACTTCAAATGTTTTAGGTCTCTCTTTCATGCACAAGTCCAAAGAATCTCAAAATTCAAAAGGCTTATGCTCTATTGACACTAAAAAATGATATCTTTAGAAACAACCTAGATGGTAATTAAGATTAAAGAGATGACAATGTGCCTAAGATACCCTAATCCCTACAAAGCCCGGTTAGGAACTAGCGTTTGATTGGAAAAAGTCAAGTCTTTTGTTGATTGAAGCTGTGAGCCTACCCAACAAGAAAGGGAGACTGAAAGCTTGCTGCAAATAGTGAGCATTAAGACTACAGTTTCTTGAAAACTCAACATCAGAGATCTCAAATATAACATAAGTTTGATATTTTGTATCCTTTATTTACTTCTCTTCAGGATGAGATACCACATTCCGTTTCAATGACCACCAAGGCTGTGTTTGGCAAAAATAAGCTAGCTGAAAAGCTAACTTATAAGCTAGTACGTGTTTGGATGGACCATAAGCTAGCTTATTGAAACACTACTTGGAGTAACGTTTTGGGAGCTTTTTGTAGCTTTTTAAAATTATACCCTTATTAATATTAACTATTGTTCCCCAAGATACCCTTTTTGGTCATTTTACATACCCATAAGCTAGTTTTTAATTGTTCATAAGCTAGCTTATCAGCTAGTTTGCCAAACACAACCCAAGTTTCATGATTTGGGTCATGAATCCCCCATGGACTAGGCTCACTAGGTGGTCTGACAAATGATTATGAATCATGATATGATCCTATGGATCCAATTTGAATGGTGAAGTCATAGATCACAACTGATCCAAGAATTAGATCACATTGATTCAGCCACATATGAAACACTGATAACAACACTAGTTTGTTTTATACTTTTATTTATGCACATAATCTATTAATAATTTCTCAAACAACTTTTTCCCTCTTAATCAAGCAAACTTTAAGCTGAGATTGATGTTAGCCTTGAAGAAAACACCAAAATTATCGAAGAATTCATCAAATCAACCTCCATAAATTGGAAATGCATCAACAGTAATCAAAACCTAGAAAAAACCAACAGCTCAAGATTACCTTGAATTCACTAATTACTAAACAAAAATCAACATTAATCCAGAAAAAAACCTACATTTCTGTAAACCATCGGTAATCCCAAAACAAATTTCACAATCAATCTAAATTCAAACAAAATTAAAACAGGTCAACGATGATCCCAACAAAAAAAACCCTAATTTATCGAAGATTAAAACACAACCATACCTGAAGGAGACGATGAATCGCTATTATTCTGCGAATTCTTCTTCCCCATCGCTCGTACGACAAACGATTTCCGTGAAGAAATCATCTCGAACGCCTTTCCGACATCGAAAGAAACCGTCTTTCTCGATTTCCATAAAGAAGAAAGAGGCTTATTAACATCATACAACAACAAGTGACTGTTGTTCTTCGAAATATAAGGGCATCGAGCTGCAGTTTTGATCTGTACAGCACACAGATCCATTTAGTGATTTGTGAGTCTGAAATTGAAAAATTGAGAAGTGAATTTAGTGTGATTTTGAAGAAGAAGAAGGCATGATGATAGTGTGATATAAAAGATGATGATAAAAGGTGGGTTTATTAGAAGAGGAATTCAGTGGTAATCAATGCAGATGTTGGAGATGAGAGCAACTCAGGATGAAAGGGAAAGGAGGAATGTGTGTGTGTGTGTGTGAGTGTGTGAGAGAGAAAGAGTGTGTGTGTTTTAGAGAGAGAGAGAATATGCCAAGTTATAAACCGTTTTTTATGGAGAAAAAGACTCGGAAAAGCGATGAGGTTGGTTAGACTCATCCGCCAACATGTGTCCTACATGGTTTCGTGTGTTTGAATCTCAAGAAATAATTATAAGGTCAAATAAACAAAGAGAGGTTTTATTACGGTCCTATCCAACTATCCTAGTGATTTGCTCCGACCCGAAAGAGAACCCGGTTCATCCGATCTGGACCGGGTCAAGGAATCCTCGTAAAAACTTTTAGGTCGCGTTTGGTTTGCTGGAAACTTTTTGAAAGAATTGGAATCCTGAAGGAATTGGAATCCAATTTTATAATATGTTTAGTTGGCAGAAATGTCCGATGAAATTGGAATTCAGATATGCAAAATGATAGAATTGCCCTCATTTTGTTCTTATGTCGAAGCGAAGCGGTGGCGGCGGTCGGTTGCGGGTCGAAGCGATGGCGGCGGTCGAAAGCGGGTCGGAAGCGGTGGGGGCGGTCGGAGGCGGGTCGAAGCGGTGGCGGCGGTCGGCAGTGGGTCGAAAGGGTGGCAGCGGTCGGTCGAAGCGGTCGCGGCGGTCGGCGGTGGGTTGAAAGGGTGGCGGCGGTCGGCGATGGGTCGAAGCGATGGCGGCGGTTGACGGTGGGTTGAAGCGAAGTAGTAAGTTAGGGCATCTAATTGAAGGGTAATCTGGTAATTTGGCAATTCCCATGTCAAGGGATTTTAAAATCCTTCCATGTACCCAAGGATTTCAAATTCCTTCATATGAGGGATTTTAATTCCTTCCCCCAATTCCAATTTTCTTCTCTAAATCTTACCAAACGCAGGAATTCTTTGGAATTGGATTCCAATTCCTTTAGATTCCCAAGGAATCCTGCATACTAAACGCGCCTTACGGATCCGGAAGTCAGGGTTGTTGTATCCTATATATACAGAGGAAAGTTCAAATGTGAACTAAACTTTGGTTGTGAACATGAGGACCACTAAAATTGTACCACTTGACATATTCAATTTGAATATTAAGTGTTATTCAAACTGAATAATGTTGCATTCAGTGTTATTCAGTTTGAATAACACATGAATATTCAAATTGAATATGTCACGTTACGCGCTCTCGAATGTCCTCACGTTTATTTGAACATAACTTAATACTTATTTTAAATGTATTGGATGGTATGTAGGTTCTCCGATCTCATACACAAATCTAAAAGGCACGTTTTTTGTTCAATAATTGTTGATTTTATTGGGTTAGATAATCGGGCACAAGATTTGACCGGGTATTTACCATATATTGACTTGGGACTAGGTGGTTTGATCCCGCTGTTGGGGACCTTTATACGAAACCGGCATTAGGGCTAGGTAAGGGGGTACCCCTCCAAACCCATCTCGTTACGATTCCTACTCTCTAGGCTTAGCCATGCTAAACACCGTACAAACACTTTTTCAATCATGTTTCGTGTGGTCCTCTCATTTTTAGGTTATGTCATATCCAAATGTTTGCACATCAAATGCTACCTTATGAAGTTACAGTTTGAAGGAAAAAAATGAAAAAATAAATACAAGGAACACTGTAGTAATCGTTCATGTATATGGGTATGTATATATAAGTAGTTTTTCTTGCATGTATATGTATGGAAACCAATAAACATAAAACATCTTCATTTACTTATAGGCACCATGTGTATATTGTATAGATGATTGTTTATTAAAGTTTAAAAAAAAAGTTCACACGAGAACGCTAACTATTTTTAAAAATACAAGAAAAAGTTCGTTAATATACAAAATCACATGTGATTTTACACTAATGGAAAAAATAGGACACATGCGAATTTGGTGACTTAAATACGTTTTAGGAACCAAATTTGTGATTAAGCATAACACATGTACCATTTATATAATTGGCGAATGATCTTGTAAGAAGTTGAGTTAATGATGAGAAATATGAGAAGTTGATATGAAATCATGAATTGCGGTTTAGGAGAAAATTGATTTGTTGCATTTGATGCATATTATATCCGTGCATCTCATTATAATGTACATTCATTTTCCTATCCAAGGGTCGATAACAACTCATATTTTTCACGATGAACTCAACTTCTCATCAAAACACTATGCTTATATAGTTTACTTGAGATATAGTATTTGCATAAATTCATCTTGAATTTGTTTTAGAAGTTATGTACATTGGTTTAATATAATTTTGTAAACAAAAGTCTTTTGGGATTGCTTATTAAAATTAGCTTATGGTTTTTTTACTAAGTGCTTATAAAACCGGAATTTTATAAAAAAATTTGGAGTAGCTTATGGCGATAATAAAACATAAAAAGTTGAGAAATTGTATTTTAGTATTTAACAAATAAACATATAAAGAAGAGAGGGGCAAACACTAAAAACCTTTTATTAACCACAAGGGTTGTGGTGTAGCGGTAAATCTTGTGGGGATGTGAATGGTATCCCATTCGTCCCAGATTCGAATCCCCTCGTGCGCATTTTTTGGTCAGGCTTAGTCTCAAGCAACCGAATTTTCAGTTCTAAACTGCTAAAGATATAGTCTAGGCAAAGCCTAGATGAACGTTATCCAAAAAAACCTTTTATTACCGATACCATATGGAAATAAGTCGATAATCACTTTAAATTTACAATCCCAAATATGCCCTAAAAAAGTGCATTTGCTAAAGTTTGAAAATTTGAAAATAACCATGGTAAGCAATAAATTGGTTTTCCAACCATTTTTCTCTTCTTATTTATACAAGTGTCACTACATCTAAAATAATAATGTGGACCTAAGCCAAATAGCGAATATAGTCTATTTTCATTATTTTTTTAAGCACATGTATATGTTTTTTTTAATCTTGAAAATTTTATAAATTTAAAGGTCTGTAATTATGGATCTAAATTTTAAGAAGACAATAAGAGTAACCAAAAGAACAAAGCAACAAGAGTCAATTTCCCAAAAGAATAGGGATGACAACAGGACGGTTTAGAGGCGGGGAATTGATCCCTCCGTCCAGGTTGAAAACACCGTCCCCCATCCCTGCTTAAAAAACCGCAAGGCTCCCGCCCCTCCTCCCTAGCTTCGAGTTCAACTATAAACCATGGTGGAAGTTATTGGTAGCCTATGACTTGAGGCTTATAAGGCGCTAACAACTTCTACTTTCTATCCATATGGGACGGGTTGTTACAAACTCCCCCACTTGAAATCCAGAATCTTGTTGAAATCCTGACGTCCTCGTCAGGCCTACCCAGAATCTTTCTCTCTTTGTCATCGGCGATGTGGGATTCGCCTAAGATGTTACCAACATCCCCCCTCGAGGACTCATCATTCCCAATGAGGTTTGCCCCACCATCCCGATGGTACAATGATCGGTTCTGATACCATTCTGTAACACCCCAAATCCCAAAGCTAGGCTGGCCCAATAACTTCGAGTTCAACTAAAAACCATGGTGGAAGTTATTGGTAGCCTATGATTTGAGGCGCGCTAACAACTTCTACTTTCTATCCATATGGGACGGGTTGTTACACTCCCCGTTTAAAACAAGTGGATTTTCCGCGTTCGCAAACCCAACCCATTTATTTTGGGTTTCGATTTTGATTTTTTTTGCCATCTCTAAAAGAAAATCATAATAATCGATAGAAAGGAAAAATCGAACCCAATAGTGCAAATTAAATTTATTCATATTAAAAAATAAAATAACAATACAGGGGGAGGTTTCAAATTTTCCAAAACAAACAGAAGCCTCCTTTGAACTGAAGCTTCTGCCGGCCAGCTCTTCCGTCGGACCACTCGCCGGCCGACGTACGGCCGTCGTCTCTGCCGCCTCTCTCCGGCGAGTCATTCTATCAAACTCTTACACTCACTCAATCACCCTCCCAATCTCTTCTCATTCAGGTTTTCTCCCAAACCCTAACTCATATTTTAAAATTTTGCCCTAAATTTGATCTTACTCATTTCCCTAAATTGGTATGTTGTTGTAACTTGTAATGTTATACAATTATGTCACTGATTTATTCATTTGCCTTTAATTTGATATTAGTTAATTAGTTTAATAGTCTTTTGCCCTAATTAATTGTAATGTTAACATCTTATTAATTTGTTCAATTATGTATATATTGTTTTTATTAGTGTGGATGAGTTCATATCATCATATGGAGAAATGTTTAAAAAGGAAAGCTCCTTTGGAACCGGGGGGAAGTGCGCCAACTAGGGGTGTTTCCACCGGTGAATCTAGTGATACACCTAGGAGGGTAGACGTGGATGATCTTCCTTGGGATCCGTCTGATAGACCAGGAATTTTGACTTACGACCCTGATCAAAGAGATGAAATAAGACGACTGTATTGGCTCAGAGGACCTTGTCAACCACGTGATCATGTCTTTCCAACTAAAATGATAGGGTCTACACCAAGACGTTTTGTTCCCACGTGGTTTGACGAGTTTCGCTGGGTAGAGTATAGCGTGAAGACGGACAAAGCTTATTGTTTGTGCTGTTACTTGTTTGGGGAGGACGACTCGCAGTACGGTTGTGATGCATTTGTGACAGGAGGGTTTAGTAATTGGTCTGGAAAGGAAAGGTTATCGTTGCATGTTGGTGAAGGTAACAGTTTCCACAATCGAGCACAAAGAAAATGTGAAGCTATGCTTCAACAAATCGAAAGAGAGAAAAATGAATCTAAAATGCGATTGAATGCGTCAATAGATGTTTGTAGGTTGTTGCTTAAATTTGGTCTACCATTTCGTGGCCCCACTGAGTCAGAGATGTTTATGAATCAAGGACTTCTTGTGGATTGGTTAAAATTTCTCAGTGAGGCAAATGAGACAGTTCGTAAAGTTATATTACACAATGGGATTAATCAATTGACCAATCCAAAAATTCAGAAAGATATTGCTAATTGCTTTGCAGAAGCAGTAGTCAAGTCGATTGTAGATGAAATTGGTGATGATGTTTTTGGTTTGTTAGTTGATGAGTCTAGCGACATCTCAAAAAAGAAACAAATGATTGTGGTTTTGAGACACGTTGATGCACGCGGATTCGTTAAAGATAGCCTTGTCGGTCTTCTTCACTTGACAAAGACAACTTCCAAAACTCTTAAATGCGGGATTGATGCTTTATTTGCTAAACTCGGATTGAGCTTGAAACAAGTAAGTAATAAAATTTTTATCTATTACAGTCGTTAAGTTTATTATTCCTGAATCTCTGATTCTTTATTATTGTTCTTGATTCTTTTACAGGTTAGAGGTCAAAGTTACGATGGATCAAGTAATATGCTTGATGAATTCAAAGGGTTGAAAACCTTGGTTCTGCAAGATAATTTATCTGCATATTACATACATTGTTTCGCTCAACAACTTCAGTTAGTGGTTGTGGCGGTTGCAAAAGTCCACCCGGGTGTTTGGAAATTCTTTAAAATGTTAAGCATGGTATGCAATGTGGTGAATGGTTTTTGCAACCGAAAAGAAATGGTACGGGAGAGTTACAAGTTAAGAGTGCAAGAAGCCATTGGTAAAGGTGAAAAAGAAACTGGAACGACGTTAAATCAAGAACTTTTTCATACACAAGAAGGAGATACATGTTGGGGTTCTCACCATAGATCAATTGTGATTTTGATCAATTTGTTTCCCGATGTCGTGAGGTGGCTTGAATGGATCCTTGATCAAGGCGATGGTCCCAATAGTAGTCAAGCATTTGATATTCTATCATATTTTCAGACTTTTGATTTTGTGTTCTATTTGCATTTGATGTTGGAGATTTTAGTTGTGACAAACTTATTATCGAAATCTCTTCAAAAAGAGGATCAAAATATTTCAGAAGCGGGTTGCTTGATAGAAGGAACAAAATGGCTACTGCAAGGGTTTATACAAAGTGGGTTTAAGAATCTTTTGCAAAAAGTCGAATCTTTTTGTGACTTGCATAATATTCCAATGTTGGACATGGCGGAAGAATATGTAAATCCAATAAGAACAAGACAAAGGACCAACATTACCAATAGGCATCATTTTGAGTGTGATGTATTCCACCATGTCATACGTTTGCAATTTCAAGAATTCAACGATCGCTTCAGTAAGATAAGCACAGAATTGATTAAAAATATGGCAGCTTTGAGTCCTCGTGCTTCGTTTTCAGAGTTCAACAAAGCAAGTTTAGTGAAGCTTTGTGAATTTTATCCTTATGATTTTGATGAGATGGATCGGGTCAATATTAGTGGTGAGCTTGACTTGTACTATAATGATGTGCATCAACATGAAAGCTTTGCCAACTTGAATAGCATCGATGAATTGGCTAGAGTGATGGTCGAAACAGATAAACATCTTACTTATTCATTAGTTTATCGATTACTGAAGTTGGCTTTGGTTTTACCCATTGCAAAGACTTCAGTTGATGGATGTTTTTCTCCGATCAAGCTTGTGAAGTCGTATTTGTGCAATCAAATGGAGGGTGAGTTTTTGAATGTTGCGGTCCTTTGTGCCGTTGAAAAAGAAGCTTTTCGAAATGTCACGAATGATGATGTACTTAACCACTTTCAAAAGATGAGACCTCATCAAGAAGATCTCTAGGAGGTAACTTGTTATATCGTTTTGATGGAATCATATTTTACTTAGAAAATTAATCTTAAGATTTTCGTATGTGCATCTGCTTACTCATATTTTACTAACTTCTTATCAGGCATTAGTTTTGTGATTTATGCATGATCGGTAGCTATTATCTACAATAACCGTTCATGCGAAAGCAATCATTGAATAATCACTACACTTGGATAATTATTGGTTATCTGAGTTAAGTTGGTGACAGTAAGCATTATCTTTAAACTAACTTCAGTTTCTGTTCATTATATAGAATTTTCATTTCCTATGATGGGGGAAGGTGATCTGCGAACTCTCATTCTAGTTGGAAGAATGGGAAATGGGAAAAGTGCAACAGGAAATAGCATCCTTGGAAAGAAGACGCTCGTATCAATTTTTGAGTTGAATATGATAAATCCGACTTCTGTAATTAGTTTGGCTCTTCATTTAGTTGTATATGATTTATGATTAGACTTATCCTCTGGCTTGACTTTTTGAATCTTCAGTTGATGATGAAATTATTAGGAAGGAGATTGTCAGTTGTATCAAGATGTCTGCTAATGGTATTCATGTCGTTCTCGTTATACTCGGTTTGCAATCACTTTTCTGGTGAGGAAAAAGCTGCAGAAAAAAAAAACTTGTGATTACATGATAGTTGTTTTCACTTGTGGTGATGAACTAGAAAAAGATGACAATACCTTGGAAGCATTCATATGTGAATGTACACAAGCTTAGAAGGTGGGATTGGCCAATTAAGTAGCTAGCATTGCTTGTTGCCAAACTTTCCAATCATTTAACTGTTATATGCTTCAGTTGATTCCATTTTGTATTTCTATCACTTTGTTACCACTTTTTTAGTCATTCTATGCATGTGAATTTGCTGATAATCCACATACAGTAGGCCTTTGCTGTACTATCCATATGCTCTTTTGATAATATTTTTGAGAATATGTGGAGCCTCATTCTCGAAAAGAACCTTAAAAAGAAGAAAACGTATGTGAAAAATTGTCAAACTCTAGCTGATGTAAGACTCCATTAAATGATATCGGAGCTAACATCTACCATTAAAGGGACTTAACATTTTGAGGCAATATGTATTCGTCTATCCCTCCATTGGAAGGGGTATGTTAGAGCATCTCCCACAGCTATGCTAAAACAGAGATTTTAGAGATTTATAGTATATTTTTGCTCCAACATCATACGCTAAGATAGAGAAAAGACGATAGTAGAAATCTTCACATTTGATGGAAACTCTAAAACTACAAATTTAGGAGTACTGATATCTAATTCTTTCTTACCAACCAGAGACGTTAAAATTAAGTGTTTAGAAGAGAGAAATAATATTTTATTAAATAAACTGAATATTTTAATAATATGGTAAATAATCAAATTGTTATAATTTAACAGCTATAGCTATTAAAATTTAACATTTAATGATTATCTATAATTTTTTTAGTTTTTTGTTGTCAGTTTTGAAGGACCTTTCGGTTTTTAGGGGGCGTTTGGTTGGGGGTATTGAGCAGTCAGGAATGGGAATGATAATGAAAACTGCTGTTTGGTTTGATATTATATAATGGAATCATTCCTGCAGATCCATTAATTTTCATTCCTGACCAAATTGGGGGGAATGAAATTTTATTTTCTACTTGGTTCTTTTGGCCACCCATTGTTCCATCTATGGATGTTAAATGGAATATCTTTTGTATTTTCAAGATGAAAAAAACATATTTTTTCAATATGAAGCAATTTTTCATTGATTATAGTGGGTTAACCAAACAGCATCAATGCAATGCTCATTCCTATTCCCATTCTCCTGCATTCCCATTTTCATTTTCATTCCCATTCCTTGAAATGAACCAAACGCAGTGTTAGTTCATTTGAAGAGTTTTTTTTTTTTGATGCGTCTTTTTGATTGATGGGTCCCAAACTTCCCGTCGAGAAAACCAAGAAATAAAGATTAAAAAATTATTTGTTTAGCCAACCCCCCTCCCCCAATTTCTCACTATCTCGGCCCCATTACATAGTCAATAATGGTGTTTTTCTGTATCATTTATTATATCTTAATATCGTTTACTTTAACATTTTCTTTGCATAAAATTGCGTCTTTTTTTTTTTTTTGGGAAATTGACATGACATACTCTCACTAGAAGAAGTTAGATTGTTTTTTATTACCAATTTTATACAGGTAACATGTGGTTTCTTTACATCCACATTTTTATAAATCTAAATTTTCATTTTTAAAAAATGAAATGTACTCTTTTTATTTACCAAGTCTCTCTATATTCTATCCTTAACCAGTGTTTGGTAAAAATAAGCTAACTTATAATCTAGTTCATCTAAACATGTATCATAAACTACCTTATTAAAACGCTCTTTGAAGTAGGTTTTGGTAGTTTTTTTTCTTCTTCCCAATTATACTTTTATTAATATTAATTATTATACCTCAAGATACATTTTTGATTATTTTACATACTCATAAGCTAGTTTTTGCCAAACATAATTTATTTATAAAGATAACTTATTAGTTACTAGTTAGCTTATTAGTCAACAGTTACCTTATCAGCTAGTTTGCCAAAAACAACCTTAACCCTGGTTTTTTCGACATCGAAAACCCCACTTTAACGTCAATTGTTTAGTTGTTCCACGTGGAAAAAAAAGACTACACCCAACTTGATCTAAAAAAAAACCCATGAGTGATAAAGAATACAATAAAATGACCATTAGTATAATTAAATCGTTTTAGCGACCAAATTCATAATTTAACCATAACCCAGGGACCATTTATGTACTTTGCATAAAATCCATATTTTCGAATTTATTTTCAGTTACCGAAGAGTCATTTTGCACTTCAGAGCGACTGTTTGCCTTCCCTTGTCTGCTCTTATATGTGCGAAATGCGTCTTTCCAGATTCAGCCATTCTTCCTAGCTTTCACTAAAAATCTCTTCTTATCAGGTATGTATTTGCTCTAATTTGTGCTTTTTTTTTTTGCATTGATCAACATCTATTTCCACAATAGCTGCAACTAATGGTTATTGTTTATCTGAATTGAGTTGGTGATTATAGAGCATTCTGTTAAAACTGATTTCTTACAGACTCTGCATAATGGGGGGATGTGATGGTAGAACCCTAGTTTTGGTTGGGAAGACTGGGAATGGGAAGAGTGCAACAGGTAATAGCATCCTTGGGAAGAAGGTGTTCGAATCGAAGCGAAGTATCTGTGGAGTAACAAGGACTTGTGAGTTGAAGTCTGTTGAACTGGAAGATGGCCAGATGCTTAATGTGATCGATACTCCTGGTATTATTATTATTAACAATTTGATATTACTTGTGATCGATACTCCTGGAAGATGGCCAGATGCTTAATATTCGTTTTTAACATCAAAAGATGGAATGATACGAGGAAAAAAAAAGTAGAAATAAAATTTTCATTCCTTACAATTTGGTCAGGAATGGAAATTAATGGATCTGTAGGAATGATTCTATTATATAATTTCAGACCAAGCAACAATTATCATTATCATATTCCCATTCTTTACCCTGCAATACCCCCAATCAAGCCTCCCCTTAGACTAATGTTCTGTACTGAAAAATGGTCAAATGCTTAATCTGATTGATACTTCTGGTATAAACAATTTGAGATCATTTGTTAGTTTTTTTTTTCCTGGTATGCTATATATAATATGTTTCATGTTTATAAATCATAATCAGATGTTAAGATTACAACATGAATGTAACAAATCTAACTTCTGTGATTAGTTTATTTCTTCAATATTTAGCCATATAAGATTTGTGATTAGACTTAAACACTGACACTTTGGCAGGACTTTTTGATTCTTCCATTGATGATGAAACTATTGGAAAGGAGATTGTCAATTGTGTCAAGATGGCTGTCGATGGTATTCATGCTGTTCTTATTGTGTACTCAGTTCTCGATCGCTTTTCTGACGAGGAAAAGGCTGCAATAAGTATCTTACGGGGTCTGTTTGGGAGAAAGATTTGTGATTACATGATAGTTGTTTTCACTTGTGGTGATGAACTAGAAGAAGAGGACATGACCTTGGAAGAATTCATATGTGAATGTCCACAAGCTTTGAAGGTGGGCCGGTTAGGCCAGTTAAGTAGCTAGCATTGCCAAAAATTCCACTCTTTATGGGGAAAGTACTACAAAATGTATCAAACTATACCCGAAATGTTATTGTGTGTATCCACCTTTCAAAATATTTTTTGATGTATCAAACTTTATTTTTTATGTTATTGTATGTATCGCGACTTGTTCAACCGGTCAACAGCCGGTCACCTGCAGTTGGGACGATGGCCGGAGGTGCTGGGGGCCGGCGAGGGTGGTTTTAGGTGATGGTGCTTCAGGGTGGTGGTTTTGGGTCGGAGATCGGAGCGATGGTGGTGGTTTTGGGTCGGAGATCGGAGCGATATGGTGGTGGCAGGAGATCGGAGCGACGGTGGTGGTGGTCGGAGATCGGAGCGATGTTGGTTTCAGGTGGCAGCAGCAGTGGTTTTGAGTTGCGGTGGTGACGTTTACCGGTTCTGGGTCTCCGACGGTCTCCGACAACGGTTTCCGGTAGTCTCCGGCGACGCTTTCAGGCGGTCTCCGGCGAAGGTTTACCGGTTCAACCGGTTACAAGTCATCGGATACACACAATAACAAAAAAAGTAAAGTTTGATACATCAAAAAGCATTTTTGAAAGGTGGATACACACAATAACATTTCGGGTATAGTTTGATACATTTTGTAGTACTTTCCCCTTTGATGATTACATGATTTCTTTCATGTCATTTTTTCTCTCACTTTGTTATGGTGGTATGATTGTGGTCTTAATAGTTACTATCTTCTTATGAACACAGGTTGATGAATGAAAATGAGAATGAATCTTTATTCCCATCTTTTGATTAACAATGATATTTTGGGCTAATAGGGAATGAACCCATTATATAATAGAAAATCAAACATAATCTTTTATTTTCATCTCCATCTTTTAATAAGTCTTTATGTGCATGTTAAGTTGCTAATGCTGGCATTTGCTACATAGAATGATAGAACTTGATTTTGTATTCAGATTTATGGAAGTTGATTACTTACATGCTTTGATTGATATAAAGTTTGAATATTATTTCAGGACATTATTCGACTGTGTGGGAATCGTTGTGTTCTTTTTGATAACAGGACGAAAGATGAAACTAAGAAAGCCGATCAAGTACAACAACTTCTTGCTCATGTAAACAAGGTGTTAGAAACAAATGGTGGAGAACCATATACCAATGACATTTTTATCGAAATGAAGGTGAAAGTTATTTTTATTTACCATGAATTGCAATTTTACACTTGACTTGTAATCGGAAGCCATTGTAGTTCTCATGGTAACAATGTTTACTTGATAGAAACGGGAAAAAGCATATCAGGGGAATTCAAAAGAAGAGCACAAGAGGCATGACGAGTGGTTTGAGCAATTTATCGATATGGTATATATTCTCGTTTTGATGTTTTTCTTTACAAAATCATCATCGATAAGTTGGTTACTTTTTTGTTTTTTGTACCACATGAGTTTTTTTTAGTCTTTTATCTTAAAAGTTCTGAATCATAATAAACCTGAATCTAAAAGGCTAAAAACTAAGAGCACCTCCTGATTCCAATAGTCTCTATAATTTTTTTTAAACGGGCCTTAATGTCAAAAACTCTAAAGCTAGGAGTTCTCTATTCATGCCCCTTGTAGGAGGTATGGATAGGTGTATGTAAGTGTAAAGGTGGGGCCCAGAGTAGAGGGGATATAGATAGCAACACCCTATACACTTAGGTTGTGTTTGGCAAACTAGTTTATATATATATATATATATATATATGTAAAATGACCAAAAATGATATCTTTGAATTTAATAATTAATATTAATAAGGGTATAATTGAAAAAAAACTATCAAAAGCTCCCAAAATGCTACTCCAAGTAGCGTTTCAATAAACTAGCTTATGATACATGTTTGAATGAACTAACTTATTTTTCCCAAGCACAACCTTAGCACCAACCTGCTCTCTATTTTAGAAATTTCAACATTCATTATATTATTATAATATTCTATAAATTTAATATTACGAAACACTTCTTAAAAATAATTCATATAAAGTAATAGTATTTCAAGTTTTCAACCCCATTGGTGGGAAGTAGGAACTAACAAAAAAATGATTTCTCTCCATACTTCAAGTTTTAGAAAATTCTTTAAACTTGGAAATTTCTTTAGTTTACTTGATTTTAGAGAACAATCAGAAAATCTATTGGATCAATTTAGTGAACAAAGGTCTCGGTTTCTTTATTTTAGAGGATCAATTTAGAGAACAATGATCTAAAACGGGATTTTATCCCGTGTTTGCAAGGAAAGAAAAAAACATACAAGCCAACTCTACCAAGGGGAAGCTTGTGTTATTATCGTATTTTTAAGGAATATATGCATGCTAGCACTTTTCACGATCCTGAAAATTTTTACACAATGACAAAAGAGCAAATCAGTGGCTACTGGGTTCGCCTAGGCAAGTGAAATGGGCCGGTGCTAGTGTCTTTTATGCTGCCACTGTTTGTTGATTTTTTCATTGAAGTTAATTGCATATAACTAACTATTGGAATTTGAATAAATTTTGTTCCACAGATCGAGTTGAGGTTCATAAATTTAAGGCTGGAGTTTGAACGAGTTTTGTTTGAAGAGCGGACTGCTCGGGCGAAGGCTGAAAGAGAAGCTAAAGCTGCAATGAAGAAAGCAGAAGATGATATCAAAAAATTGAGGAAAGAGTTGAAAGATGCCAAGGAGCAATCTTCCAATGGGTGTGTTATCCTGTGATTTTTTTTTTGGTGAACCTTTTTTGAGCGGGTTTAATCTTTTGATGCTTTTACTGTGTCATTTTGGCACTGTTGTTAATACCCGTTTTCTCATTAATTTTATTTTTGTTATTGTTATCTGGCACTTAATTTCGTGCGTTTCGCAATTGTAACAATATTTAGTGAACGGGAGATGGCATAGGAAAGGCTTACCAAGTCGAAGAACTAAAACTCAAATACAATTAAGGGAATGTTTGGTAGTGGCTTAAGAAGATTTAATCTCTTGAGCTTATTTAATCAGCGATACTTGTGTTTGGAAGCAACTTAATGATTTCATGGTGAGCTTACCGATTAAGTTTTTGAAGGTAGCCTTTATGCAAACAAACATCACGTTTTCACCTTTACCGCTCTGAAATTTCCCAAATAAATATTCTAATATTCCCTCCCTAATGTTAAGGTGCGTTTGGTACCTATGTAGGACATAACAGGAAAATTAATAAATAATATTAAGAAAGTTACAAAAACATCTTAATTTAAATGTTGATTAAAAAGCTCATATCCATAGAAATCAAATTAAATTTTTTTTTTGTAAGTTTTTGTTTTACTTTCCCCGTATTTCCATTTTTTTATATGATATAATATTTATATTTTGATCGATTTATATAGTTTATTAAAAATTATAATAAAAACAAATAATTTTTAATAAAGTTAACTAAAATTTAAACAATCGATAATATATGTACAAAAAGGTGAATTAAATGCTTTAGAACTAAGAAGAGAGTTAGGCTATGTTTGGTAAACTAGCTGATAATTAATAAGCTAGTTGATAGCTGATTAGCTAGCTGGTAACTGATAAATAATCAATTACAGTATTTTATAATATAATTAAGACAAAAAATTCTAATAGTATAATTAAAATAAATTTCTAACAATATAATATGTTAAATAATACAAACAATAAAAAAATTATATAATTTAGCATATTGAAATAATATATAATTGATTATTATTTTTATATTATACATACTATAAATATACAACTGTTAAAATAAACTTTAGAAAAAAAATCTACATTAACTTATAATTTAAATTACTATTAAATATAATAAAAATAAAAATAAAATTTATTAATTTTACGTATCTTAAATAATTAATAATTTAAAAAAATATAATTAAGAGTTAGATATAAATATCTTTTTGAGTAAATTACGGATTTGGTCCTTGTGGTTTGACGAAAATAACGGATTTGGTCCCTAGAGTTTAAAAAATACAAATTTGGTCCTGTAGTATGCGATTTCGTCCGGTTTTGGTCCCTCCGACTAACGGCTGTTAAATGAAGCCGTTAGTTCAGGGGTAATTTCGCCTTTTTCCATTTTAACAAACCACAGGGACCAAATTTGGACAAATTTCTTTTTTTGTCTTTTTCTCTCTCATCACTTCTTCTTCCCCACAAAACACACATACACACACCACCCTTTTTATCCACCACCACCCACCACCCTTTTTATCCTCCACCACCACCACCCATTTTATCCACCATTACCCACCACCATTTTTATCCTCCACCACCACCACCACCCATTTTACCCACCACCACCCACTACCCTTTTTATCTTCCACCACCACCCATTTTATCCACCACTACCCATTTTATCCACCACCACCCACCACCCTTTTTATCCACCACCACCCACTACCCTTTTTATCCTCCACCACCACCACCCATTTTACCCACCACCACCCACCACCCATTTTACCCACCACCACCCACCACCCTTTTTATCCTCCATCACCACCACCACCCACCACCCTTTTTATCTTCCACCACCACCACCACCACACACCACCACCAACACCACCCCACCCATTTTACCACCATACACACACAGATATATATATATATATATAACCCACAATATCACCACCACCCATTTTAACCACCACCATCAACACCATCAACACCATCCTCTTATATATATATATAAAACCCACAATACCGTTGTGACCACACACACACACACACATATATATATACATATACATACATACATATAAACCCTAAAAAACAACTAATTTATTAACTGGAACCCTAGAAACCCTCAAATCCCTTGCCCCAAATCCAAATCTATATCCACCCCAAATCTCTATCGGCAAAATCGAACTCAGTTTCACCAATTTCATGTACCTCACATCGAATTTCTTCACACTCAAACCCTACCAAATCCCCTAATTTCCTCTCCCGACGAGTGGTGGTGGGTGGTGTGGTGGTGATGGTGATGGTGGGTGGTAGGTAAAATTGGTGGTGGTGGTGGCGGCGGTGGATAAGTAAAATGGATGCTGGTGGTGGTAGGCGGTGGTAAAATGGGTGGTGGCGGTGATTGTGGGTTATATATATATATGTGTGTGTGTGTGTGTGTGTGTGTTTGTGTGTGGTGGTGGGTGGGTGGTAGTGACGGTGGATGGTGGTGATGGGAAAAATGGGTGGTGGTGGGTGGTGATGGTGGGTTATATTATATATATATATATATGTGTGTGTGTGTGTGTGTGTGTGTGTGTGTGTGTGTGTGTGTTTTGTGGGGAAGAAGAAGTGATGAGAGAGAAAAAGACAAAAAAAGAAATGTGTCCAAATTTGGTCCCTGTGGTTTGTTAAAATGGAAAAAGACGAAATTACCCCTGAACTAACGGCTTCATTTAACAGCCGTTAGTCGGAGGGACCAAAACCGGACGAAATCGCATACTACAGGACCAAATTTGTATTTTTTAAACTCTAGGGACCAAATCCGTTATTTTCGTCAAACCACAGGGACCAAAAGTGAAGTTTACTCTATCTTTTTATATAAAATATTTAACATGTTTTAACTATATAATATTTTAAAAATCATTATATTTATCTATATAATTAAACATATTAAATAATATAATTAATAGTATTTAAAAATAAATAATGTATAATTTAATTATAATTAGTTTTAATTATTAAAAATTAATATTTATTAACAATAGTTATTTTTTAATAATAAATAGTTATTATTAATAAATAATAATTAATATATAATTTTAATTGATAATAGTTAATTATTAATAAGGGATATAATTGGAAAAAGTCACAAAAAACTTCTCATAAGCTACTCAAAGTAGCTTATCAAAAAGCTAGCTTATAAGCTATTTTTGTCTTACTAAACATATTCACAGAAAATAAGCTAGCTTATAATCAGCTTATTCAAAATGGATAATCAAAATATAAAATCTCCATCAAAAAAATACAATCATCTCCAACACATAAAAATATAATATTATCTGTATCTTTTAAATCTAAGGAGGTAAATGTGTACCCGGTAAAAGTCAACAATATAGTTTAATTATTTCACCAGATAAAATTATAGTCTATCAACATATGCACCAATTTACCTAGTAAGTGCTTAACGAGTAAAAGTCCTCAATCTCATTTAAAGGATAAGACTAACGAGTTTCTATTTACCAAAACTCTCCATCTGATTTGGATTTTTCTCGGCATAAAAAACCACCTCTTCAACATTCGAGGATTTAGCTGCTCCACAAGGAAAAAGAGATTTCGATCTTGCAATCGCTCCACGTCACGGTTATTTCATATCAATCAAGACTCTCAAGGCTAAAAACTAAGGGTGAGCATAATCGGGCACCCACCTATTTTTTATTGAATCGGAACCGCCTACACCGGTTCTTCATAGAATGATAGAGCCACTACAAGGAAAAAGCCTTTTGGCAACAACCGCTTTCAACGAGGACACTTGTCCGTTTTCAACTTTCAATTAACTTTTTCCTTTTTTTCCGACCATAAAATCCATCTTTCGTGGTAGAAATCCCGCCATTTATTTTTATTACTTTCTACGACGACAATGTCCTCACGACAAGTTATTTTAACTTAATTTTTTTCTTTTTTTCCCACCATAAAACCCATCTTACGCGATAGAAATCCCGCCATAAAAAATATAAATTTCTGCGACGACATTTGTCCTCATCAAGTTTATTTATATTTAGTTTTTAATTTTTATTGTATGCCCGGTCTAGATATCACAGCATATGGCTTTTTGCGAAAACATACATATATTATTTATCAGCTATCAACTAGCTTATAAATCAATAACTATTATATTAACTAGTTTACCAAACATGGATTACACCGAGAACTCCTGTAGTCCAAAATCCAAATCTGGCAAGCAAGATATATATTGGTATATAATAAAAAATTATATATATGAAAAGTTCAAAACTTGGCTAGCAAGAACTCCAACGGCTATTATCCCCACCACCTTTTCTAACCTCCGACCAGATCTCCAAAAAGGCAATAATACCTTTTTGACAGCCTTGCCTAGCCTAGCTCCATACTATAAAACTCCCAATCTTAATTCCAAATTAATTATATAAACTCCATCTAATTAAGCACTATATATCACTATTTCATCATTCTTTTAGCCACTAATTAGTTAAAATGGGTAAAAGAAGATCATCACCCATAATGTCCAAAGTTTCAAACCTCATCAAAGTCTCCATTTTCGTTGCCAAAATGCGGTTGGTTTATCTAAAGAAATCAACCACCTTTAGGAGGAGGTCCTTGAAGCACTACAACAGCTACGGGTGGCTTCAAGAACACCAGTTCTCTCCTTCATCGACTCCCCTAATCCTCCGTGTCCGTCCCCGAAAAACAACGAATTACGGAGGGTCGGCGTATAGTTCGCTTTGCTTTAATCTTTCGTGTTTCGGTGGGCGGTATGATCACCGAGGAGGAGTAACGGTGGTGGCCGACGATGAGAATTATTCATTTGAATCCGCCATTGTTGAAGAAGATGATTATGATGATGATTCAGTAGATGAAAGAGCAGAAAGATTCATTGAGAGGTTTTATGAAGAGATGAAAAGGCAAAGAAGGGAGTCATCATCATCTGCTAATTTTCTTGAATACTGAGAATGGAAAAATTATTTTATTCTTTTTTTTTTCAATTATTTCATATTTCCACATTCATTATTAGTGGTTGATATTTTCAGGGCATGCTTTGATTTCTTTCGACTTTGTATTTCATTGTTAAAAAAGGATTTTTATTGATTCAAATATAGTAAGCAAGTTTGTGAAATGAAATGTGTAAATTACCTTGGTATGTGAATGGTGTTTTTTTAAAGGTATAGCGGTATTTAACGAACGAATGACTATCACGAACACATACGCGCATGCACACCTTCCCGGCAGCCAGAAGTATCAGACATCCAGGGACAGCCCGCTAATCCGCCACTGTCTTGGCCCAACTTACGTTGGACCTAAGCCCAACCACAGTTTTTGACAGGGCTGGGAGCATTCATGTCTATGACTGGACTAACCTAAGGATTGGGATCGAAACCGGGTAGAATGGGATCCTTATCGACATGATTTGTGGCATAGTACGTTTTATAGAAGAAATTCTCCCTTTTTATAAATGAGGCTGTGTATTCAAACAATACAAGCTAAATATAAATAAAGAATGAAAATATATCAGTGATCACTTTTACCGAAATGAAGGTACGTAAAAGTTATTTTTAATTACCATGGTATTGCAAGAATATTCATTGTAGAGTTTTAAATGTTGAGACGATAATGATGTGTCAGGAAAAAATATGGTAAGTGAGGTTTTTAGAGGTTCTACCACTCTGAATGCTTTAATGAAACTTAAATTAATCTTATTTATAGTTTAAGCTAGATAAAAGATAATAGTGAAACTTTAATTCAAATCTAATTCTAAATCAACTAGAAAAAGGAAAGATAAAGGAGGATTTAAAACATTAACTAGGTAAAGAGACAAAATCCAAAATAAACAAATCCAAATAAAGCAATAAGCCTTTAAGAAGCAATACAAAGATGTGAAAAGCTAGTCCAGGTTTCGTGAGTTTGGTCATGAGTTTAAGTCATCGAGAAACTCGTGCTAGCCTCTGTTTGCCATTCCAAATTTCAACGGCGATAGCGACTTTAGAGCATCTTCAATGGAGGTTCTTATAAGAACCTCCTTTTTGCACTTTTTATTGCCACCTCATTTCCACCTAATTAAAACAAGAACTCTTATTAAATGTCACAATGGTAGTTCTTCCAAGAACCTCTTTTTTTGGGACCCATGCATCTTTTAAACACATAATTTTAATAATTATAAAGTTAAGAGAAAAAATAAAAACTAGTAATATGTCAATTCATACCAAAGATCAAGGTAAGAACCAAGGTTCTTAAATAAGAACCTAGAAGCAAATGAGTTCTTATAAGAACTCTTCACAATGGTAGTTCTTACAAGTCATTGCACTTTTTGCTTGTAAGAACCTAGCGTTGGAGATGCTCTTAAGAGCATCTCCAACCATACGTCAAATCTAGATTTGGCGTGTTTGAAGCTCCAATCAACCGGTAAACACCAATTTTTTTGCCGTTCATCTTCTTCACACGCCATATTTGGCGCTCAAATTTCACATGGGCCCACCACTCCCATATTATTTATTAGTATTTAATTCTAATTCTAATTTAACTATTATATAAATTTAATTTAATTCCTGTATATGATATTATAATATAAGGGAAACAGTTTTTTTATTTAGGTTTTTAATTAATGTAATTTGATTTAAATATTAATATTAAATAAAAGGTTATTTTTTTTATTTTATTAAATCTTTATTAAAAATAAATTACTTATTATTATATAATTATTGTTATAAAATATAATTTGTAATAAATAAAATATGTTATTTTAATGTGGGGTCCATAAATTTGGTGTTTTCTTAGAGAATGGTTGGTTTTTTTAGTGTTGATGGATCCACAAAATTTGGTGTTTTTGGTGTTTTTTTTTGTGTCAAGGTTGGAGATGCTCTAAGTCACATTGAAAGTGGCAACGGGCTCTGATTTTCCGTTTTTCGATGCCAAATTCCGAGGTTTTTTCGAGCTCATTTTCTTTTTTTCCAAAAGCTTATTACCCTTGAATTCTCTCTATATATCAAATGGTTATTTAAATGGTTTTAGAAACATTAAAAGAGAGATTTCTTTTGCCAAACAATCCAAATCTTAGCGACTCGGAGGTTGCTTTTTAATGAAACTATTAAAAGATAAGCAAACATCCGAATATGATAAACGTTATAGATGCGTTTAGTACCTAGCCATGACATGACTAAACAAAACACCTGTTTAGCATTTGATAAGAGTAGACAAAAGGACCAGTAAAGTGACCAATTTACCTAAAGGTAAACAAGAAAGTGTGTTTGATATTTTAAGAAAACTTTGAGAGTATCATCGTAAAATATAGCTTTGTTCCACTTTGATCCGTTTTTTTGTTTTACATTAAAAGATGTCAAAAATTTGGTTTCTTTAGCACATCATTTGTATCATTTGATTAATATAGCAATACCTTACATCTGTATCTTTTAAATCTAAATTTCTTTAGTGACTTGCATTAAATAAATTCAGTGGCTTCTTTGAAGTACAATTTCATACCTTTACCATCGTCTTCAACATATTTTTATGTTCTTTTTCCAATTCTTTTAAAAATCTAAATTCATTAATACAACTTCTCATTTTTATCTAAAATCAAATAAAGAAAAGACACCCTCGACCGGAAATATCGGTGCTTGGATGAACCTTCGACAACACGTGACCAGCAATGGGCCAAACTTTAACTTAGAACGGAAAATCTTACCAATTAAGGGGCATTTGGTTACAGAGGCGGATCCAAAAAAAATTTCAAATATCAGCACAAAGTTTAACATAAAACCAAATTCAATTATAAAACATACGATTTAATAAAAAAAATGACAACCATAGAAGTGTTTTTTTGCAACACAACAAGTGGTTTATGTGGTTGTTACCAAAAACCAACTTTAATGTCACATGTAATGATACTACCAGTAGGCTGCAACCACTTTTTGCTAACTGTAAGAGGGCTAAAAACAACAATAGAGCGAGAACTAACTTACCGGATTGACAATAATGCTTTAAGTTATTTGCGTGCCATGAGTTACTTCAGTGCTAGATCATAAGTAAAACTAACTTACCAGAGTTTCTAACTCAGGCTGCTTAGCGAAGCTGCCAGAAGATGATCGCGCCTGCTCTCGATGAACTTCTGCCTTAATTGCTCAAATTTTCCTTCGGTAATTGCTTCTCTAATCAGGCGAAAGAATGCCAAATAGTGGTGTGTGTTATGTCTGCAAAAAGAAAACATGTTTACCAATATTAGTAAAGACAAAGGATAGTATGTATGCAGACCTGTCATCTACTCCTAAGAGTAGAGCCGTTGTTTCCGAAACCCTCAAGTTGCACAAAGTGTGCGAAAAAGAAAATTTGCACAAGAAGTAGGAAGAATTTGACAAAATTAAGCAACGTTATACATTTCAAGAAGAATCTGAGCCAACATTTCGTGGACATTGAGTAGATGATTAATGTATGCTTTAGTATGGTTCTGGCATGTGTAGCAGTTGCAGCCATCAGCGATCGGTGATGCATCTTTCCTGCACCAATAAATAGCAACAACATGGGAAACAAAATAAATATAATTTTGCAAGGCTAATAAATACATGCTTCATATGTTTTACAACTCATGAACATGTAAAAAAAAATGAAAGCTTAAACCTAATGACGTAATGAGCATCCACAATAAAAAAAGGAGTGGAACAAAAAATTTCAAAAAGATGGGACAAGATTGATAAATTACTGAACTACCCATGTCAGATTAAAACCCTAAAACCTTGAACAACTTTCCAGTCCAATCCAGTCCCGCCTGCATATCAAATGCATCCCAATTCCCAAATCTAAGATAAAATAAAAAATATATATACAAGAAAGTTACCTATAAATAGTTGCTTTTAGATTTATCTTTGTGTGGTCACTTGCCATAGCACTTAGTTGAGAGTCAGGCACATGTTTACACTGTCCATCAAGTGGGAAGATAAGTGCAAACCCCCCAAGGGTAAGATGGTAAATATACCTGTCAAAACCATCATAATAGCTTTCAGTTGACAAAAGAGCAGCAAGAGAAACAAAAAGTCAGCACAGCTAACAAAATCTATACATACATGGAGTCAAAGAGATCAATGCCTGCAGCAATGCCCTGTAATACCTCCTCTACATAGATGGAAGAAAGATTATTTAGTCAAAAAACGAACAAGCACCAAGTTATTACCATTATTATCAGTTTATGACATATACTAAACAGAAAAAATGGTCTTAGAATTTTTAATATACTATCTTATTTTGAATATGAAATGCATTTGGTTTTGACATCAGAAGCTGAACATATACCTTTTTTGAAAAAATTAATATGCCTTTGAGAAGGACGAGGAAGACCAACGACTAGAAGTCTAGAAATTAGGTTACAAGCTTAAAAATGTGCAAAAATACATACCTGGAAGTCCAAGGCCACAAACCTGGCGTGGCTTTTCTTTTGGTAAACAGTCCTGAAACAAATCAATGTATTGCTCATAAGTCACAAAATATATATGTGTGTGTAGAAACCAAGTAATCAAATGAAACCCAAAAATTTATCCACCCTTGTAGAATGAAAGTATGAAATAGTGTGACAAACATTTAACCCTTTAACATTAAGCATTCATAAGCCTTTTTGTAAACTTACAAGTGTCTCTCATTTTACAGCTTACACCCATGTACCTCTAGGACATAGACTCTAAGGGGTCGTTTGTTTTTTAAAAGTTACATCTTAAAACCTCTTAAGTCTGAAAATTAAGAGGTTTGCAGACTTAAGACTATTTGTTTTATTTTTAAGAAAAGGTCTAAAAACCCCTTACCGTCCTCTAAAATTTTAAGAGGTGCACATTTCACCTCTTATTTTTTAGATGTGAAATCAGACTTCAAACATCAGACGTCTTAAAAAACGAACGACACCTAAAGGTCTCTAAATATCTACCATGACCATCTATTATCTATGCACTGATAGGCTTTGCATTTCAGACCCAAACAAAAAGAAGAAGAAATAATCAGATGTACATCATTATCTAATTTCATTCTTATATTGAGGGCGATTTAGAAGTTAATAAGACTCCTGTAGCAATCATTCAGAGCAAGACGATAATACCCCCAACTCTTTAAGTCAAATGAGTTAATTTCAGTTGCCAAGACAAAATGAACTTAGGTGGGACTTGGTAGTTGATTAATAGTATTATGTATTCCCGCTTATGACCAACTCTCAAGTTTTTTTCACACCATATTGAATTTTAAGCATTTTCTAAACTAAAGGCCCCAAATTCTTCTTCAATAGCCATCCCCCACCAATAGTTAGCCAAAAGTTGCATAATGTCTTTGAAGGAAAATGATTTAAGACGATATACAATAAGGGTTTACAAGACTCATAGTCAAAACAAAATGCATTCTTCAATCCAGGGTCAGCTCAACAAAAGCAAAAAAATCATAAATACCATGATATCTAGAATCCAAATTGTTCGATACTTCTTTCCTATAATTGCATAAAGACGTAAATGGGTATGACGATTGGCTTTAAATAGTTAAAAAGTATAGTACCGTAACAGCATGCAGAAGAGTAGATCTTTCATCGATGCTATCTCCAAGACCAAAACCGCCAATATAATAACCTGTAATGCTACCTCATATCATAACCTCGAAAGAGGATTAAACTTAATAAATGTTAAACCATAGAACACATCATCAAACTGATGAAGAAAATTGAGGTAGACGATATGGAAAATAACAAAAGCTAAAAGAAGATTGGTGCCGTTGTACATCACATTTCCTTTATTTTTTACATATATGTAATGGAAATAACACTTTGCTTCCACTTTGTATTCTCTTCCACTTTATGTTAAAGTATTGTGTTTTCAGCAAGTTTCCTACTGTAGATGTCTCGTTACGTTTTCTTATTTTTTGTAGTGCTTGTTCACCATATGTTAGTCTTATTCCTTCTTCCCTAGGGATATCACCTCTTAAAATTTTCTACTGATTTTCTTTTTTCTTTTGGCCCGACATTGAACCAGTGAGTTGTGATTACCATCTTCTACTCGGTTTAGTTGAAACATGAAATTCATGCAGCTCAAAGAGGATTCTTAATCCAAAACAGCATTTATAGAACTAAAGTGGCTGTAAACTGAAGACAAGACAAACTTAGATTCTGAAAGCAATAAATAACACAGCATACCAGATACATTTCTCTGTGCTACCTCTTGAGCACAACGTTGACGTTCTTCAATGCTGCATCCTCCAACAATGGATCCAAAAAGAGCACCGTCTGTCTACATTTCAGAAATTATTACAAGGAAATTACAAACAATTAGAAGGTAATTATATTGAAGAAGGTTAGGCAACAAAAAAAACTGAATTTAGTTGGGATAATTTCCTGTGTGGATCCCATTAATTGTGGGAATGATTTGATTTGATATGATTGGTTACAATCCCATAAATCATGAGATTAAATTAGGATTGAAGAGGAGGTAGAAGTCAACATTGGGGGTACCCAAATGGACAGTTTCAAGTATCTAAATTCATGGATCAAAAATAGGGGGAGGTCAAGGAGGATGTAATACATCACCTAAAACAGTGTGGCTGAAGTGGAGAGCTACCAATAGAGGAAAAATAAATGTGAAGTAGAGTTGAGGTTGGCAAAATGACTCAAGATTCTGTCTTGAATTGTTTTGCTTTAGTTTTCATTGGTTTTCTGTTTCTCATTGTAGTTTGTCACGATGATAATATCAAAAAAAAAATGTAACAAGATAACCTAAATACCAATAATGATCCATATATAAAAGTGGGATGAATGACAATGTCCGAATATTGGAAAGACAGAATAAAGTTACCGTTTTTAGTGAAATACAATCATCAAGCCATCTAATAGTTCGATCAACAGACGCTTTATTCCTCTTTTCTGTGACTGAAGCAGATACTTCATCAGCCAAACTAACCCATATGTCTGGCTTCATGAAGAAATCATTTTCATATACTCCAGAGGTTTCACCTGTGATCATACATACAGACATTATAAGCATAATAGAAAAAAGATATATGAGGCCAGATATAGAGAAAACTGCATTCAAAGAAAGAGTTAGAGAATTGCCAAGAAACGTCCACATGGAGTCTCAAACGATGCTCCATGCTTGTTACTACTATTACATTCTGGAAGCGATAGAATAGAATCCCTGGCAAAGCAACAAATCCATAACCATGCAAACCGAGAAGCTGATGCAATCCTCCGATATTTGATATTGTCTTCATATTTGGACCCTCCATGCTGAAAGGTAGAAGACGTTTTTTTATGTGTTGGAGAATAAAAACATAGAAGCTTCTTATCAAAGGGAAGAGACAAACAATAACATGGACGGAGACTAAATGAAATATTCAACCAAAAAACAAACAAAGATCAACACTTCACAGGCTCGGCTTGAACTTGGACATCTTAGACCAAAAATGCTTCAAAAAAAAACACGATATCTTTGCTTTATGAATATTTACGTTGATAAAGATAACAATTAAGAAGTCATGCCATCAGCTGTATCAACTAAGAACTCAATACACCTCTCAACATGTGGTAGAAGTGTATGATTTGCTGCATGGCTTGGCCATGTCACTACATATACATAACATGCATGTAAGACCCTAAACAAGTTCCGCAGGAATTGAACTCTCCATAAAGTCTCTTATTGCCACTCCTAATGCCAAGTTAGATCAAATTCCCTTGATATCCTGAGGTTTTTGTTGCAGAATTCAAAGAATTGATGAATTGGAATGAAAATTCATTGACAAATCCTTAGTGATGTTTGGTGCACGATATAAATTGATGGAATCCTTTGAATTCCACAATTTAAGAATTCATCATTCCTTGGCTTAAGTGAAGAAATCGAATTCCTACCAACTAAACATGTGGTCAAATTCCATTCCAAGTCATTCAAAATCAAATTTCCTTTGATGGTCACTATTGTATCCGTAAGAACTTCTTGTAATCCTCTCATCTCCTCATGACCGATACACTATCCACACCACATTAATCTTGTGTTGCTATTCTTTCAATTTGACTTGACATTTTTATGTTGCTATTGTTTGATGACCTAAGTTTTCGGTGCTTTACATTAACCTGTGAAAGCACATGTCTTGCTCCCAATTTGTTCCATATTTTCATTACTTGTGATTTAATCCCATCTTTAACATTTGGAACACAAAAACCTATAAGCAGTCAAGCATCAATAACATTGCAAATCAACCACTTGAAACTCGCATTTAAATTCCTATCCCTAAACATTTCAATACATTCATTATAACACATCCAAGTCCAATTAGGCTGGTTTGGCAAAAATAAGTAGCAGCTTATAAGTTTTGTACACTGATCAAGAATGTACCATAGTAGTTATTAAAACCACTAGTTGATAGCATTTCAGAGCTTTTTATTTTATTCCAATTACAACCATTATTAACATAAAATTCATAACTCAAAGATACCTTTTGTGGTCGTATTTTACATATTCATAAGCTAGTTTTTGCCAAATGAATTTTTTCATAAGCTAGCTTATCAGTACAACTTGATCTTGCCAATAAATTAAGACTATGTTTGGCAAAGTAGCTGATAGCTAACTTATGAACAAACTTATGTTTGGCAAAAACTAGCTTATGATTAGTAAATTGACCAAAAAGGTTATCATTTAGTTTAACAATTAATATTAAAAGAGTATAATTGGAAAAACTAAAATAGCTCTCAAAAACTACTCAAAATAGCAATTCAAAAAGTTAGCTTACGGTACTTTTTGATGGACTAACTTATAAGTTCAGCTTTATTTTTACCAAACATGCCTAAATAAACTGAAGAATTACTTACAAATGCATAGGGCTAAACTGAAGAAGCCGAGAATCCGGATTCGGAAGTGATGAAAGGTGATCAGGCGATATGAAAGCAGGCAGACCTTTGCGAGTTGTGAGGAGTAACGCCGGTGTCTCTATCTGTATCTCTTTTTCCGGCGGGTCCTCCTGCCGGCAGCCACCACTACTACTCAATTGCAGTATGCCAACCCTAGCTCGCCCGTTTTTGCTCCATGCCTTCACTGAAAACTTCATCGTTGCACTATTGCCTTCTTGGAGCTGCTCCGGCGAGTTTTTTTCTTGCCGCCGTTCCGCCGCCGGCATCGGTTGTTTGTGGAGTGGTTCGCCGCCGCCTGAAAGTTTTGGAAATTTGGCGGAAGTTTTTTGGGGGTAACGAAATTGTTATTTTTGTTTAGAGGAAAACTACAATTTTGGTTCGTAAGGTTTGTTAATTTTTTTGAAAGTGGTACTAAGCTTTTATAATTTAAAAGTGGTCCTTAAGGTTTGATTTTGTTTTGAAAGTGGGACCTGACTACTAATCCTGTTAAAGATCTTCGTTGAGTTTTGGGGGCAAAATGTTCAACCATAATTTTGTTCTCCTTTCAAAGCAAAATCTAAATCTTAGAGAACCACTTTTTGAATTATGAAAGTTTAGGTATCACTTTTAAAAAAATAATAAACCTTAAGAATCAAAATTGTAGGTTACTCTTTTATTTATAGACTATCTTCACAAAAATGTATCTAACTTTACCATTATTCTTATTGTGTGTATCCAACTTCAAAATGTGTTATTGTATGTATTATACTTTCAAAATGTGTTATTATATATAATATTGTACTTATTTATTGTTGAAATGGTACACGCAATAATATATTTTTTAAAAGTATAATACATACAATATTACATTTTAAAAATATAGTACATGCAATATTATTTTTTAAAAGTATAATACATATACAATAATACATTTTTAAAAGTATATTACATACAATATAAATAAAGGTAAAGTTAGATACATTTTGATAAAAATAATCCTTTATTTATTTGATGTCTACATGTTATGGAAAATGACATTGATAAGACTAGGATGTTTGCATATTGGTTTGCAAATTCTTAAGAAAGTTGACAAGATTGGAATGTTTTGTTTTGTCTTTCTATTAAATTTCATCATATTCTTTTAAATCTATTAAATTCTATAAACAAGGGATTTGACAATAAAGTGAATAAACTAAAAAAATAAGTAAATGTATGTTAATCAAGATGCTAAATATTATATTTAGATGAAAAAAGATCATTTGAATCAAAATTGTAAAGTAGAAATTTTCAAAACATCTCACAAATATTAAAGTTATCAATATATATAGGAAAGTTTAAATGTGAATCTATCTTTCACTGTAAACATGAGAACCACTAAAATCATGACATGTAACAATATTCACTTTGAATATCATGTATTATTCAAAGTAAATAAAAGTGTCTAAGCTTTATTCACTCTGAACCTATCTTTCATCTCCGTTTTAACACCATCGGATGGCTTTTTTCACAAAATCATATATGTTTTTGTTGGTTCTCGTATTCTTTTAAATAGATCTCGTTCTCGTTTAAATTCGTCTCTCTCTCTCTCTCTCTCTCTATATATATATATATATATATATATATACACATACGTGAAAAAGAGCATATATATGGTCTATAAGCATACGGAAAAATTGAGGAACACCCTCGTAGCTCTTTATATAGACCATATGCATTTTTTTTGGTCTTTAAATGCATAAAAGTAATTTGTAATATGCATACGTGCATAAAGACCAAAAAACCAAATTAATTTCTTTTTATATGTATGTGTATACAGCCCAGATGAAAAGCTACAAAAACGTTTTTCAACTTTTATTTTTTAACGTTTTCATTTAAACCTCCATATGTATATACAAAAGCTACAAATTTTGAATTTTTATACTGTGGTATAATGCATTAACGTTTGTAGTTTATAAGAGCATCTCCAACAGCATTGCTAAAATAGAAAAAGTTTGGTTTTTTTCTTCTAAAGTGCTCCATCAGCATTGCTAAACCAATTGCTAAAATAGAAAAAATTGAAGTTTTCTCTAAATATAGAGATTTCTCCAAAATCTCTATATGAAGAGAGAGAAATGTTATTTTAATCTTTTCCACCAATGGTATAATTAGTTATATAAAATTTAAAAAAAAACTTTATTGGGATAATAAATATATGTATATTTTAATAATATAAGTGGTGATAGAATCTCTAAAATAGAAAAGCTGTTGAAGATGAAAGAAAATGGTTTTTGAGATTTTGATCTTTTTTCTCTATTTTAAAAAAATTATAGCAATCCTGTTGGAGATGCTCTAAGGTGTACAAATTCGTATTCAAATATCCTCGTAAGAGATAATTTATCTTTTTTGAAAAATACAAATATACCCTAACAAAATTTTGTTACATGATGATTAGATGGATTTAAAAATAAATAAATTAGAAGCATATCAATATTCAAGGGTTTAATAGGAATATTTGTTGAGAAGAAAAGGATGTCAAACCTAATCATGATTCAAAAGTCAAAGCTAACAAGCACCCATGTATACAAGTAGAGGGTATGATACTTATTTTATTTATATTACAAAAAATTACAACATTTTAATAAAGGTATTTAAAATTCCATTACACATATCCATTGCTTATATTTTGATTCTTATTTTTGGATTAACTTTGTGCAAGCCTAAAACCTTCGATGAACCGGAGACAATTAGAAATGAAAATAGGAGGACGATGAAGTGGTCCAACGATTCATAAATCGAATTAAGGACCAATGATCAAATTTCCAACAAGCTGATTTGAAGGACTTATCAGTCAAGTATATGTTCATCAACTTTCACCAACCATCATCCTTTTATTTTAAGGCATGTCATAACAATATGTTTATCTTTATTTACTTTCATTTTCATATCATAATCAAAGGACAATGGTACACTGATGCATCTATTTTTTAGTGTACTTCGGAAAGGACATCAAATATGTGGTCAAGTTAACTTTGGACCCCTTCTAGCAAAGCGAACGCATATCTAAAGATTGTGACATATTAACTCCATTGGATGCTAAAAAAACAAAAAGCAAATTGCTCCTGCTGTTCATGGAAGACACAAGGTTTTCACACACAAAATTGCCCAAGGAAATCGGCTTCCAAACAAGAAGAAAACAGCACGTTCTTCATTATTTCGAGACTGTTGTAAGTGAGTTTTTTTAACAATTATTTGTCATTTCTAGTAAATTGTTTAGGCTGGGTTTACCCTAAGGTGTTTTGTAAACAATACATAGTTCATTAAATTACATCAACCTCATCATCCAAGAAATAAAATTTGACAAATTTGTTTATTTGTACTTAACCTCAACTTTTACAAATACTTGTTGTATATTTATCATTCAATTCGAAGCCAAAAATTTATACAGTTCTTTGTAAAACGTTCCCTATATCATCCAAGCGAACTTTAGGCTAATCAGTTACCAAACATGACTACATGTTGCATATATATTGAGACGGTTGAATAACAAATCAAGATGGGTTTGTGTTTAACGTAATAACTTTTTTACAAGTTAGAAATCGATCGGCTTAACCATGTATATACCTTTTATGGTTTTGAACTTATTAAATAAATAATGTATTGTGCATAGTTAAAAAGAGATATTCTAATTCTATCAATCAAAAAACAATTATCATCATCTTGTTGGGGTTGAAAAAGGTGATAGAAATATAAACCTTAACTATAAATATGAAAATTAAACTTTACTCAAAAGGTACTCACCAACCACATGATCTCAAATTCTTCCACCCTATCATGTAACAAACTATGCACCCACCATCATAATTCAAACTACATCAAATGATTGAATCTAATATCTCACTTAATAATTAATTCTTATAATAAAGACAGATATTTTAAATTTGTTTTTTAAATAGTTAACTTGCTAAAAAGATTATAAAAACTTGTAATTTAATGTAACCTTATTATAAAATCTTATAATAAAGACATATATTTAAATTAGCTAACCAAATTTTTTTATGAATAACGATTACAGATTTACATCTTCTCATGGTCGGATGGAGAAAAATAGACAAATCGAAATTGTCCAACCAAATAACAAGTAACAAGTTGAGTCCAAAATTGGTAAAATACATTTTTTTACAATAATAATGTATTTATTAATAATGTTGCAAGCATTTTTTATAGGTTTTGTGCAACTTTGGACCGGTTTGATCCTTCTTTTATAACCATGTGTGTGCATTTTAACCAGGGTTGGGTTCGAATGAGAAGTGCCAAATTTGGTGAGAAATAGTTGTAAACCGTTGGATGAGAAATGAACGAACCTTATGATGAGATCATGAGATGCACTGTATATAAGATACACCTAGATGCAACAAATCAATTCTCTTTTAAGCCACAGTTCATGGGAGAGCAAAGTGATCAACTGTTTAAAAGCAGTTCTCACATTTTTCACAATAAATGACACTTCTCACGTGTTCCCATGCCACTCGACTAGTGGTTGTTTTCTTTGGACATCTACGGTCTTTGGAGTTCTGGTCTTGTGGGTTTTGAAGTCTTGTTTTGTAAATTTCGTTTCTTTGACTCGATGGTGTTAGGCTCTTGTGTTTTTCCTTCAGCTAGCAGTGGTTTCGTGTTGGTTTGCGTAATTGCATCTTGTAGCAACATTGAGTCCACTCCTTTTTCTGTATTCTTTTATTCTTTTCTTAATTTATTGTCCGTCTCTCAAAATCTCTCAAAATTTAATTTTAGTTAATTAGTCCAATAATTCGTTTGTTACAGGTAGTAGTTGAAACTTAAAGATCCAAAACCCAAATTTCATAACAATAAATTATCATAACTTATTCATAAAACATGCAACTTTGTGGAACATTGGTTTGCTTTTTACCCAATAATTTGTTGAGACATCTTTACCACACTTTCCACATCCACCTTTTAACTATAATACAAAGTTAAAATAAAAAAGCTTCACTTTTGCAATAGACTCTTCAATAATTTACATTATATCACTTCCCATAATATATATATATATATATATTATTTCATTAAGGAAATTAATTATTCTAACAAAAAATAAATATCAAATGCACCTCTTAACCAATTTATTTTTTTAAATTACAGAAATAACCAATTTGTCTGTCACGAACCTCCTTCATTGGCGGATACCAATTCTCCGATAACTTCCACCACCAAGCATATTTGCCAATGGCGGATATGTTTTAAAAACTTGCACTTTTTTAATAATACCGGATCAGGTTCTTCTCCTACTCATATCGAATAGAACGCATTAGCTAAATCTTCTTCATGTAAAACTTGCTTGTTTTACGTTGCTTGATTTAGATTGCGAAAATCGTGTGATTTTATGTTTTGGTTATCGACACTGCATTATGGCCCTTCAATATTCGATATTTACAAAATTAACACTCACCTTCTCCAATGCAGGAGATAATTTTTCAATTTCAGTTTTAATCCAGATAAAATACACATTAAGATGAAATGTACCGAGATAAGATCCACCAAATCATTTTCCTTCTAAAACTCAACCATAAGAGAACATAAGACTAAAAATGATCAACGGTTCACATCTATTTCTTACGCTTTTAATATTAAACATAACTTTTTACACGATGTTTCAACTAATATACCCCTATTGTAAACATTTAATATTCACCATTAAAAAATTTCTTAGTATAATGGGAATTGGGAAACAAGCAATATATATATATATATATATGCATACTATATATTATTTATATAAATTAAGGTTAGATCTGTGTAATGTCCTTCCTTCTAAATTCTAACATATAATCAATTTATATATCTCACTCTTCCTCCACGTCTCACCCACTTCTCTCCCTTTCCCTCCCTTCAAATAACTCACACACCCTCTCCCTTTCTCTCTCTATATCTACACATTTCTCTCTCTATATCTCTCTATCTACAAACATGAAATCAAAATCAAAATACCAAATTCCCTTCAAACCCATCATCATCACCACCTTTGTCCTCCTCATTTTGCTCCTCATAGTCTTCCTAAGATCATCCTCTTCTTCAAACTCACCAACAACCATCACCAAATTACCATCTTGCCCTCCGCAAACGTCGGCCGCGGCCGATCACCACACATGCAACAAGCTCCCGCCCCGATCGCGGAAACCCTCGTCCACTACGCCACCTCCAACATCACCCCGCAACAAACGCACAAGGAGATCTCCGTGAGCCTCCGCGTCCTCACCAGGAAGTCACCCTGCAACTTCCTGGTCTTCGGGCTGGGCTACGACAGCCCGATGTGGGCCGCCCTGAACCACGGCGGCCGCACCGTCTTCCTTGAGGAAGACCAGTCCTGGATCGAGCAGATCCAGGGCAAGTTCCCCACCCTGGAGTCGTACCACGTGGTGTACGACACCAAGGTGGCCCACGCCTCCGACCTCATGGAGATGGGCCAGCGCGAGGAGTGCCAGCAGGTCGGAGACCCCAGGGCCTCCGGCTGCCAGCTGGCACTCAGGGGGAACCTGCCCCAGGAGATATAGACGTGGAGTGGGACGCCATAATGGTGGACGCCCCGACCGGGTACCATGACGGTGCCCCGGGCGGATGAAGGCAATCTACACGGCGGGCTCATGGGGCGGAACCGGGCGGAGGGGGCCACCGAGGTTTTCGTGCATGATGTCGATAGGGTGGTCGAGGATGAGTTCTCGAAGGTGTTTTTGTGTGAAAAGTATATGACCGAGCAAGAAGGGAGGCTGAGGCATTTCACCATTCCGAGCCATCGGGCTCGGTTGGGTAGACCTTTTTGTCCTATGTGAGTCATGTGATTTCTGTAAGGGTATAATTGTAATTTTAGGTATTGTTTACTTTTTGAATTTCGTTATGTTGTTATATAACTTTTATATATTTGATGCTAATTTTTTTGAATAAAAAGGGTTTGTGGGTTTATATGTTGGGTTATGAAGAACATTAATGATGGTTAATCGCATCCTACTTTATTAATTTCGTTTTCTTTTTCATATATATGTTTAATATCAAATTATTTTTACCTAAAAGAAGTACACAAGGGCATTTCTAAGTTCTAACCAAATAAAAATAAAGGGTGGGATTCTATATTTGGAGGTAAATAAAGTTGGTCTCTATTCGCAAATGTTAGCGTAATATTTAATTTTTATAATTATATATATATATATATATATATAGGGTTGAGTTTTGCTGAGAAGTTGAGATTAATGTGGTAAATGGTTAAAAACTCTTAGGATAAGAAGTGAGTGCATATTACGATAAGAAGTGAATGCATATTCTGATCCAATGGTTGATAACCAATTCTTATGCTTCACACATTAACCTCAATTTCTCACTGGAACCAGCTGCATATATTTACATATATAGGCTGATACGCATACAATCGTGTGAGAAGTTGAGTTAACGATGAGAAGCGTGATCTCATGTCCTCTATGAATTGCATTTTAGAAGAAATTGATCCGGTGCATATCGATGAATCTTATCTCTGTCCATCTCATCCTAATGTGCTTCCCATTTCTCATCCAACGATGAATAACCACTTCTCACACTTCTCATCAAATGTAAGCACTTTTCACCAAAACTACCCTACACACACGTAATATATATATATACACACACGACCCCTATATATATATATATATCATATTTTGTATTAAATTGACAATTTAATTATTTTGTAAATTGAGACCTACATCAAAGTTTCAGTTTAGAACTGTATGATAACATCCAACAAAACAATATGATAACATATTTCAGAAATACATTATTTTGATATTTTCCTTTACAAGGGCACATGGTTGTACTACCATATGGGACTATGTAGGTCTGCCTATGTCAATTCCTGATAGCTCAAGTCCATACTTTTGTACACATTCAATCTCCAATTTTTCGAACTTTAACCCTGGTGTTAGAATCAGTTATGTTCTAGTACACATATAAAACCTCCAATGATTTTTAAAACCCAATCTTTACTGTTAGTTAGCTAACCACCAAGGTCTAACCTCGAGTTTTATGTATGAGATCATCGGTTAATAATGGTTTCATCATGATTGATCCAACGACCTATTTAACAATCAACAACTTCTGATCATCGATTGATATTAACAAATTTTTTAATCAAAAATAGACGTCCCTACAAGTTTATACGTACCTCAACCAACTCAAACGAGCCCTGAAAAGCTAATAGAAAATCCTCAATACCTTTTTGAGGGACTCGAATGAATGGCCTATGAAACGATTGCGAACAAGTGACTTGTTAATGTGCAAGATTTTTGAGCACTTAGAAACGATGGACTATGATACCAAGTGTTAGGAGGCTAATCTCTCTTTAAAAGAGAGATTGACCAAAATAGCCAAATCCCAAACTAAATTCACTTTTTAAACATATTTGGAACAAAATTCTCATTTTAACTGGACTTTATACATTTGCATAATACCTATATTTAAATTAAAAGAAATTCCTTACAATGAATCCTTACACAATTTGAATTTGCATTTGCACTTAAATAATACCTATAGTCAAATTAAATTCTTTTTCTTTACATTGAATCCTTAAAACATTTGCATTTGGTATATTTTTCAATAATAAAACTTTGAAAGAGATAAAAGTATCAATAACAAAACAAAGTTCTAAATCTAAGTGTAAAACTACTTTATTATACATTATTCCAATCAACTCTATATTTTTTATTACTAAAAATACAAATATCCATAAGTGTTTATACCATTCTCACATATATAATTGTTATTTTCATACAAGCACTCAACACAACTAATAAATACATGGTAATTTTTTTTAAATCTTTTAACGTAAACAATTTTGCTAAAAATCAACTTGGTATAATATTGGTTAAGAAAACATAAAAATAGATAAAATTAAAAAAATACGAATAATTTTTTTTAACAATACCCTTATCCAAAAACTCAAAAACCATATAACCGGTTTGCAATAGAAATCACGAAAGGGTAACGAAACGAAATGAGTTCATAGCATTCAAGTTTGAAATTTGTTACCAAGATGAAACGCAAAACAGAATCTTGTCGATGAAAAGGTCAAAACCTAGAAAGTATATATAAAACACAAGATTCAAAAATATCTTGGAATCAAAGGGTACATTGAACCAAGGGTTTATCCTTACGCACGAGCTGGAGGTGGACCGCCAGCACCACCTGGGCGGGGTGCTTGACCTGGCTTAGGGCCATCATCCTGCAACAAACAACGTACAAGAAATCATTAAACCAAACAAACCCAGTATATCCCACACAAGATCAACTAACACAAAAGCAAAAGATTGCCATCCATAATTATATGGTAATTGTAGGTAATAGACAAACATTAAAAACCACCGCAATCCTCACCATTTCAACAATCACGAAGCTTTAATTGATAGTCATTGTACCACATGCCTTCTTTAGTAAGAAATCATATAGTTATCGTACCACATGCCTTTGTTAATAGTGACTGTACAACATACTACTCTTATAAAAGAATTTAATCGTTGATAGGTGATTGTACCATCAGCCATCTCCACCACCATCGGCCAGGTTATTACACCATATAATCGAAACTTGTCTAGCCCAGTCTTATCTGATCCTACAAGCTTAATGGGACCTAGCTTATTTGGTCAGCCATACATAATAGTTGATAGTGGCTTAATGCTGTAACAAGTAACTCATTCGGTAAGCTTATAGAAGGAGGCTTTATGTAGAAGGTAGAAACCCAAGTATTTGGTGGTGTGGGAGGTGGTGGTGGTGGCGGTGATGGCGGAGGTGGTGTGGGTGGTGATGGTGCTGCTGCTGTGTGTGGTGGTCGACAGTGGCAGCCGACCACCAATGAAGGTGGTTGTAGGAGGTGGTCAAGAGAAGAAGAAAAATTTGTAGCTGAGAATCGTCCTTATGTTTTCTTAAAGTGATATCGTTCTCGTTTGAACGTCCCTCAATGTAAGTATGTAACTCATCAATCAAGTAAACTTTAGCAAGCAGTAATCCACACTTATTTACATCTCAACTAAAACTTCAAACAAATTATTTCGAACTCATGGTTAGATAGCTAGCAAGAAACATGTACCACATAAACAGTAAAGTTTGTATCTCAAGAAGAAAACAGAAAAAGCTAAAAGATAAGTATCATACCCTTGGGCGGCTGAATCTCTTTGGAGGCTCACGGTTCCTCCTGTCAGTCCGAGATCGGACTCTAACAACCTTGGAGTGAATTGCACATGAAACACAGTATTGCATCTTCACGTACAACTTGGGAAGGGTGTACTCTAGAACAACAAAACATACATTAGAATCATATTGATCAATAATAACTAGAAAACTTTGATAAGCCAATGCCGAAAGTCTTACGGTCAAATGCGCAGGCTTCTTGAACATCCCTAACAGCGGCTTGCTCAACGATGTTCCTCACAAGGAATCTCTTGATAGCCTTGTCCTGATAAAAATCAACGACATTCATAATGGCAGAACTGAGTTATTCGATTATAGTACTCAACCCCTCCATAAAAAAAAAAGGAACTACTTCTTGAAGCCACAAATAGAATAGCAAAAATGTAACACTTGCTGGTAGCAACTTTGCAAAAAGATTGCATGTTTGACCTTTGTTCGTAAAATGATTCATGAGTTACATTTTAATTTGCCAATGTGATAAGAAATACAAATTAATTATACCATTCTCAAACTACAACCTAGAGGCATTCCATTCTTAATCTGAAAATGTTCGAATTTTCATGACCAAAAGCAGACTACGTTGTGGCGTAGTGCATATCTAAGTATGTAACCAAAGCATATGGATCCCAGTAGACTCCAGCATAAATTACTATTAGTATTAGATTAGATTGGAGTTGGGCTCGGTTGGAGTTTTTAACCAAACTCGGTCATGATACAAAATTCACTAGAATTGGGTATACCAAAGAAGGGTGGTATTATTCATATGGAACAACCGAACAAGGTATACAAAATTCACTAAATTACATGTGACATAAACTATAAATTACTATTCGTTTTGAACTCCTTGATTTTGAACAAGAAAAGAGAAAAATTCATATGGAAAATTTCCTACAAAGAGTAATTAATAAAAGTTGGTTTGCTTATCCACAACTGGGAAGAGATGGATGGGTCCAAATTCAATGAAATGTGACTTTGCTTTTTGTTTGAAAATTGTAATTTCAGAAAAAATGTTTGCTTTCTGGCTAAAAAAATGCAAATCTGATTGACTGATTCAATTGGTGCACACTTTACACCTATAGCAAGTCTGTGTATTTGATCTTCTCTCAAACAATACATATGCATACAAAAAAAACTATTTTATAATCACTGACATACAAATAAAATGCAAGTATCCAAAAATAAACAGCAAATGATCATAAAAAACAGTATATAATTCTTCCCAATCCGCTATTCCAATTCAATGAAGATTAAACGCATAGCTAAAATAACACAAAGCAAATAGCAAAAAAAGAAACAAACCTTAGGGCAACACTTGCCGCAGTTAGAGCAGCGAATGAACTTGACATGACCACGGCCATGCTTGTTTGCGTCCGCCATTCCTTCGCTTGAAAGTCTACACACACAAATCCAAATCCAAATCCAATTTTCAACAAAATTCAGCAAAATTAATATTATAACAGATTCAGCAATCGATAAAAACCTAAATTAAGACTTATAACAATTCAGCAATCGAAAAAAGCTAAATTAAGGCAAGAAACTAACCATATTGCCAAGAACCTTTTTGCGGTTGCTACCGTCAGATAACGATTCCGGCGGTCTGCTCTCTTTGCGCCCTTTTTGCAAAGAAGAAGAAAGGTTTTATATGGTGGTTACTTTTGGAACCCTAGTTACTCCATTGGAGAATCTTTTAACTAAATTGGGCTGTTCAGTGGATATTTTCAATGGGCCTATGATTGGGCCAGAAGGATATTTAGATCAATGGGCCTAGTTTCTTTTTTTGGGGAAAGTCCTAAAAAGCATATTTTGGATTTCTTTTTTGTTTAAATTACTAAAAGTTAAATAAAAACTAAAAACTAAGGTGTTGTTTACTCGACGCTTGCCTGGTAAGTACTTACCAAGTCAATTGATCTTACGATGCTTTTAAGATGCTTATAAGATATCGTATTAGCCAATCTTAATTTTATAAGATGCTTTTAAGAAATGTCTTATAAACCCATATTTTAGAGAACATTTCTTTTTATAGGAAACTTCTTTAAAACGTCATGTAAGATTAATTAATACGACACTTTAGTTTGAAAATGTCTGAAAAAACGTGTTACAACGCTTAAAAACATCCTATAAACTTATTGTAAAACTTTTAGATATGATGCTTTTTGTTTGGTCTATAAAACACAATTATGATGCTTTTTTTTAACTTAGGTGTGCTTCAAACTCCTTTTCCTAGTTGATTTAGAATTAGCTTTGAATTTAAGTTTCATAATTATCTCTTAGTTAGCTTAGACTATAAATAGGAGACTTTAGAAACCGATCATTTTAACCTTAAAGATAGATGCTCCCTTCGAATGGACAAGGAGGGGAACGTTTGTATACGCTTACAAGCAAGAAGGTGCCGAGTGCACTGACGTGAGCATAGATATAGCAAAGTGCATTACAACAAAATGACAAGTATCCTAATAGATTACTTTATGGATTTAATCATGGGCGGATGCACTTGATTGAGAGAGGGGGATAGACCCCACTTAAAAAAAATTCATTCATCAACTAAGGTTAAACTTTAGGAAAAAATTACTATTTACTTGGAGTCCCCCCACTAAGATTTGACAGTGAACCCACAACCTTAGATCTCCAGTGTGTTTAGTGGAAGATTTTTGCGGGAATTAAAAATGTGTTTGGTAAACTTGACAAGTTAGTTGTTGACTAATAAGCTAGTTGTTAGTTGATAACTTATGAATAAATGTAAAATGACCCAAAAATGGTATTTTGGATATAATAATTAACATTAGTAAGGGTATAATTGGAAAAAACTAAAATTTTTTCCTAAAACGCTACTCCAACTAGTGTTTCAATAAGCTAGATTAAAGTCCATTCAAACATGTACTAGCTTATAAGCGAGCTTATTTTTACCAAACACATACTTAGGGCCATTTACTCGAAACACTTAATTACCCGGTTAGTTTTTACACGTAAAATTGAACACTATCACTACCATATCGGACAATATTTTAGTCTCTCAAAACGGATCGTATGCAACAATTTACTTGGTATGCTTTTACCGGTAAGAGTTGTCGATCTCACTTACCGAGTAAGAGTCTCGGTTCATGTCATCGCTCTTACCGGGTAAGATTCTAGTCCTTGTCATGTGTTTATCCTATATGGTAAATTCACGCGGTAAACACTAACTGAGTAAGCATCAAGTAAACAACCCCTTCGTCTACCTCTAAAGGTACCCCCACTATATATTGAAAATTCCTGGATTCCCCACTGGATTTAATACCACTACATATATGACTTTCATACACGTCTTGTTATACACGGTTTTAGAAAAACAAAAAGATGGTATTGTACTACCATAAACCCTTGGAGTAAAACCATTGCCAAAAATAGGGTTTTATACACTATTCTAAAAGAAAAACCGTGAGAAAAGACATTGTCAATTGTAAACAATTTCATCTTTAAAAGCATGTAAAAAGCCCCCTTTATACATACTTGATACTCATGTCCTAGATCTATTATACAAGTAACAAATCAAGTGAGAAAATATCATTACAATAGCTTTTTCAAATGCATATATTTTGGGTACTAATGGCTTAGCCAACCCATAAACACCCGCTAATATGATAAGGACCAACAGGTTCCAAACTAACCAATTATACGAAGTTACAAATGTTTTGTTTATTTATAGCATTGTTACGACATGGCAACTAAAACAATCAATCATACACAACTCATAAAGGTTAATGTCATAATAATAACATAATTAAGAAATGATAGTGTCAACCCCAACTATTTCAAAAGTTACATATCCAAGCATCATAACATTTAACAAAAGCATTGTGTCTATCAATTCAAGAATCATCATCCATCATTTTCTTTCATAGTTTTCCCATCATGGTTTCCTAGTTCCTATTGAATCATAAAATAACACAACCACCTGAAGATTGCCTTTGTCGAATCTCCTCCTCCATCCGCCTCTTGGTTTCCTCCTCCTTCCTCTTCGATTTATGTAGCTCTTCTCTCAGCTTATTTATATCATCCTCCGCTTTCTTTCTTGCAACTTTAGCCTCCTCTTCAAGCTTCATTCGAGCGCGCACTCTTCTGACAATTTTTGTTCAAATGTCACCTTCACCTTTAGTAGCCTCAACTCAACCTGTGAACCAATTTAGTAAGTCTCGGCCAATCATGTATACAACAACTTAAAGAATGTGACATTAGCATCCACTACAACAAATTCAAGTTTATAGGATGCTGAAAAGTATAAGCACCATAATAAACTGCGTTATAAGTCTTAAGTTAATTTACAAGACAGAATAAAAGTTCTATAGAAAAGTGTTTGCCTAAGTTTATATAAGGACACCTTTGTTGCATGCTTTAACAAGATCTTAAAATGTTTTAAAAGCAGGTATCACATTAGCTATTTTACAAGGTACTTCTAAGACATGTAAACACATCTATTGTAAGACACTCGAGTATATATAGGACAAATTTCAAAAGTATTACGCTTTAGTTTAAAATGCCTCAAACACTTGTTAAAAGGTCCTATAAATATAAACTTATTGTAATGCTTATCGTTTGGTCCTATAAATTAGTCTAGGAATACACTTGTACAATATTTTTGGGGGCCAAGCTATAAGCCCACTTTGTTGTGATAATCAATTCTCACATTTACAGTTGTACAAACAAAAAGAAATATTCGAGTTAAAAACAACCATTGACAATAGAAGCATAACGAAGTTAAGAAACATTTAACTCAATGATTAATATAATCAAAGCTCGTCATGCTTTAACAAGATACCATTTCAAATATTTTGGCTAAATGCTCGTCACGCTTCTGATCCTCAACTTCCTTGTTCAATTTCTGTCAAGTGAACATTAATTGTTATCATAAAGGTATTGCACAAACCATTATGGATCAAGTGTAATTATATAAGACTGAAATCAACTGGTAAAGAACAGTAAGTTTCACCTTTAATTCTGTAAATATTTCATTCGTAAACGGCCCATCATTCTTGTCTAACACCATGTTTACACAAGAAAGAAGCTGTTGAACTTGATTGGCTTTCTTTGTTTTATCGTTCGTTTTGTTATCAAAAAGAACACAACGATTGCCACACAAAGTGAGGATTTCCTGAAACATGAATCAAATTTATATCAATCAAAAACTTCAAAAAATCATTGAACTTGTAGTATTGGTATATACCTTCAATGATTCTGGACAATCACTTAAGAATCCTTCCATGATATCCTTCCCGTCTTCTTCCTCTAATTCATCAGCACCGTAAAAACAACTATCATATAATCACAAATATTTTCCCCAAACAAATGCTGCAAGCTACTTATTGCAGATTTTTCCTCTTCAGAAAAGCGAGTGCGAACTGTAAGCACAAGCAGAAGGGCATGAATACCATCCACAGCCATCGTGATGCAACGTACAATCTCCTTTGCAATAATCTCATGACCAACAGATGCATCAAAAAGACCTGCCATATATAGTGTGATCAGTGTTACAACTAGATAGTAATAATATTCGACTTTTGTTAAGTTAACTTCCTATTCAAATAATTTATAGCTGCTGTTAAAGTTATAGACAACCATAACTTTTAGGCTGTGTTTTGCAAACTAGTTGATATGCTATGTATTGACTAATATAAGCTAGCTTATGAATATGTAAAATGACCAAAAAGGGATATTAATTTGATAGGAATGAAGAATTATGAAAGCTAGCTCCTAATTAAAACGCTACTCCACCTAGCGTTTCAATAAGCTAGCTTGTGGTCCATCCAAGCATATATATACCGGCTTATAAGCTAGCATATTTTTGCCAAACACAGCCTTAATTAACCTATAAAGATATCCTCCCACTTCACACCTGGAACACGCCGTTCCTTATTAAAGGCGCTTTGACTGGCTCACCAGCTCCTTTTTCTAATGATATCATTGAAAAAGAAAGAGGTTTGGATGACAAAATAGAGCGTTTTATATACAAAAAAAAAAATTAGTTAATACAACAACTTATTTGAAAAATATTTAAAAATTTGTTATTAGACCCAAAAATGACTATAAACTTATTTAATATTTTTAGATATGACGTATTTTTTAATTAGTCCTATAAAACACTCTATTAGAACACTTAGTTACGATTTATACAGATGATAGATTAACTATAAACAAGAAATATATTCCCACCAGGAGTGTCAATGACAGTAAGCAATTGCCCATCTTCTAGAACTTCAGTCTCCATCTCAGAAGTACTTGTTACCCCCAGATAAACTTCTTTTTGACTGAAATATCTTCTTCCCAAGAATGCTATTACCTGTTGCACTTTTCCCATTTCCAGTCTTCCCAACCAAAACTAGGGTTCTACCATCACATCCCCCCATCTTAATAATTGCAAAATCTACCATCAAAAAGAAAGAAAAAAAAATTGAAGTCAAATTGAACATCAAGCAATTATTCTAGTTTCATGTAGCTTTTGACTGATATAAACCCTAGCTAGTTAGAATGAATAAGAATGCTAAGATTTTTTATATATATATAAATGAGCATTGATGTAGCATATGTTTTTGTAGAAAATTTTAAAGAAATAGGAATTGATTATGGAAAATTTAAGCATGCATGGAGGTAATACCTGAGAAGAAGAAAATGGAGGTAATACCTAACAATGGATGATGAAGCTTAATGAATCAGATGGGAATGATTTAAAATGAAAGCAATAGGAGGGAAGACAAACAGTCGCTAACTACAGAAAAGACTCTTCGGTGACCAAAACATGATGCAAAATTAAATCATGCAGTTCAAATGCAAAAATAAAGTGTAGTTTTGAAAATGTAATTATTTGATTTCTTTTTAACTAACTAAATAAGTTTTACTTTTAATAATTAAATTTGGTAATTTTACCATCTTAAAATCAATGGTAATGTCGGAAATTAAATAACTAATTTGAAGATGATACTAATTTTGAGACAAAAATAAAATAAAATTATAAACATATCTTTAATGGCAAATAAATCAAGTACACGTCCCGACACGAAGTCGATAAGGGCAATCGTGACTAATCCTCTCGGCTACTAATGGTCAGGGTATTACCACATGCTCACCCTATATATAATCGGGGTAGACAGGGGATGTTAGTCACCGTCTCTTACAAAGGTCATACGAATGGTTTGATAAAATTATAATTAACATATATTTGTTTTGAATTGGAGATAGTACCAGATTTAATTTTGTTGTTTTTTTTCTCTACTGACTAGATACGTCCCCGTTCGCGTCGTTGTTGCGTGAATTATTGATAGTGGGTATTCAAACTCATAACATTTAAACTCATTTTAAAGGTTTTGATTTAACGATTATAATGGTATAATTTGTATCAAAATATTTTTAATATAATCATAGTTAACATAAAATTATATATGTTAATATGATAAAAACATAATGAAAAAAATATGAAATACATGTAGTTAAATAGAATAAAATGTAATTTAAATATAAAAGTAAATTTATTTTTAATTACTACACCATGAAAGTAAAACTATACATATCCGAACCTTCACAATGAAAATGTTGTGAAGGTAAAATAAAAATCGAACCTTCAAAATAAAAAATACTATGAACGTAACATTTACAACGTTTTCACTATTAAGGTTCAAATGTAATATTCGGAAATAGGGACATTAGCCCCTACCAAAGATTTCAAAAAAAATGTAATTCATTTTTTTACCCAAAAGCAATTCATAAATTAGTGGTGATTATATGTTGATATTTGCCATATTTTACAATAACTTTTGACGAGTTATTATGAATTTAATAACATTTAAAAACTATCGCACATGAAAATAATCAACATGATTAAAAGTTCAAATTAAAGTCACATAAATAGTTTATGTTATAAATTTTCATCATAAATAAAGTAAATAATTACAAAGTTAAAAATTAATCCTTAGAAAGACCCATGCGATGTTGCAAATTGATTCAAGTAATTCATATCAATGCAAAAACATTCGAAACAAAAATACATAAATCTGATACCAAAAAGTTATCAAAACACTCGGTAAACGTACGAAGCTAATTTAGTAGCTCGAAACTGTTTTAGAAATAAAACATTTGCAACGATGTTAGTATGCATACGTTTGAAAATGATCGAGTTCATACACAGTTGAATCATAAGAACACACACGTGGGACCCCTAGCTTGCCGGCGAAGCTCCTGCCGCCTCCATTCAGACATCTCCAGGGGCGGATGTATATGAAGGTTAAGGGGGGGATGGGCCCCCACTAGAATGCCAAAAATGAGAATTTGTTAATGTAAAAACCTAGTATTTGTAAGTTTATAAGTTATTATCCCCCCAGTAAATTTTGTTCGGGACCCCATCAATCAAAGAAAAGTGCATCGAAACCAATTATAAAACCGAAATATACTTTTGAAATCAACCAAAGAAACCGTAAAAGTCCCTCGAAATCGACAATTAAACTTAAAAAGCTCTTGAAATAACCAAAAAGACTTTATAAATCCTTAAAAGAGGTGGATTTAGGTTAAAAATATATCGGAAAACTTTACGAACATTTAATATATCTTAAAATGTGCCCCCATTAGAAAAAATTTCTAGATCCGTCACTGGACATCTCTATCTGCCTCATCAAATCATGTTTCTCGTCGTCTAATTTCCTTTGATCAGCCACGGCTTTTTCTAAGACCATCTTTCCAGCAGCCCGCTCTTCTGCCAATTGCCGTTCAAGAGCCAAAGTTGTCTCCTTCAATTTCGGCTCAACCTGGATGATTCATCACCATATGAAAATGTCAAGCACCACTTATCAAAAGTCTCATAAAAGAACTTTCAGAAGATCCAAAAACATCTTATTTACTTATTGCAACGCTTAATTTATATATATTTTTTTATCTATCACTCTAATAAGTACTTCAATATCTTTGAATGAAAGGGGCAAATATATAAGAATTTATTATAATACATTATTGGAGTGAATAATTAGTATTAAGCTTTTACAAAATCACAGGGGCAATGACCCCCGAAATTCCTTATGAGAATTCATCCACATGGTGGACGTTATTGGTAGCCCCAACTTTGAACTAATAAGAAAAGTTCACAAATCTAAGTTTCTATCATGTAGAAAAAACAGGTCGTTATGTTACTTATGCCATTTTAATTTAAATATAACCTTAGAATAAATTAAGCATTAGCTAGCTAATTAATTAAGTATTACCATCTCAAATAGTCGCTTAAACTCCTCCTGATCATCATGTTCGGTCGGTTTGGTCTTCTTCATGGCTTGAAATTTTTCTGCCTGTACATATATAAATGTGTATTTATATAGTTGTTTAGATGATGAGCTTTCTTACAAGTGTAGAAATTGCAACAAGGTTGTGATATATGAACAATTTTAAGTAAAAGTTTCACCTTCAATTCAGCAATGGTAAATGGCTTTCCACCATTGTTTTTCGACACCATATCAACAAGAGAAAGTACTTTCTGCAGTTGATTTGCTCTCTTACTTTCATCTTTCGTCTTGTTATCAAAAAGAACACAACGATCCCCACACTGGCTAAGGATTTCCTGAAACAATAATAGTTCAAAGAGTTTTTGGTTAGAGATAGTAAGCCGTAATCGATGGAAATATAATGAAATGAGTTGTTTGGTTACTTTCATTTTCATTCCACAACCTAAGGGTGTGTTTGGTAAAAATAAGCTAGCTTATAAGCTAGTACATGTTGGATGGACCATAAGCTAGCTTAACGAAACGCTAGTTATTGGAGTAGCATTTCAAGAGCTTTTTGTAGTTTCTTCAAATTATACCCTTATTAAAATTAACTGTTATATCTTAAGCTACCTTTTTTGGTCATTTTAGATACTCATAATTAAGCTACTTTTACCATACTATTTATGTATAAGCTAGCTTATCAGTCAACAACTAGCTAATCAGCTAGTTTGCCAAACACGGCTTAAACCAAACAAGCCATTAATGTAACTAACTATGGGGCAACAATTCACTTATAATTAAGGAGAAAAAAAGGTAACTAATTTTTCTGCCTACTCCACCTTTAATGCTTCAGGAGAGTCACATATGAAATCTTCAAAAGTCTCATCATCGGCTTCGAGTTCATCACCACCAGTGAAAACTACAATCATGTAATCATAAATCTTTCCGAACAAAGCCTGCAAGCTACTTATTGCAGTTTGTTCCTCTAGAGAAAAGCGACTTCGAACTGAAAGAACAACGAGAAAGGCATGAATGCCATCCTTGGCCATATTTGTGCAACTGACAATCTCCTTCCAAGCAAATTCAGCATCAACGGAAGAATCAAATAGTCCTGCCACATTGTCAACATTAGACTCTAAAGCTAAACCACATTGAAAACCTAATACATTTATAACCAAAAACAACCAAGAGCTTGTCATGTGTCCAAATTCATCATTATGAACAGTGGCAGATCTAGAAACTAAAGTGACATGCCTAAAAGGGTATAGAAGAATCTGAAACCGAATACCTCAGTTACGTACACCACAAAAAAATTGAGTTTATAGAAAGCCAAAAATTAATAAATAAGTATATGACGTAAGTTTAAAGTTCCAAACAAAACAAATATCATATCTAAAGGTGTTACAACTGGTTTATATAGAACAATTTTGGACGTCATAACAAGTTCTTCGAAACATTTTTTCAAATAAAGTATCCTATTAACTATTTTAAAGACACTACTTGATAATATGTCATATTAACACAAGTATTCTCTAAATAGATGGCTTTACAAAACATTTTTTTCAAAAGACACTACTTGATAATATGTCATATTAACACAAGTATTCTCTAAATAGATGGCTTTACAAAACATTTTTTTCAAAAGCATCTTATAATAAAATTAGCTAATATATGATACTTTATTGAAAATGTCATGAAAACCCAACCTGTACTATTATTTCATATAAACTCGTGAATTTCATTGTAGTACTAAATCTTGGTTTCAATTATTCTTTTTACCATTGTAAGAATATGTGGAACCCCATGATTAATCTCCAAAAGAGCCCTTGAGGAGAGAAGGGGGGTTCCAACATATATAGTGAAGATTTGGTCCAAGTCTAGCCGATGTGGGACACTAACAACCATATTTGGTTAATTGATTAACCAAATAGAAATTTATACTATCAGTTCATATAAATTTCTTTTTAGATGAATTGTTTGAGCAAATAAAAGTTAATATTAGGTGAATAAATTTATCTTTAGACTATAAGAAAGAAGGATTTAAGACAAGAGTTAGCAAACCATCACCCAATGATAGCATTGCAGCATAGTTTCAAAACTAGCCATAACAAATCAATAAATCAAAGTGAGGGGTTTCCTCAAAAGTGTAGTAAGGAACTAAGACCATCTCCAACAGCTTCTTCAAAATGGAGAATTAAAATTCAAAAATCTCTATAAAAAACACGTTCAATTCCAACAAAATTTTCATTTCTCTCCCCTACTTTCTCCATTTTGAAAAAAGTTTTGGAGAATCTGTTTGGAGCTATAATTTGTCCAAAATCTCCAATTGGGTGAAAATGAAGAAGCTGTTGAAGATGCTCAACGTTACAATAATATTCTTTTTACCCAAGTTACTCAAATTAAAAGGACTTTGAGTTAAGAGTATTAATTAATTAAATGAGTTACTATATTCATACCGCCGGGGTATCGATCAGATTAAGGATTTGCCCATCTTCGAGTACAATAGTTTCCAACTCAGACGTAGTTGTTACGCCAGATGAACTACGTTTCGATTCGAATCTATTCTTTCCAAGAATACTATTTCCGGTTGCACTTTTACCATTACCGATCCTTCCGACCAAAAGAAGAGTTCTTGGAGAAGTAACAATATCGCAATCGTCCTTAACCGAACTTCCCGCCATCCTACAAAAATTAAAATATCCATCAGAAAACAATTTTGAAGCCAGTTTCAATCACATGCATATATATAACAAGAAAATGTACAAAATTGACCAATGAAATTAAGATTTGATACAAAGCTGAGTGTTAAGGTGGTTAACTTTTGGTGGGTAATTGATTTTGAGGATTTGGTTTTTGTTGGTATTGATTATAGGAATGATGAAGTTTGAAAAGGCTGAGAAGAAATTAAATGGAAATTATGGAGGGAAGACAGACGGTCGCAATAAAAGTAATAAACACAAAAAAATAAAAAATTTTGGTTTTCTGCATTTGTATACTTTATGATTGATTAGAAAAGAAAAAAAGAGTTGGGTTTTCTATTTTAGAATTATAGAACTCATTATATTATTAAAAATATTATTTGTTTTTTCTAAGTATTTAATTACAAGCAATTACATTAGTAAAATGAATACGAAAAGCATTTTTTTTATTAAGTAATCATCCTTCCTCTTCCACTAATACTTTTTTCAAAGAAGATTTTGGAGAGTTTGTTACAGCAAAAATTCACAAAATCTTCATCTGAAAGAATCCAAAAACATCTTCAAAAGGTTCTTTTAAATTTCTTTAAAAAAGATAATTAAAAATCAAAATTTCTAAAATAAATTATATTCAATCTCTAATAGATTATGTATGTTAGAGTTTTTTCTCTATGATTCTTTATTTTAGAGAACAAAATAAAGAAGCTGTTGAAGCATTATAAAAAATAAAAAAGATGATTTTCTCTATTTTAGAAAAATTGTTGGAGATGCCTTGAATAGGAAAAATGAGTTTTTGTTTATGTTTTAGGTCCAATAGATTTTGATTTTATTTGTTCACTAAAATAACATCCACATAATAAATTGATTCATCCAAGGAAGATGAATGATTTACTAACTTGTACATTAGCTTTAAGGATGTTGTACATATGTGAAAGAATCAATTTATCAAGTGGAAGTATCAATTCCCATAAAAAATATGTTTATATTCATTTTCACCAGTTTTCCCATTTTCTAAATCATAATTATGCTACCAAAATATTCAATAAATACCATAAAATATACAGGCCTCTCTCCTGTATATTTAGTTTCTCTTATATACATCTAATTTCAAGGACTCTCAATACTTTAATAATGTTCGTTTTCGATGGAAAAGGTCGTCAAAAGTTTTCGATCTTTGCTCGATGGATTTTTCAATAATCTTTTTCCTAACAACACCCTAGACCTAGAAAACGAATATAAACATTATTAAATTAAACATATCGAAATAAAACTTAAACCAAAGTGCAACCCAACGACTAAAAGCTTCTTTGAAGCTTCCTTTATCTACTAATGCCACTTCTCATATTACCCAACTTAAACCAAAGTGCAACCCAACAACTTAAAGCTTCTTTGAAGCTTCCTTTATCTAATGCCACTTCTCATTTTAGAACACATGGTAGATAAAGATAAAGGGATGATAAAATAGATCCAAGTTGGAAACTTGAGGCTATAAGCAAAGTAACCATGTTGTAGACAAATGGATGATAAAATCAACCAAAGTTTGAATCATATCATCTACATAGGTGCATGGCCATTTAACCGGGGCTGTGGCTGAGCCTACAATCGCAACTTGCCATGCGTAACAAAAAAAAGATTTAAATAAGCATTGTATCTAGTAAAAAAGGGAAAACGCCATCCTATGAGGCACCCCACCATACCAATCCCACGGTCATCATGGAGGAGGTAAATCAACACATGCATCCATTAGCAAATAAGTGATGCCTAAGCTTGACCGAGGCCTCACATATAGGTTGCGTTTGGTGTGCAGACTACATGGGATGGGACGGAAAAAAAGTTAATCCCATGTTTGGCATGCCATGGGACAAGAACAAGGTTGGAACAGGTGGGAGAAAAACTTATTTTTATGGGACAAAAAGAGAGTTTTTTGTTTCACCTGAAAATGGATTACACCCACACCTCTATTGCCGAGACAAATCAGCAGGGACAAAAATATTGTATCTACCATCTAGTAAGACTTGATCAGTGCATCATTTACGTCTGTAGATCCGAACACTTAGTTTGGTACTCGTTCAATACATGTTCATCTAAAGGAAATCATAAGACATTCTTATATGATAGCTCTTTTCTCAACTTACCTATATCTGCCACTGCTTTCTTTATTGAATTTCCAACATTTTCTTCGGCCTTCAATCGCGCAGCATGCTCTTCCGACATTTCTCGTTCAAACTTCGTCTTCAACTTCATCACCATCGTCTCAATCTATAGAACAATAAAATGTGACTTGCTAAATCTTCACTTATAATAGAGTATAAATAAACCACTTTAATTTGGTTTTACAGGACTCCCCCAACTCTCTAAAGGTCCTAATAGACTACTTAAAGCATCATATATAAAGGAATTACAACTATCATTACAACAACATTGTTTTTTCAAGACACTTTTTCAAATAGCGTCCTATAAAATAGCTAATACAACACTTTATATTACGAGTTAAGTTCCGGTGAGACCAAGCCTTTTTGGTGAGACCGGTGAGACCAACATATTTTACTTGAAACTTCACATCAAAACATTTGTGCAGGTAAAAAAAATTGAACATTCATCGTTAAAACATACTAAAAAACACTATCGAAAAAAAATATTTCAAAAAAAGGTTAAAAAACGAAACCTTCACTGTTGGGATGTAGGCTTCGGCCCACTTAGATTAGACAAAAAGAGGGAGAGACGCAGGAAAAAGGAGCCTAATTGTGTTTCCTTAATTAGGAGATTTACCCTAATTGTGTTTCCTTAATTAGGACGTTACCTAATTATGATTTGTCTATAAATTAAACCCATTGTACTTGTAAACATTGTAGCACCTCAATAAAAGAAAGAAAACCCTAGTTGCCCCCGTGGACTAGCACGATCACCCCGGTCGTGTGAACCACGTAAAATCTCTCGTGTTCTTTTTTCTCGCTTTCGGTTTATTGCTTTTGGTTTTATTGCTTTGCGTGATTGTGTGTGTGACGTATAAACCCTAACAACTGGTATCAGAGCTCGGCTCTTGATTTGTCACACACCGCCGCCGCCGCCGCCGCTGTCCGCCGCCACCGCCGCTGTCCGCCGCCAGCAGCAGCCACCGCCAGAAGCCACCGCTGTCCGCTGCCATCGCTGTTGTCCGCCGCCTGCCGCCGCCGCTGCCGCCGTCCGCCGCCGCTGCTGTCCTGCTGCCGCCGCCGCCGTTCTGCCGCCAGCCGCTACTGTTCCACTGCCGCTGCTGCCCTGCTGCCGCCGCCGCCGTTGTTTCTTCGCAGCCGCCGCTATTCTTCTTGCAGCCGCTGTTTTTCGCCGCCGTCACCAATAGGTTTTTTTTCTCTTAGGCTGATTGCAAAGTAGTGTTCAATAGAACAACCGTCAAGTTCAGGCAGCCGGCCACTGTTGTGTTTGAACACTATTATCAGTCTTGATTTGATTTGAAAAACCCTAATAGTTCGAGATATGGCTGACGACGGAAAAACCAGAGTTGAGAAGTTTGATGGGCAAGATTTTGGATGGTGGAAGATGCAAATCGAGGATTTGCTATGTCAGAAGGACTTGGATCAAGCCTTGACAGGAAAGAAACCTGAAAAGATGGGAGATGCTGAATGGGCTGCTCTAGACAAAAAAGCCCTATCTGTTATCAGATTTACACTAGCCAAGAACGCGGCTTTCAATATTGTGAAGGAGACTACTACATGTGGTTTGATGAAGGCTTTGTCAAACATGTATGAGAAACCTTCTGCTTCTAATAAGGTATTTCTGATAAGACAGTTAGTGAACACCAGAATGAGAGAAGGTATGTCTGTTACCTCGCACATTAACGAGTTCAATACCATTCTATCCCGCTTGTTATCTGTTGATATCAAATTTGAAGATGAAGTTCAGGCCTTGCTTTTATTATCCTCGTTACCGGAAAGTTGGTCAAGAACTGTCACTGCCATTAGTGGTTCAGTTGGAACCTCTAAACTCACTTTTGAGGGCATACGTGACTTCATCCTAGGAGAGGACATAAGAAGACGGAGTTCTGGAGAATCATCTAGTGCTTTGCTAAGCACTGAAGGGAGAGGTAGAAGAACAGAAAGAGGTAAAGCAAGAGGCAGATCAAAGTCGAGAAAGAGGAGCCAGTCAAAGCCAATGAAGGACATTCAGTGTTGGAAGTGCAAAGAAACTGGACACTTCAGAAATCAGTGCCCTAATCAGACAGTTGGAAATAGAGAAGTGAATGCAGCAACCGATGATTCAGAAGATGCCCTTGTTTGTTGTGTTGAAACTTCAGCAGAGTCTTGGATTTTGGATTCTGGTGCATCCTTCCATGCCACTTACAACATGAAGATGGTCAAGAATCTACGAATAGGTAAACTTGGTAGAGTTCGTTTGGCTGATCATCGTACTCTTGACATCACAGGAATAGGAGATGTTGACGTAAAAACTTCATTGGGTACTACTTGGACACTGAAGGACGTTCGGGTCATTCCCAGCCTTAAGAAGATGTTAATTTCTGCCGGGCAGTTAGACGACCAAGGGTATTGGACTACTTTCGGTGGGGGACAATGGAAAGTTGTCAAAGAAAACCTTGTAATCGCTAGGGGTAAAAAGAGAGGCACCTTATACATGGTTGAAATTCCGGATGATGAGGTGAATGCAGTGACCAACGAGCTGAAACCCTCCAGACTGTGGCATCAATGACTTGGCCACATGAGTGAAAAGGGAATGAAGATGCTTGTTGCTAGAGGAAAGCTCCCAGACTTAAAGAAGGTGGATTCAGAATTCTGTGAATCTTGTGTTCTTGGCAAGAAAAAGAAGGTATCTTTTGTAAAGGAGGGCCAGACACCAAAAGCTCAGAAATTAGAGCTTGTCCACACAGACGTTTATGGACCGACACCAGTTTCTTCTTTGGGAGGATCGAACTACTATGTGACATTCATCGACGATTCAACACGCAAGGTATGGGTTTATTTTCTTAAAAATAAGTTTGATGTTTTCAATACTTTTAAGAAATGGAAAACTGCTGTTGAATTGGAAACTGATTTGAAGGTAAAGTGTTTGAAGTCCGATAACGGTGGGGAATACATCAGCACGGAGTTCACCGACTATTGTGCTGAACATGGCATTCGGATGATAAAGACAGTTCCAGGCACTCCTCAGCAAAACGGAGTGGCAGAAAGGATGAACATAACTTTGAATGAAAGGGCTAGGAGTATGAGACTCAATGCCGGGCTTCCAAAGATGTTCTGGGCCGATGCAATTAACACTGCAGCTTATCTTATCAACCGAGGATTATCTGTACCGTTGGGCTTCAAGATACCAGAAGAAGAGTGGAAAGGTGAAGCTGTCACCTATGATCATTTGAAGGTGTTCGGATGCAGTGCCTATGATCTGATGAAAGACGGTGACAAGTTGGATGCAAAAGCCAAGAAATACACCTTCATTGGATATGGTGCAGATAGTATGGGCTACAGGCTTTGGGATTTTGAAAGCAGAAAGGTAGTCAGAAGCAAACATGCAACGTTCAACGAGGCTGAGCTTTATAAAGACAGAAGCACGGGAAACTCACAGAATCAGAAAGTACAAGTTGAATTTGATAGTGATGACATCAGTGTCAGAGGGTCAGAAGATACTCAAGATAGTGGGAGTACTGAGCCAGATTTTCAGAATGATGATGAATCTGAAGATGTTCATGAAGATGCTGTCAACAATGAAAGCTCAGAGGATGAAGAAGAAATGGCTTCTCCAGTACAGCCTCAGTCGGTTGAATCGAATTGGGTCAGGAGATCCACCAGAGTCACTAAACCTCCTGAAAAATACGATCCATCAGTCAATTATCTTCTTTTGACTGAGAATGGTGAACCAGAAAGTTACTCTGAAGCAGTTAAGCTGAAAGATTCGTTGCAGTGGGAGCATGCAATGAAAGAAGAAATGGGATCTCTAAACAAGAATAAAACTTGGGAGTTAACCAAGCTTCCTCGAAACAAAAAGGCGTTGCAGAACAAGTGGGTCTTCAGAATCAAGGAAGAGCATGATGGGTCTAAACGGTACAAAGCCCGTTTAGTGGTCAAAGGATTTCAACAGAAAAAGGGAATCGATTATAATGAGATCTTCTCTCCAGTGGTGAAGATGACCACCATCAGATTGGTCTTGAGTATTGTAGCAGCAGAGGGCTTACATCTAGAGCAGCTAGATGTCAAGACGGCATTCCTACATGGTGATCTTGATGAAGACATCTACATGACACAACCTGAGGGTTTTCAGGTTGTTGGTAAAGAAGATTGGGTCTGCAAACTGAAGAGGAGCTTGTATGGTCTGAAACAAGCACCCAGGCAGTGGTACCTGAAGTTCGACAACTTCATGGAGAGGACCGGGTACAAAAGATGTGAGATGGACCATTGCTGTTATGTGAAGAAATTCAAAGGCTCCTATATCATTCTACTTCTGTACGTAGATGATATGTTGATTGCAGAATCGGATATGAAAGAGATCAGCAAGTTGAAGAAGCAAATGTCTGAAGAGTTCGAGATGAAAGACTTGGGTCCAGCCAAACAGATACTCGGTACGAGCATTGCCAGAAACAAGAAAGATGGATCTTTGACACTGTCCCAGGAGAAATACATAGGGAAAGTGTTAGAAAGGTTCAAGATGAATGACGAGAAGACGAAACCCAGAAACACACCGTTGGGAAGTCATTTCAGGCTTACCAAAGATCAATCTCCTAGATCAGAAGAAGAGAAAGCAGACATGGCTGATGTTCCTTATGCATCTGCTATTGGTAGTCTCATGTATGCCATGGTTTGCACGAGACCAGACATAGCCCATGCCGTAGGGGTCGTTAGTCGCTTTATGTCAGATCCGGGGAGAGAACATTGGGAAGCAGTCAAATGGTTGCTTAGGTATTTGAAGGGTACTTCGAAGATGGGATTATGTTTCAAGGGTAAAGACTCAGTTCTCAGAGGATATACCGATGCTGATTTGGGTGGATGCAAGAAGACATTTAAAAGCACCACGGGGTACATTTTTACAGTGGGAGGGACAGCAGTTAGTTGGATGTCCAGACTTCAGAAAAGTGTGGCTTTATCAACAACAGAAGCTGAGTACATGGCAGTCGCTGAAGCCAGTAAAGAGCTAGTGTGGTTGAAGACTTTTCTTGAAGAGCTTGGCAAAAAGCAAGCTGATTACTCGTTGTACTGTGATAATGAAAGTGCGGTTAAACTTGCTAAGAATCCGGTCTATCATGGGAAAACAAAGCACATTGGAATGAGGTATCACTTTGTCAGAGGACTGATCAGTGATGGTACAATGAATTTGATGAATATCTCAGGTGCAAAGAATCCAGCAGATATGTTTACCAAATCTGTGGCGCTGGATAAGCTGAAGTTCTGTATGACTTCAGCTGGCCTTCAAGAATAGTGTTGAAAAGGTGGTGGTAACTAGGGGGAGCTCAAGCTCAGTTGGTGTTTACAGAAGTACAGAGGAGCGCAGGTGAACGTGTTTCGAAGCCTCCAAGTGGGAGATTGTTGGGATGTAGGCTTCGGCCCACTTAGATTAGACAAAAAGAGGGAGAGACGCAGGAAAAAGGAGCCTAATTGTGTTTCCTTAATTAGGAGATTTACCCTAATTGTGTTTCCTTAATTAGGACGTTACCTAATTATGATTTGTCTATAAATTAAACCCATTGTACTTGTAAACATTGTAGCACCTCAATAAGAGAAAGAAAACCCTAGTTGCCCCCGTGGACTAGCACGATCACCCCGGTCGTGTGAACCACGTAAAATCTCTCGTGTTCTTTTTTCTCGCTTTCGGTTTATTGGTTTTGGTTTTATTGCTTTGCGTGATTGTGTGTGTGACGTATAAACCCTAACATTCACAACATTTTTTTTTGTGAAGGTTCGCATTATATATATGTAACCTTCACAGAACTTGAGCTGTGAAGGTTTCGTCGAAAGTGATTTTTAGGTCTGCGTATTCGAGTTTTATGTACATTCACGGTGTTTTTTTGTGAAGTTTCATACGTTAGGTATTGGTCTCACGTGGTCTCACGGTAACAACTTGGTCTCACCTGATCCTAAGTCTTATATTACAATCTACAAGTATCCTAAAATACTTGTTAAGATGCCCATAAACCTCCTATAAACTTATTAAAGAACAAATACATTTTTAAGAAGAAAGTGGATTATTATTATAAACAAAAATAAGACAGAATGTTGTTTACTATTTTTGCATTAAGCCCTATATGAGTTAAGTTGTCAATCTATATAAAGAGGGATTGGATTATTTCTAGGGCATTTCTGGTATTAGTTTGTTAGAAGTAACTTAATGGTGACAAGTAGTGATCTTGGCTTAGTCCATACAGTCATTTTGGATCAATGGCTTAACCATTAAGCCGTCCAGAGTCCAGAACATTAAGTTCATAAAGTTGTAAATAAACAGCCCAATTGATCATGCAAACCAAATAAAAATTAAGAAAATAGTGTAAAGATACCATATCGATTTTTTGCTTCATCGGCGCTAAAATCTCCTCTTCAGAGTACACCTTGGCCTTTTTCGAGACTTGAAATTCGTCTGTTTGATCCTCAAGTTCCCTAGCCTGATTCAGTTTGTTGCCATGATCATTGCAATGTTGTTATTTAGGTCAAATGTAAAATTGCGATAATGTAACTTGGTCATGAACAATAGGTTTTACCTTGATCTCTTCAAATGCTTCATTGCTGTATGGCTCGCCTCCATTCTTTTCTAACACCAAGTTCACAAGAGAAAGAAGTTGGTTTACTTGATTGGATTTCTTAGTTCGATCGTTCGTCCTATTATTGAAAAGAACATAACGATTGCCACACAGAGAAAGAACTTCCTGAAACAAAAACAAAAATCAAACTTTAAAATCAATCAAAAACATAACATAGGAACACCAAGAAAATGCAGGATTGGAAGGTGCCAAACAACAACAATTGTTAATAAGCTAAACTCAAAGATGCAGAAAGGACATCCGAAACTTCCAAACTTGCAGAGACTAGAACAAGAATGACTAAGGACCCATTTGGTTTGTGAGATTTGGAATTGAATTCCATTAAAATACCACTTTGGCTTGAAGGAAATTATGTCCGGAAATGAAATCCCACATACATCGGATTTAGAAATCCCATGTGGTTGTTGGTATTTCACAAGATTTGTTTGTAATATTGTTTTAAAAGTGTAAAAACATTTAGTTTTTAGTAACCAATTAATATATAAAAGTTAATTTAATTGTTCTTGTTATAATCTAAAGACGGAGGTTCAAGGAAACCTCAAAAAAAATGGGAAACCAAGGAACACCCTTCGTAGCCTTCCATCTGGACCGTATGCACTTGTGCATAGCAGTAAATTAAGTTGTTTTTTAGTTTTTATGCACAAGTGCATTATGCACCTATGCATATTACAAATTACTTCTATGCACAAGTGCATACAGTCCAAATGGAGGGCTACGAGGGTGTTCCTTAGTTTTTTTTTTTTTTTTTTTTTTTTTTTTTTTTTTTTTTTTTGAGGTTTTCCCTTGAACCTGACCCATAATCTTAATCCTACAAAAAAGCATTCCATCAAACCAAACGCCCCCTAAGAAAATGGTAAGACAAACAATCATACTAACAAAAACTAACTAAAATAAAAAAATAACATGATGGAAAGCATAGAATCATCAAAAAAATGAAACTTTAAGCAACAATTGTGCACACGAATTGCCAACTAATTGCACCTTCAATGCCTCTGGACAGTCGGATAAGAAATCATCCAAGGTCTTGCCATTTTCTTCTATTTCATCGCCACCGGTGAAAACAACTATCATGTAATCACTAATTATTGTTCCAAAGAATTCCTGCATGCTATCTATTACTACTCTCTCCCCTTCGGAAAAACGATGGCAAACGGAAAATACAACTAGAACAGCATGAATACCATCGCTTGCCAACTTGATACATTTCAGATCCTCATCAGTAGTTTCAGCACCAACAGTATCATCAAAGTTTCCTGTCAGAGTGTCAGTATTACAAACTAACCATAAAAACAAACAACTAAAAGAAGAACAAAAATCAGTTACAGATGTCCAATTTGTCACATGCATACTTTCTTCATTGTAATCTAAACATCTCATTTCTGTTCAGAAACATGAGATTCAAAATCCACTAGATAAAAATTGAGTTTATAGAACACCAAAATAATAATGTGTCCTAATAGACCACTTTATAGAACATAACTTATACAGTAAACTACATATTTGGTCCCTGTGATTTACACTATATTGCACTTTTGGTCCCTATTTTGAAATAGTTATGGAAAAGGTCCCTATGGTTTACATTAGATTGCACTATTGGTCCCAAACCTTAACTCCGTGTGAAATCAATCTGTTAAGCATGACCAATAGTGCAATATAGTGTAAACCATAGGGACCAACAGTGCAATATAGTGTTAACAATAGGGACCAACAGTGCAATATAATGTAAACCATAGGGACCTTTTCCATAATTATTTCAAAATAGGTACCTAGCAGTGCAATATAATGTATAACACAGGGACCAACAGTGCAATATAATGTAAACCATAGGGACCTTTTCCATAGTTATTTCAAAATAGGGACCAAACAATGCTATGGTGTAAACCATAGGGACCAAATATGTAATTTACTCTAATTTATAAGACCAAAAACTATCTAAAAGCTATCTAAAAGCAGTGTAATAAGTTTATAAGAAGTTTTTGGGCATCGTAAGTTTGTAACAAGATTTTTGGGACATCTTTTAATTAAAAAAAAGTTCGTATTAGCCAAGACACTATCTGAAAATTTGCCCTGTAAAAACAAGTGTCCTAAGAAAGATGGGTTTATAGGATACTTTCTCAAACGTTTCCTAAAAAACAACTGATTGCGATATTTTGTATTAAGAGTGTCCTTAAAAATTGTTAAAATGCCTAAAAGGGTCCTATAAACTTATCACTGATGCGATATTTTGTATTAAAAGTGTCCTATAAACTATAAACCCAATTTTGTTATAGTGATCCCTGCCCAGAAAGAAGTGATTTAAGTTAGTTAACGTCAATACCAGGAGTATCAATAACATTAAGCATCTGGCCATCTTCCAATACAGTAGTCTCCGACTCACAAGTGCTTGTTACACTACAAAAACTTCGCTTTGATAGGAATCTATTCCTTCCAAGGATGCTATTACCAGTTGCACTTTTCCCATTTCCAGTCTTCCCAACCAACACAAGATTTCGTGCACCACTTGCCCTCATCATACAAATTGCAAAATCTATCGAAAAAAAATTGAAGTTGGTTTAAAGATAAGCGTGCAGGATTGCTTCCATCACTAGAAGAAAAAAACTCATAATACCAACATGATGATAATTACCAACATAAATACAGATAAAAGTTAACTAAATGCTTGTACCAATTGTTTATCGCTTGCATGAACAATTATCAACTATATGACTTAACACCATCTATATACATTGCATGCTTGCCTTGAATTCTCATTCAATAAGCTTAAAAATGTGTAGATGACTGATACATCCCAATTTTAACAGACACTAAAAAAGCATTATGTGGCATCTGCTGCTTTGCTCAATCATGGACTAAACCCAACTTTTTAATAATTGCCTTATAATGACAATCAGCAAAAAATAAATTGTAAGAAGGAGATGCAATCAAATAGCATAGCGATCGATCATGCAAAAAAAAGTTTGACGGTTTGCTGTTCAACAAAGGATGATGAAGCTTAAAAGTATGATTAATGAATTATACACAATACATGCTTAAAAGTTAAAACTATTGAAGATACATGAAATCAACAGAAAATACAAAGAACCAACAGCAACAGCAAAATGTTACATCACCTACTGTAGAAATCAAATGTAATAAAAAAAATTAAACATATTGTTAGTTTCATTTTCCTAGTTTTTAGCTTCTAATTTCAAACTCATTATGTTTCTTAAAAATAAACTAGCTTATAAGCTAGTATATGTTTGGATGGACCATAAGCTAGCTTATTGAAATGTTAGTTGAAGTAGCGTTTCAGGGATTTTTGTAGCCTTTTCCAATTATACCCTTATTAATATTAATTACTACACTCCAAGATACCTTTTTTGGTCATTTAACATACTCATAAGCTAGTTTTTGCCAAACATATTTTATTCATAAGTTGATTTATTAGTCGAACAGCTAGCTTATCAGCTATCAGCTAGTTTGCTAAACACGGCCTTAGTTGTAAAAAAACTTAAACATAAGACCTCACATATGAAAAACAATGAACCAACCAAGTGAATTAAAAAAGGGTTTAGTTCCCAAAAGTGTATCTAATTTGTCATGAAAAGTTATTGTATGTATTGTACTTCTATTCTTACCGTTTGGCATATCAAAGTTTAAGAAATGATCATTGTATGTATCACTTTATCAAAACCTACAATTTAATGTATCTAACTTGTCACAAAAGCGTATTCAACTTATCACGAAATACATTAAATGGTAGGTTTTGGTAGTTCCGATACGCCAAAAGGTAAAAATGAAAGTTCAGTACATACAATAACTGTTCGTGACAAACAAAACAAAAACCAATAATCGAGATGAAATCAAACCCTAAAAAGCAGCCTAAACTATAAAATTCGATTTCGATAAGTAAAAGTAAGAAACAACGATTTAAAGAAGCAACATTTTAAGAACCAAAATCGTACAAAAAAGGAGACTCACCGTCGATTCGATGCTTTTTTTTTTTTTTACTTTGGATGGAATAAGAAGAATGAGCGCGAATGAATTTTGGTTCCCCCAAATTGTACAGGGTTTTAATTCATAGTGAAATTACACTTTTTATCCTTGTTGTTTACACTTCACTCGCTTTTAGTCCCTGTTCTGCATTAACTATGGTTTTAGTTAATGTGCTATGTATTCTTATGAGGTGAGAATGTTTGCGCGTTACTAAAAGATATAACGTGAATGAATATTATAAGTTTAGGAGGTAAAATGTATTTTTTGCAAATGTTGATAGGTACCGTTGATGAATAGTGTCTTTTCTTCCCCATAAATGTTAGTGTACAATGAAAAAATCAAACGTAAAAAAATGTAAAACATATTATTTCTTATATATTTTTAATATTTAACAATATTGTTTTTTTTTTGCCCAGACCACATTGGGCCCAAACTAATCCTCGGCAATTTTGGGCCGAAGCCCGACTGCTAAAGCATGCAGCCCGGGGTCGAAGCGTCTGTACCTCCAGAATGAAACAATATTAATATTAAGCTCATTTCGAAGGTATCGATGTGGCGATTATAATGGTACAAATTGTAAAAAATAAACATAGAGGGACTTTCATTTGTGAACCAAATTTTTGGTGTGAACTTGTGAACTTAATCCTAGCCATACAAATTCAAAATCAATGGTCAAGATTAATCATTGAAAATTCCTAAAATCATGGGTGGTTAATAAACATAAATCATGGAATTAATCTTAACCATCAAAAAATGATTTGGATGGCTAGGATTAAGTTCACAAGTTCACACCAAAATATTGGTTCACAAATGAAAGTCCCTCATAAACATAATTTTAATGCATTTAATTTCATAATATACGATTTATTTATATCATATGATAAGGGTTTAAAATGAAAAATTAAGGAATTAAAAGTAAAATAAATAATATATGAGAATAAATAACTAAAAGATAGAGAATAAATAATGAGGTTTAATTAATTAAAATGACACGTGTCCATAACAAGTTTAGTATCCCAACCGCCAAATAAGCAACCATAACTTGACTGACCCGAACCCACCACCCTTCTTGCTGGCTCGACTTGACTCAACTCAACTGGTGAACCATCGCGTATGCAATCCCAACTGCCAAATAAGCAACCATGACCTGACTGACCCGAACCCACCACCCTTCTTGCTGGCTCGACTCGACTCATCTCAACTGGTGAACCATCGCGTATGCAATCCCAACCGCCAAATAAGCAACCATGACCTGACTGACTCGAACCCACCACCCTTCTTGCTGGCTCGACTCGACTCAACTCAACTGGTGAACCATCGCGTATGCAATCCCAACCGCCAAATAAGCAACCATGACCTGACTGACCCGAACCCACCACGCTTCATGCTGGCTCGACTCGACTCAACTCAACCGGTGAACCATCGCGTATGCAATCCCAACCGCCAAATTGACCTGACTGACCGAACCCACCACCCTTCTTGCTGGCTCGACTCGACTCGACTCAACCGGTGAACCATCGTACGCGAACCCTTCATCATTGGGTTGTAGATATCCTGGGAAACATTCAGCATCTTGTTTAAGTAAATCAAACTACTTCCATACAACTTCTACTCAATCAGAAAACAGAACATCAAAATTAAGTGCAAGCGAAATTGATAGTAATCTCTAAACTCTAAAGAGATGATTATCTATGGTAACAATCTATAAAAGCAAAAAATTACAGCCTGTTTAATACAAATAAACCAAACAAACCCGGTATATATCACTCAAAAAATAGGGTCTAGGAGGGCAAAGTTGTAAGCAGACCTCACCTCTCGAAACCACTAGGATGTTCCTGTGATACCCGCAGGTTATGCACGACGAACAAAGATCAAGATGTGTGCAAACAGTCAATAAGACGGGTAATTAGGAGATATAACATGTAGAATGACAATTAGATACTGTGTACATGATATGGGGCTGTTTGGTTGGTTTTCCATCAAGTCCTGTATGTATAAAGTTGTCCGTGTAGATTAATCTGTTTGTCTGTATAGATTAGGAAGAGGAAGGAACATGTTTTTAATTCGGAGGAACAAGTTTGGAAAAAACTTGGCTTTCTACATAAAGTTTGGAACATGTCCGTGTAGATTAACAGTCATGTATAGCTGATTAAATAAGCTACAAGTCCCATTAACCTCATTAAGCCGCTAACAAAGAGGAGCTTAATGTTGTGCAAGCAGATAACAAGATCAGGTAAGACATGTAATACAGGTAGAAACAAATGTACATAGCAACTTAAACAAGCACAGCTAACCCACACAAGAACTAAAGAACCCGATAGAAAAATATTACCTTGACGCAATTCTCTTTTCAAGCTATCGACAGATTGTAGGAACTGCACAGTTGGAGAAGTGCTGCTTGATTAACAGGAGAAAGATATTTGGTTATGACCGGTGGGAATCTCCCACGGAATTGAGCAGAGGTATATGCCAACAAAGCCACTGAGAAGTGTTTCGGATCCCTGATTTCCTTTAACGGGTCCTCCTCTTTCTTGCCAGCATTGCAAAGACGAACAAAGGTCGCTTGATAACCCGTTGTTGCCTCTGCAAAATCCGGAACCTCTGGTTCATCCTCGACTCTTTCCTCTTGTGGCCGTGAAAGCAAAGTGATGATGCTGTCCAGCAACTTGCCCCATATCTCCTCAGCTGCAGGATCCAACAGCAATGGTGATTCACAAAGAAGTTTAGTTGATGCAACTGCAGCCAGCTTAACCTCTATGTAACCGGTTATAGTCTTGAGAGTCGGTATCCAAAACTGACCCAAAATCGCACTAAATAAATCCGCCTGAACAGAATTTATCGAGTCCATAAGAGTTTGTTGACCATGCTTGACCAGATAGAGAGACATAAATATCATGAGGCGGCATCTAACACGCCTCGGGATTTTACTGTTTTGGAGCCGGGTAAACAGAACAACCCAGATGTGGTTCATGTATTTCGCCAACACATCATAACCAAGATTCTCGATAATGGGGTTAAGAATGTAAAACCCCTGCTCTTCTGTGCTCGGTGAAGAAACTAGTTTGTTGAATATCCCAAGCACATGGCTTAATCTCTCTTCCCTATTCAGCTCATTCGGTGCCTGTCGAAGGAATGACTGAAGCAAGCGTACGAGAGCTGGTACATTTGCAGACACTTTCCACAAATCAGGTCTCAATAGGAGGATGTCAAATATCTGCATGTAGTGTGCAGGAACAGGAGGTTTGTTCAAATCCACAAGTTGAGCCAACAACTGGAAAGCATACGGGAAAAACTCCGTTACTTCTTTCGCCAAAATCATCTGAAGGCTGGGCAAAAGGCAAGTTTCGAAAGCCGGGACAAGAGAAGGGTTCTTTTCGCATACTCTACGGACAAGAGCAGCTACTGCCTCGAATAACCAATAGTTAAAGACCGGATTTTTAGGATTCTCACAAACCCTGTTCAAAACCGATGTCAGCCCGGTAATGCAAGGAGATGCTACCTCGGGAGATATATCAGCAATCTGAAGAACACGCATGATACACCTCATCACATACTGATTCTCCTCGGACTCGGGCTTCTCCAAGGCACCAAAAAGGTTTGTCATCAACACTGGTAGAATGGGACCAATGTCCAATGACGTATATCTTGCTTGTAATCCGTTGTCCTTGACAAGCAAGAGTTTCTCGATACAACTTGCAGCATAAGAATGAACCACGTTAGCATCTGAACCGAGAAACCGGACCACGTCACCAAGAAGAGCCATTGCAGTAGGTTTAGGAATCAGGACCTGAAACACGGTGAAGAACTTCAATGCACCAGCCTTCAACATCGGGAAACCGTTGATATCCTGGCCCTGCAACTCTGGCACGATATATGATAGGAAAAAACTTTCAACATCAACGAGATCAGTTGAAACCGAAGCAACGGCAGCCTTTTTCGTGGCAAGAGAAACAACCAAGTATATGGCACAATCTTTATATTTCCAATTAGCAGCCGGGTTTTCTGCGAACAACGCCAAACAATTGCGAATCTGCCCTCTAACCGTTTCAGTAATCTTCTCTTTGTAATTTCCAGCAATTCCTTTGAGAAGTTCACAAGCAATCCTCCTCCTGGTATCGAGATCACTCCCTTCCATATCTCTCCTTACGAACTCCACGTAATTCATCTCAAAAAGCTCTTCATCCTCGTCCCTCAACATCACATTCGGAATAACGATACTCTGAGTAATCTGCTGCAGTATCTCATCCTCAGCAAACAAAGCATGATGAACGGTCGTGCTCACAGTGGTTAAAAACTTGATCGCAGTCACGGTCAGCCTTTCACGGGTTGGAGACGCCGACGCAACCACAAGAAGACTCCACACGGCCGCCACAAACCCACTCAAGTACTTGTGAAACACCTCCTCGTCTTTCTCCACGTAATGACTTATATTCTCGCAAACAGCCACTCGCAGCTCATCGACAACAAGTGCACCTGCACCGTTATCTTCTTCTTCGACAACCGGATACCTCACGGTGAGATAATTCTTAAACTCATTCATCCACTTATCAGCGGTATCCTCGAAGAATTCAGGCAAATCCAAGAAATTCAACGAATAAAACACCCGGCAACAAAGCCTCTGTGCCTCAATGAGCTGCCGCAGCGTTGCAGCATTGTTATTCCAAGCAGCAGCATTTATTTTCACCGAAATAGTCTCGACAGTAGCCAGCAAAGGAGCGGCAAAGTTATCCAAGCAGTATTTCAAATCACGCAGAATAGGATCGGTCTTAACCCGATACCGGAACTTCTTAAACAGCGAGTTAACAGTAGCAAGAATACCGTTAACAGAAGCGAAATCATTGGCATTGAGAGCAGTTTCGAGGCTAGACGTAAGCTCCGGAAGCAAAGCCGGCCAAAGCTTAGGAAAATCATGGTTACCAATCACAGCCAGGGCTTCACTAAGCTGTGCCTGAATCCTTTTCGAGGTGGTAGCAGCAGAAAGCATAAGAGGAACGATTAGCGTCTTAATCTGTGCCTTTTCAGCGTCGGGAATGGACGACGACCACCGAGTTTTGAGATGGTTCTTGAAGTAAACAGCGGCGCATTGACGGATGTGTTCGTCGACGACGGCGGAAGGTTCGGCGACGAGGCGGAGGACGGCGAGGGCGTAGTTGGGAGAATCGACGGCGTCGGAGAGGTTTTTCTCGGCACGGCGGCGGGGCTCGGGTTGAGGAGAGAGTGTGTCGAGGAAACATTGCGATAGAAACTCTAGATTCCACTCCATGACTTCTAGTTTCTAGGGTTTTGACGAGATTGTAAATCAGAATACAAATCTATGGAAGTAAGAAAAAACTGAAGATTGATTATCGGAAGAACGTGGGAGAATGAATATATTTGAAACGGAAACTAAAAATAAGAGGGATTTGGTTTCCTATAAATACATTTGGTTTGTAAAAAAAATATTTTGTTTTTTTTTTCCATTACTTTTTTACAATTTACTAGTAAATCCTACCCGCCGCATCGGCGGGTGTGAAAACTTGTGGCAATAGTATTCTTATTTGTCTAAATTTTAAATATTTAAAAGTTTTGGGGTTTTATCAGAAAATTGTTAGTTTTTTAACCTAAAATTGACATAAGATACAAATATAATAATAAACCTTGATCACTTATACACTCATAATGAATAAATACTTTGGATCACATATTACTCTCGTTTGAGGAGTTTTTTTAAAGGTGAAACCCGAACAAAATGCTTTAGGATAACGGTCTACACTTAGATACCCGCGATACAGTGAACCGGGATGTAAAACGAGACCCGTATACTTTTTTATTATTAAGAAAAATTCAATTACATATAAATATTAGACATACCCATGACCCATAAAAAAAATTAATACAAAATGTCTCTTGTTTTGATAAGACACCAAAGGGGACTTTAAAAATTGATATGCTAAAACTTGAATATATGTGTTTTGCATCCTGCCTGGGACAACAAATAATAAATAATACCTTAGATTTCAAGATAATCAACCCCATTTATAGATTTAACAAGGCCATACCACCCCTCAAGTAAATTGGGAATTGATACTTCCACTTAATAAATTGATTCTTCCACATATGTACAACACCCTTAAAGCTAATGTACAAGTTAGTGAACCATTCATCTTCCTTGGATGAATCAATTTATTATGTGGAAATATCACCTCCCAAGTAAATTTGCAGCCGGAACTAAGACGCTGTTGGTAAATTAGAGGTAAAAGATCAATGCAAATACTTAATAAAAAGATCAAAATTTATGTTTGAGAAAAACTAAAAGGTTATTTATCAAAATCTTGCTAAGTAAGTTATTTAAGATTACATACCTTATCGGGTGAATATAGCAAGGATGAGAAATCTTACCCAATAAGTGGTAAGACAAGGGTTGAGAATCTTACCGGGTAAATGAAAATAGTGACTCTTATCAGATAAGTAATCTTGCCACAATGAATCGAAAATCTTACCAAATAAGATAAGTGAAAGTGATGACGCTTCTTTGTAAGTGCTTACCAGGTTAACATTTAGTAAACCTATCACTAAATTACAATATTATCTCTCAATTAATAAAAAACTCATGCATTTAAAAAGAATTATTTTATTTCATGTCATAGATAGAGCATATTGTGTATATATTGTTAATACCTTTTAGCATATAGTTAAGTTGGTAAAAGGGGTGGGCAAATTATTTTTTAATAACAGCACCAATTTTATAAACACCCAACAAAGAGTCTAGTACAACATATTAGGTACACCACAAGACTCTCATGAAGCAAGTCACCTCTACCTCCCAGTGAACAAAATCCACCTGGAACAAGACTCGCACAATGGGATTAAGAAAGCAGAACCACAGGGAAGACAAGTACAACCGGCTTATCAGAAATAAGCCAACCGCAAAATCCAATCACTAAGTGACTATCGAGCATCGAAAATTCTTTCCGAGTAAAGTGTTACCACAGGTGGATTTTATGATCCCACAACTGCAATTTGTGTCAAACATCGATACCCTGCACCCCACTACCAATATAGAACTCTAGTATCTCCTTGTTCATTTGAATCCGTCTTACTTCGATGTACCAGCATCGTCGCCACACGGCAATCATCACAGTAGCCAAAGTTGTCGTTTTTGCCTATGCAACATTTTGGACAACACCCTTTTGAAGTCGTACCAAGAGAATCCGAAAAAAGCACACCGGGCAGCTCCTGAATTGGCAAAAAATAGCGACGAACAGCAGCGAGTTGCTCCAAGGAACCACATTAACCGCCGCCTTTGGTAACCGACTTTTCACGGTGATCCTGCTAACCATGCGAACAACTCTAAGTTTGGATCCTTTACCCTTGCACTTATCCATTCAAACGCGATTCTTTGCCACTCGAAAAAAGCCTCATTTAGACATCTTTTTCCCCACCGAAGACCTCCCAAGACAGATCCTGAGTTCGATCCTGTACAAAATCATGTGAAGTTTCTATAGTTACATACATGGTGGATGCTTTTCTTCTTTTCGATAAACAGGATAAAAGCCAGGCAAAATAGTATTTCAAACCAAATACAAATTACACAAATAAGTTGGTAAAGGCAATTACCAAAGGGTCAAGGCTCTTACCATAGTATTGGAAATAGCTCTTACCCGATAAGCACGTACCGGGTTTTTGATGCTTATCAACAATCTGTTTTCAAGATCAAGAATGTTACACGACAACTTTATACATACCAACTACAAACTCTCAAATAGTCAACCTTTCTATCTGCAAATGTAAACAATATAACAGATATAACGTTATTCCATCATGAAATACTTTTCATAACCTTATTACCAAAAAATTGGATCAGCAGATGCAAACTGCAGTTAGTATCAAGTTGAAACGGTGAATAAAATGGGAACTAATGGGGATTTTGGATTTAGATTCATATCACATCCATAATACTTAATATTGGGAGTCGGTGCTTTACCAATGTAGTGGTAAAGCCTGTAAAGCGAAAATAACATAATCCCGAGCTTTCTTACAATATATTGAACAAAATCCAATGATATTTTACCTCTTTTTCGATCTGAATAAGTTGATAGTTAACACCCAACTAAAACCTTGACTTCCACAACCCCAAGTCTAAGTAAAGCCCTCATCCCACATAGGTAAATGTCAGAACCAGCCATTGAGCATATAAAATCCACTAAAGCCAAAAACAATGCTTGATGAAGCTCATCCTTTAATTCATGGCATCTTATATATGCTATCCTGCCAAATGAAAAAAAAAAAACCTTTTGCTGGTAACTTTGTCAAAAATCGGATACACATTTCAATTTAGCCATTGAGACAACATACACAAAAAAACCATTTCAACTGTTTGATTTCCGAGGACATGGTTTCGTAAACAAAAAAAAATGAGTTAACTCTATAGAACTTACATCATTTACTCTTGCAACCTGAAGTTCCATGGCGTTATCCAGAATGTCTCCCTACAAGCAACAATAAACTTTAACAGAATGAGTATGTTCTTTGAATTAATTCATTTATATGGAAAACATGTATAAAACATACCACTATCTGCTCCATTAACCTTTTGTTCTTTGAGCTTGGACACACATTACCTATTATTATTACCATACAAGTAATCAAACTTCCACAACAAGTCCAATTTAGTGTATGAGCTTTGAGAAACTAATGACTATTACAAATCACAAACACATTCTGGAAGAGGAAAATGACAGCACATTGTATCCAAGAATGGGATCTAATGAAAATTTGACCAATCTCTATTTTGTAGGGAGGAAAGATATAATTTGAATGGATATTAAATAACATACGATAAATGTGAAATGAATATACCTTTGAATTATCATAAAGTTACAATCCCAACACCCCAATGTTCACAAGTGACTTGCGAAAGAAATCGATTTTAGAGTCGATTTGAGAAGGAAATCGACTATGAGAAACAAATTGATTACTTTTCTCAATCTGGGTACGATAGAGATGCGATGAAGGAGATCGACTTGAAGCTATCGAATTGAATCTTAAATTAAAATCAATTTCTTACCAGCGAGGGTTTTGTAGAATGAAATTCGTTGTGGTATCTGCATTAGGAAGAGGGTTATCCACTGTGTGAGGGAGAAACAGAACAATTAGAGAGATGAGAGGAGAGAAATCTGCAAATCTGGTTGGAAGGGGTTGGAGGAGAGAACGTGGACTTGAAAATAACTGTATAGATTGGATGCAATTCCACATATCTGTTAGATTGAGGGGTTTACCAGGAGGGAGGAGGAAGGTTGAAGACGTGGGGAAGAAAAAAAGGGGGAAGTTTTGTGAACGTGGACTTGAAAAAAACCGAAATAGAATTTTCATAAGGTGTATAGATTAATCCTATATTATATATCCTTTTATCCTAACTTATATTTTCACATCAATTCTATCTTTTTTTCTCAAATACACTTCTACCCAGAAAGATCATGAATATGGTTTAGATGAAGGGCTACGAGAGTGTTCCACGGTTTTCCTTAAATTTGAGGTTTTCCCTTTTAACCCGGCCCTATATACACACACATATGGGCATGTTCAAACACAAGGCTAAGGTTGTGTTTGACAAACTAGTTGTTAGATGATAAACTATCTAATAAACTAGTTGTTGACTAATAATTAAGCTGGTAAGTAGTTAATAAGTTAGCTTGTGAATAAATTATGTTTGACAAAAATTAGCTTATGAGTATGTAAAATGACCAAATCATTGACACCTTAACCAAAGAAAAACCTCAATGAAACTCCACAATGGAGGTTTTTATAAAAATCTTACTTTCCATATTTTGAATTTATAAAAAGGGTTAAGTTCTAGTGAGACCAAACCTTTTTGGTGAGACCGGTGAGACCAACATATTTTACTTGAAACTTCACATCAAACATTTGTGAAGGTAAAAAAAATTGAACATTCATCGTTAAATCATACTAAAAAACACTATCGGGAAAAAAAATTCCAAAAAAAGTTAAAAAAAACGAAACCTTCACAGCAGTTTTTTTTGTGAAGGTTCGCATTATATATATGTAACCTTCACAGAACTTCAGCTGTGAAGGTTTCGTTTTTTAGCTTGTTTTCGATATTTTTTTGCATCGAAAGTGATTTTTAGGTCTGCGTATTTGAGTTTTATGTACATTCACGGTGTTTTTTTGTGAAGTTTCATACGTTAGGTATTGGTCTCACGCGGTCTCACGGTAACAGCTTGGTCTCACCTGATCCTAAGTCTTTATAAAAATGGTTAAGAAATAGCAAAAATATTAAATAAAATAATAACACAAAATGAAAGTATATACAAGAACCTGGGTTCCAATAAGAACCTGTAACTGGACAAGAATAGATCCTTAGTGGAGGTTCCTGTAAAAACCCCAAAAGAAACCTCTATTAGTTTCACAGTAGCTACGGATTATACAAGAGGGAAACTCATGGTGTTTATACTACATATTAGATAATTAAGGTAATTATTTATTTTGATTATTTTGGAAAAAATATTTTATAATCGTTTTTTTAGGAATTGCTTATTTTTATTTCTTTGATAATTACAAAAATCATATTTTCTTAATTTACAATTTTTCTTCATAATTATCAATATTTAAGATATTATATATCTTCTTGATTTCCGGCTTTTCTTTTTTCATATTTTTAGTATTTTGTAGTTCATACATGTACGTGGTTTTCATAGTTTATGTGATTTTGTTTCATTGAATGAAACATTTTTATTTTTGGATAAGGTTTATCTACGCTTTGCCTAGACTACATCATTGGCAATTTAGAAATACTGAAAATTAGATCGTCTGAGACTAAACCTGGCCACAAGACGTGTATGAAGAGATTCGAACCTGAGGTAAATGGGATATCATCTACATCCCCCACAGACCTTATTTCATATGTTTTATTTGAGATACATTAATAAAATCTTAAATCTTGAGAATTTTTATTAATGAAATCATAAAACGTGATAACTTAAACATAAAAAATGAACTGAAAAACAGAAACATGAAATCGGAAAAAAAAAATGAAAAAATATAAAAAAAAAGTATTTAAATTGTTGCAAAAATATTTCATACTTAATTATTGCTGAAAATAAAATACTAAACCGAAAATAAAAATTAAAAATATCTTTTGACTTATTGACTATTTTATACACCTTCTAGGCTTCTACAACTATAATTTAAGTTGGTGGTAATTGTTTTTTAACATAAATAACTAAGATTTATTTCAACTGGACTATCATCATCAATGAAATCAAATGTGGAGATTGAGTTTGCAAATTTTGTATTAATATATTTATATAGCCTTAATAATTTGAGAACTCTAACATATGTGAGATCCATGAAATTTTCTGCCTTACGATGTTGTTTCACACCATTTTGTCTCATCTTTGAGTAATTGTTAATGTACCGATTAACGAATATTTGTTGCACAATGTAACTGCATGATATATATTTAGTTCAAAATAAAGAACTTATTTATGTAAAAAAAATTATTCACAGACACGTAAATATGCTCATATTATAAACCAAATACATGCAAGATAAACATAATATGAAGCAAATATACGTTACTCATTATTTTAACCTTAGATGAAAAATATTGTAAACACATAATGTATTAGTTCTCAAATTTATCACAATTTTATAGCCCGTTGCCATCCCTAAATAAGGGTGTATGGTCAAAGGCTGAAGCACAAAAAGGGATTTGCTTAATGCCTCATAACACTTCATATGCAACTTCGGTAGTACCTCTTTAACATTATCCTAATCCTTAAAGTCTGAAAAGTAATTATAGTTTGTATATTCTTTTCTGAGACTAAAAAACAATTTCTCACCAATTTCTTATAAAAACATAGCCATTCTTCCATTCTATTCACCTAAGGCAAGTCTAGATCTCCAAAGTTTCTTTTTCTTTTTTGATGCTATTGGTGCTATTGTGCTAATATGTAAGCATAATTAATCATCAAACAACAAATTCAATTTGAAATTTACTCGTTTGATTGTAGCTCGATTTCTCTTTCGAAAATTGATCATGTAGAATCACAAAGTTTGGCTTGTGATTTACATAAGATTAAGGATTGGAAACAATCCTCAAAACGATATTATTAACTCATCTTTTATACAAATACACATACACACGTCTAGAATCATATAAAACCTCCTTTAAGTTATAAACTTTATGAACTGATACAAATTAACCACACGTATTAAACTTCCATATATATTTTATTAATTATTTTTGTTATTTTATTAACGGTTTCCTAAAGAAACTCATTTGTTGTTTTGCTTTTGAAACAACAACAGTGTTGTGTCACACAACGCTTTGGTTGATCTGTAAATACATTTACATAAGTATTGTGGAATACTTATGCTTCAACTTTAAAGGTGCTTAGATTAAAATCTAGAGTCACTTACAATATAGAAAGTACTAGGTGCATGCTATCTTTTAAGTCATATATACATATATATATATATATATATATATATGTATGTGTGTGTGTGCGTGCGCCCGTGAATAACAATAAATTGATCTTTGCTTTTTGTAGGATGTATTTGGTGGTGCAATTGACAACACAACCACAACTTAAGAATGGGCAACCAACGAGCTAATGAAAAACCCGTGGATAATGAAAATTTTTGCAACAAGAAGTAACAGAAATAGCACAAGGAATATCAATGATTTTCGAGGAGGATTTGGAGAAAATGAAATACCTTAAAGTCGTCATAAAAGAGACCTTACGGTTACATGTTCCACTGCCACTTCTTCTTCCTCGAGAATCAACAGAAGATGTCAAACTAATGGGGTAAGACATTCCAGCAGGCACACAAGTGATCATCAATGCTTGGGCAATAGGAACGGATTCTGCCATTTGGGATGAACCAATGGAGTTTAGGCCATAGAGGTGGTTTTTGACCAATTCCGTCGACTATAAAGGGCTTCATTTTGAGTTGCTTCCCTTTGGGGCCGACCGAAGACGATGCCCTGGTATTCAATTTGGTGAAGTTATTCTCGAGCTTGCAATAGCAAACCTTGTATACAAGTTTGATTTGGCATTGCCAAATGGAGTCAGAAATGAGGATTTGGACATGAGCGAGGCATGTGGCATCACGGTCAATAAGAAGTCCTTATTGGTCATGCTAAGTGCTCGTTAAGAACAAAGTCAAGAAACCTTTTACGATTCAGCCACTCTTTGCTTTCGGTTTAAATAAGTCTTCAATGTCCTAGCTAGTCTTTTGAGTTTCTTGTTTCAAGTACAATTACCTTGATTGGTTGTCAATGTCTTTCTTCTCTTTTTAGTTGTCACTGTAACAAACTATTTACAAGTCTAAGCTGATTCAATAAGAGTGTGGTTTATCAAGAGTACATCTTATGTGTTTTCTATCGGTTATAGTTGTTGCTTATAGTAACTAAACTTTGATGATCATACAATGTAAATATGTGACCAACCCTTGCCTGGTCGTATATCAGGAAGGCACGCGTTAGGTTGTTGTGCACCTTTTGTGTTCGATTATGGTGCATTGTAGGTGGCTGTAGTCTTGGGTTTCTCAATCGGATTGGGTGTGACCCAAGGTTCATATACCACTTCCTCATCGGGCATCCACGAGTACCTTACGCTGGACCTAGAGCCCAACCACAGTCTTTGAGGCTGCTGGGGTGGGTGGGGGGTAGCCCAGTCTATGACTAGATCAACCCAAGGCCGGGTACTTCTCATACCCTCAAATTGAAATACCATCAATATTTGAATATGGAGATTTCTCAAAAATGCAATATCCCCCTAACATTTTTTATATGATCAAATTACGTTCCCCTCAAAAACCTTTACAAACATCCCCCTACACCCACACCTCTACAGCTTGAACAAATCAACGGGGACAATTTCGTTCAATCAGTGCATCATTTTCGTTTGGAGATCCGAACACTTAGTTTGGTACTCGTTTAATACATGTTCATCTAGAGAAAATCATAAGACATTCTTATATTCTAACTCTTTTCTCAACTTACCTATATCCCCCACTGCTTTCTTTATTGAATTTTCGACCTTCAATCGCGCAGCCTGCTCTTCCGACATTTCTCGTTCAAACTTCGTCCTCATCTTCATCACCATCGTCTCAATCTGTAGAACAACAAAATGCCACTTTCTAAATCTTCACTTAAAATAGGGTATAAATAAACTACTTTGTTTAAAATATGTGACCATATAACATCAGTTGGGATTACAATTATCACTACAACAAAATTGGTTTTATAGGACGCCACCAACTTCTAAGGGTCCTAACAGACTACTTAAAGTGTCATATCTAAAGGAATTACAACTATCATTACAACATTGTTTTTACAAGACGCTCTTTCTAATAGTGTCCTATAAAATAGCTATACAACACTTCATATTACAATTTACAAGTATCCAAAAATACTTGTTAAGATGCCCATAAGCGTCCTATAAACTTATTACAGACCTTTAGATAGGATGCTTTATTTTTTTGTTCTATAAATTATGTCTTATAAAATAGTCTATTAGGACGATTAGGAAGTCCTATAAAACCAATTTTGTTGTAGTGTACATAAAAAGTACAAGTATTCAAGTTAAAATTCATCAATGGCATTCACTTGAAGAATCAACTAACTAACAATATTAGCATATTACAGGCAAAAGAGCGTTCGTTTGACTTCAAGGGAAGAAACAAATTATCAAGGATAAGAGACAAAAGGTTTACAGACAAGATGCAAAGCATAGAAGAAAGAACAAATACATTTTTAAGAAGAAAGTGAACAATGAATTATTATTATAAATAAAAATAAGACAGAATGTTGTTTACTATTTTTTCCATTAAGCCCTACATGAGTTAAGTTGTCAATCTATATAAATTTACTTGTTTGAGATACAGGAAGTAACTTAATGGTAACAAGTGATCTTGGCTTAGTCCATACAGTCATTTTGGATCAATGGCTTAACCATTAAGCCGTCCAGAGTCCAGACCATTAAGCTCAATAAGTTGTAAATAAACAGCCATGCAAACCAAATCAAAATTCAGAAAATAGTGTAGAGATACCATATCAATTTTTTGCTTCATTGGCGCTAAAATCTCCTCTTCAGAGTACAACTTGGCCTTTTTCGAGACCTGAAGTTCATCTGTTTGATCCTCAAGTTCCCTATCCTGTTTCCGTTTGTTGCCATGATCAATATAATGTTGTTATTATAGGTCAAAATGTAAAATTGCGATAACGTAACTTGGTCATGAACAATAGGTTTTACCTCTATCTCCTCAAATGCATCATTGCTATATGGCTCTCCGCCATTCTTTTCTAACACCAAGTTCACAAGAGAAAGAAGTTGTTTTACTTGATTGGATTTCTTAGTTCGATCATTCGTCCTGTTATTGAAAAGAACATAACGATTGCCACACAGAGAAAGAACTTCCTGAAACAAAAATCAAACTTTAAAATCAATAAAAAACATAACATAGGAACACCAGGACCCATTAGGTTTGCGAGATTTGAAATTGAATTCCATTAAAATATCACTTTGGTTTGAAGGAAATTATATCCAAAAATGAAATCCCACATACATTGGATTTAGAAATCCCATGCGGTTGTTGGTATTTCACAAGATTTGTTTGTAATATTGTTTCAAAATATGTAAAAACATTTGGTTTTTAATAATCAATTAATATATAAAAGTTAATTTAATTATTTTTGTTATAATCTAAAGAGGGAGGTTCAAGGAAAAGACTCAAAAAAATGGGAAACCAAGGAACACCCATTGTAGCCTTTCACCAGGACCGTTGATTTTTGGTTTTTATGCACAGGTGCATTATGCACCTATGCATAGAAGTACAAAAAAGCATTCCATCAAACCAAACACCCCCCCTAAGAAAATGTTAACACAGACCGACCATCATACTAACAGAAACAAACTAAATTAAATAAAATGACATGAGGTGAAACATAGAATCGTCAAAAGAACGAATTAAGCAACAATTTGTGCACACGAAATGCAAACTAATCGACGGGCCTACCGCACCTTCAGTGCCTTTGGGCAGTCGGATAAGAAATCATCCATGGTCTTCCCATTTTCTTCTATTTCATCGCCACCGGTGAAAACAACTATCATGTAATCACTAATCATTGTTCCAAGGAATTCCTGGATGCTATCTATTACTACTTTCTCCTCTTCAGAAAAACGATGGCAAACTGAAAATACAACTAGAACAGCATGAATACCATCGCTCGCCAACTCGATACAACGCAGAGCCTCACCATTAGTTTCATAGCCAACAATATCATCAAAGATTCCTGTCAGAGTGTCAGTATTACAAAAAAACCATAAAAACAAACAACTAGAAGAAGAACAAAAATCAGTTACAGATGTTCAATTTGTCACATGCATACTCTCTTCATTGTAATCTGAACCTGTCATTTCCGTTTACAAACATGAAATACAAGATCCACAACAAAATTGAGTTTATAGAATACCAAAATAATAAGGTGTCCACTTTATAGGACCAAAAGATAAAGTGTCTTATCTAAAGGCGTTGTGATAAAATTATAAGATGTTTTTGGGGATCGTAACAAGATTTTTAAGAAATCTTTATTAAAAAAAGGCTCGTTTTAGCTATTTTGTAAGACACTATTTGATAACTTGTCCTGTAAAAGCAAGTGTGTTAAAAAAAGATGGGTTTATAAGACACTTTCTCGAAAGTGTCCTATTAAACAACTGATGCAAACCTTGGTATTAAGAGTGTCCTAAAAAAGATTGTTGAGACGCCTAAGGGTCCAATAAACTTATCACGATGCCTTTAGATAGGACACTTTAATTTTTGGTCCAATAAATTATGTCTTACTAAAGTAGTCTATTAGCACGCTTAAAAGTTGGTGGCGTCCAATAAACCCAATTTTGTTATAGTGATCGCCACCCAGAAAGAAGTGGTTTAAGTTAGTTACTTAGTTAATGTCAATACCGGGAGTATCAATCACATTAAGCATCTGGCCATCTTCCAATACAGTAGTCTCCGACTCACAAGTAGTTGTTACACTACAGAAACTTCGCTTTGATAGGAATCTGTTCCTTCCAAGAATGCTATTACCAGTTGCGCTTTTCCCATTTCCAGTCCTCCCAACCAACACAAGATTTCGTGCACCACTTGCCCTCATCATACGAATTGCAAAATCTATAATAAAAAAAATTGAAGTTGGTTTAAAGACAAGCGTGCAGGATTGCTTTCATCACTAGAAAAAAAAATTCATAATACCAACATGATGATAATTACCGACTTAAATACAGGTAAAACTATGCAATAAGCTTAAAAATGTGTAGATGACTGATACATCCCAATTCTAACAGACACTAAAAAAGCATTATGTGGCATCTGCTCTGCTCAATCATAGACTAAACCCCAACTGTTTAATAATTGCCTCATAATAACAATAAGCAAAGAATGAATTGCAAGAAGGAGATGCAAACAAATAGTATAGCAATTGGTCATGCAAAAAGCACAAAGCTAATGCCCCCAAACAAGAAAGTTTGACGGTTTGCTGTTTAACAAAATGTTATATCACCTACTATATAGAAATCAAATGTTAATTCCGATGTTGTGTTATAGGTGGAACGTGGATGATTAACTAGTAAACTAGATATCAACAGCAATAAAAAAAACCAAAAAGGCATAAATGTGTGGAACATTAATTCATATGACCAAAGGGCAGTTTTGTTCTATATCGTACTTTTTTTGTTTCAATTAGTGATTGTGTGTTTTGTGTGTATATTAAACTTGTTTGATACACCAATAATAAAGGTCGAGGGTAATATAAAAAAATATAGGGTTGTGAAAAGTGTCACCATGAGAACACAAGTTTCTCTTGGTGGTGTTGGTTCGCAAGGCTTTTCTTCCACCCTAGACCCGAGTTTGAATCTCGTTGGTTTCATTTTCCTAGTTTTTAGCTTTTAATTTCAAACTTATTATGTTTCTTAAAAAGATAACTGTGATTAAATACTTAAACATATGACCTCACATATGAACAAAAAACCAAAGAACCGATAAGTGATTATTTTATAAAAAGTATCCTATATTTGTTTCTTATAGTCAAATGGTTCCACTGTTTGAAAAAACCTTAAAACCAACTGTAACTGCATTGTAAAGCTTCCTTCTATCTCTCCTATTATTTTCTGCTCTCTCTCATCGTCTCTCCAATCCAACACTAACCAGAAAATTGTTAGGATCAAAGAGCTTAACCACTAGGACAAAAGAAATCCCTAGGCTATGTTTGGCAAAAACTAGCTTATGAGTATGTAAAATGACCAAAAAGGGTATCTTTGAGTTAAATAATTAATATTAATAAGAGTATAATTGGAAAAAGCTACAATAAGCTCCCAAAAGCTACTCAAAGTAGCATTTCAAAAAGCTAGCGTATGGTACATGTTTGGATGAACTAACTTATAAGCTAGCTTATTTTTGCCAAACACAGCCCTAGTGTCCAAGCTTAAGCATTATAGACCAAGTCCTCGGCCTCAACCTCAAGTCCAATGCCGGTCCTCAGCCTATGTCTCTCTTTCAGTACAGCTAATGCCGGATCCCGGACCCGAATATATATATATATATATATATATATATATAGAGGAGCCTTCATGTAAAAACCATTTTTTTTGTAAAAACCCGTAAAAACCGACTAAAAAATAAATTTTTTTACGATTTTTTTTCATCAAATGTTAGAATTGATATGTTGTTTCACATATATTTTTTTTCATAAGATGAATATCATCCATGAATTTGTTTCATAATATGAATACAAATGTTGTATTTTTTCGATTCATAATATGAATAAAAATTTTATTTTTTCATGGATGATATTCACATTATGAAAAAATATATATGTGTAACAATAGTTAATATCATAGCATTTGATAAAAAAAATCCTAAAAAAAATTATTTTTTTGTTGGTTTTTACGGGTTTTTACAAAAAAAATGGTTTTTATTTGATTATTCCTCTATATATATATATATATATATATATATATATTGGTAGCAAACAATCATTTAAAAACAAACAATCATGGAAATACAACAAAACCAACAGCAATGAATTAAAAACAGTAATTTTCAACAACAAAAACAGTAATCAAGACAAAATCAAACCCTAAAAAGCAACCTTAAACTATAAAAATTCGATTTCAAAAAGTAAAAAGTAAGAAACAACGATTTGAAGAAAAGAAGCAACATTTAAGAACGGAAATCGTACAAAAATCGAGACTCACCGTCGATTTTCCAAAGATACGGAGAATATGAGAGATCAATTAGCGCCAATGAATTTTAGTTCCCCCCAAATTGTAAACGATTTTAATTAATAGTGAAATTACACTTCTTATCCTTGTTGTTTACACTTTACCCTCTTTCCATCCCTATTTTTGCATTCATTTATGGGTTTAGTCAATGTTCTTTGTATTTTTTTTATTCAACCAGCTGATAAGTTAGCTTATAAATAAATTATGTTTGACAACAACTAGCTTAGAGCATCCACAATGGAGGTTCTTCATGGGTTTTTACAAAAACCTTCACTATGAGACAGAGGTTCTCGTCCAGTCATAGGTTCTTATTGGAACCCGGGTGCTTGAATAAGAACCCATGTTCTTGTAATAGTTTACTTTTCTATTATATAATAGTTTACATAAATAAAATTATATTATAAATAAGAAGAGTGAATGGAGGTTTTTGTAAGAACCTTCATTGTAGAGTTTTAAGAAGATTCTTGATATGTTGAGATGACAATGACGTGGTAGGAAAAAAATATGGTAAGTGAGGTTCTTGAGGTTCTACTACTATGGATGATCTTATAAATATATAGAATTATCAAAAATAAGTATTTTAGGTATAATAGTTAACATTAATAAGGTAACGTCACCACATTCCCTAGACCTTTTCCCGGTAACACCACCAATCCGACCCTTGTGGTTGAGATTTTAACTTTTCTATAGAGAATTTGTTGGAGATGGAAATGCAATAGAAGGTTTACATTGTTTTTCCCTACTTTGAGGGGTGCTCTTGCATGTTATAAAGTACATGAAATATTAACCAAATTAAAACATGGAGAAGCCTTTTGAAAAACAATTTTAAAAAACTAAAAGCCTCTCGGTGTAAGTAACGCTTTCGTTTATCTATAGCATTGTTATAACATGGTAAGTCGGTAACAACTAAGATGCATATAAATCAATCTAACATGTTGCAACATTATTCTTGAATTCTTGTGGGATCATTTTTGTAATTTTAAAGGGGTCCAAAATAAAATTATAACTATATCAATAAAAAAAAAATTTGTGGGGTCCACACACCCCATATTCCACAACATGGGTTCGTCCCTGGATGCAAAACCATGAGAATGCCAAATAATAAAAACAATAACATTATTGTTAGGATTCAAGGGTTTAACCATTAGAACAAAAGGATTCCCTGGTGTCCAAGGTACCACCCTTAATCTTTATAAACCAAGTCCCCAGCCTCAGCTTGGACTCGAATGTCGGTCTTCAACCTATACCTCTTTCAGTAAAATACCCTCAACCATGCGGCTAACGCTGCCACTGGAACCTCGAACCCCGTAAATCCAAACCCAACAATTATATTTTGTAAAATACCCATAAGCATCATAAAAGTTAACTAAACCAACTACGGATAAAGACAAAGAGACGATAAAATCAACACAAATCCAAACCATATCATTGCCCAAGGCACACCGATAGATTTAAGTTTTAACGTAGGGGTGAGGACAAAGCCTACAGTCACAACTTGCCGTGTGATTAGTCTCAATGAAGCCTAGCCCATTTTCCAAAAAAAAAAATGAGATTTAACTACACAATGTATCTAGTAACGTTCAACCGATGCATCATTTCCACAGGAGATCCGACACAGTTTGGTACTCATTCAATTGAAAAGGATCCGATGGCATCGTTATCCTGTAACTCTTCTATCAGCTTATTTATATCCTCTACAAATTTGTTTGCTGCAGCTTCAACATTCTTTTGGACAGCTTCAACATTCTCTTGGACCTTCAACCGCGCAGCCTGCTCTTTCAACAATTCTTGTTCAAACTTCATCTTTATTTCCGTCACCGTTGTCTCAATCTGTGAATAATACACCACTTGCTAATTCTTCACTTATAGTAGGTATAAACTACTTCAAGTAAGCACCCTAATAATAAACTGTTTAGATAAAACTTAATTAATAGGACCAAGAAATAAAGCATCATATCTAAACGCGTTGCAATAAGTTTATTGGTTACGAGAAAGTGTCCAATAAACCCACTTTTTATAGGGCACTTGTTTTTATAAGACACTTTTTTCAAATAGTGTCATATAGCATAGGATGCTTATAAAATACTCTACTAGGACGCTTATAAGCACAAATATTCAAATTAAGATTCATCAATGGCATTCAATTAAAGAATCAACTAACAAAGAAACAGTAGTAGCATATTAGAAGGGCAGAAACGACATTATCAAAGATAAGAAACAAAAGATTTAGAGACAAGATGCAAAGCATAGAAGAAAGAACAAAAACATTTTTTAAGAAGAAACTGAATTATTATATAAACAAAATATAAACAGAGCATTGTTTCTTCGGGGGACAGGAAACCAATGGGTTTAAGGGAGGGAAAGCGAGAGAGAGAGAGATCGGATTATTTCTATGACATTTGTGGTATTAATTTGTTTGAAGTAGCTTAAAGGGGACAAGAAGTGGTCCTCGCTTATTCCACATACTCATTTTGGGTTAATGGCTTAATCTTTAAGCCGTAAAGAAACACTCATGTATGCCCGGGCAAAAAAACCATCCAGACCATTAAGCTCTTTAAGTGAAAATAAACAGCCCCATCGGTCATGCAAACCTAATCAAAAGTAAGAAAATAGTGTAAACTGTAAGAATACCATATCAATTTTTTGCTTCATCTGCTCCAACGGCGCTAAAATCTCGTGTTCAAAGTATCCCTTGGTCTTCGTCAAGACTAGAAACTCTTCTGTGTGTCCCTCAAGTTCGCTAGTCCATTTCTGTTTGTTGCCATGATAATTGCAACATCTTGTTATTATATATAGGTCAAATCTAGAATTGCGATAATTAACTTGGTAAAGAACAATAAGTTTCACCTTTATTTCCTTAAAAACTTCATTGGTAAATGGTTCTCCGCCATTCTTTTCTAACACCGTGTTCACAAGAGAAAGAAGTTGTTGTACTTGATTGGATTTCTTAGTTTGATCGTTCGTCCTGTTATTGAAAAGAACAAAACGGTTGCCACACAGACAAAGAATTTCCTGAAACAATAATAGAACTTTATATCAATCGAAAAAATAAATTAGGAACACCAAATATGATAGAATCCCATGCGGTTGTTGATCTTTCACAGGGTTTGATAAAATATGTTTGTAGCAATGTTTTAAAATATGTTAAAACATTCGGTTTTTTAATCATCAATAGGTTTGTTTAGAGGAAAGAAACTCTATGCAACAACTTGTGCACACAAAATGCTAACTAATTGAATGACCAACCGCACCTTCAATGCCTCTGGACAGTCGGATAAGAAATCATCCACGGTCTTGCCATTTTCTTCTATTTCATCGCCACCGGTGAAAACAACTATCATGTAACCACAAATTCTTTTTCCAAAGAAATCCTGCAAGCTACTTATTACAGCTTTTTCCTCTTCAGAAAATCGATGGAAAACTGAAAACACGACTAGAACAGCATGAATACCATCGATCGCCAACTTGATACAACTCAGAATCTCCCCAATAGTTTCCGGGCCAACAGAAGAATCAAAAAGTCCTGCCAAAGTGTCGGTGTTATAATCTAATCATAAACAACTAATAGAAGAACAAAAACTAGTTATAGATGTTAGTCCCTTAAAAATTGGGTTTATAGTAACTTTCTCAAAAGTGTCCTTGTCTCCTTGACAAATTGTTAAGACACCTAAAAGCGTCCTATAAACTTATTATGACACCTTTAGATATGACAACTTTTGCTCCTATAAATTATGTCTTATAAAGTAGTCTATTAGAAATCTTAAAAGTTGGTAACATAACATCCTATATCCCTGCCCAAAAAGAAGTGATTTTAGTTAGTAAACGTCAATACCAGGAGTATCAATCACGTTAAGCATCTGGCCATCTTCTAGTTCGGTACACTCCAACTTAGAAGTATTTGTTACACCACAGAAACTTCGCTTTGATGGGAATCTATTCATTCCAAGGATGCTATTACCGGTTGCGCTTTTTCCATTTCCAGTCTTCCCAACCAAAACAAGAGTTCGCACGTCACTTCCCCCCATCATACAAATTGCAAAACCTATCAGAAAAGAAAAATGAAGTCGGTTTAAACAACATGCTTAATAACAAGAAAAGCATGAAGGGTCGCTTCCATCACAGGAAAAAAATTCATAATACCAACATGATGATAATTAGTTAATTACCAACTTAAGTACATATAAACATCAACTATATGGTTGTACCAAGTGTTCATCTTTTGCATGAACAATTATCAATGTATAACTTAACATCATCTATCTACATTGCATAGTTGCCTTGAATTGTCACACAATAAGCTTAAAAATATGTAGATGACTATTACATCCCAAGTTTAACAGACTAAAAAAGCACTATGTGGCATCTGCTTTTTATTAATTGCCTTGTAATAACAATCAGCAAAGAATAAACCGTAAGACATAGAAAAAAAACAAATAGTATAGCAACTGATCATGCGAAAAAGCACAAAGCTAATACGTAATACCTCGGAACAAGAATTTTTGGGGGTTTGATGTTGAACAAAGGATGATGAAGCTTAAAACAATGAATCATGGATTAAACAAAAAGCATGCTTAAAGCCGATGAAGAGCAATACACATATATAAGCAAAGACAAATAATTGCCTGGAAACTAGAAAAGACTCTTCAGTAACAAAAACACATACAAGAAACTGAATGGTAATGCTGTTGTTTGGTTATAGTCGTTATCATTGATGGTGTTTGGAAGCTGAACTTGAACCAACATCAACCAAAAGCAAAAAGTATTGTTTTCAACAGCAAATAAAAAAAACCAATAATTGTATTGTTTGCAATAGCAGATAAATATAACCAACATCTACCAATAGCTAATAAAGAACACCAACATCTACCAACTACAAATACAGAAAACCAACATCTTCCAGCAGTAAATACAGAAAACCAGCATCTACCAACAGCCAATACAGAAAGCCAACAGCAACAGCAAAATGTTATATCAACCACAATAGAAATCAAATGTTAATACTTAGGCTGTGTTTGGCAAAAAATAAGCTAGCTGATAAGCTAGTACATGTTTGGATGACTATAAGCTAGCTTATTGAAACGCTAGTTGGAGTAGTGTTTCAGGAACTTTTTGTAGCTTTTTCCAATCATAACCTTATTAATATTAATTATTATACCCGAAGATACCCTTGGTCATTTTACATACTCATAAGCTAGTTTTTGCCAAACATGATTTGTTCATAAGTTAACTTATCAGCTAATAGCAAGCTTATCAATCAACAGCTAGCTTATCAGCTACCAGCTAGCTTATCAGCTAGCTTGCCAAACATAGCCTAAATATTATATCGCAAGGACCAAGGTACACACCTTTTGGTCATTTTACGTGCTCGTAAGTTAGTTTTTGCCAAACATAATTTATTCATAAACCAGCTTAACAAAACAAAAACAGTAATCAACACAAAATCAAACCTAAGAAGCAAACATAAACTACTAAGATCGATTTCTATAAGTAAAAATAAGAAACAACGATTTGAAGAAGCAAACATTGAAAACCTAAATCGTACAAAAATGGAGACTCGCCGTCGATTCGTTGCCTTTTTTAATTAATTAGTGAAATTACAGTTCTTATCCTTGTTGTTTACACTTTACCCACTTTTCATCCCTATTTTACAATAATTATGATTTTAGTCATTGTGGACCTTGTGGTATGTATTTTATGTTCGGTTTTGATCCATCTTGTTAAAAAAGAGTATGTTAAACGAGATGTACATTTTTTTATGTTTTATAAAAGTTATATATATATCTTTGGAGTTTGTTTTTTGATAGTTAGTATTCGGATCTTTGTCGATTATGATCTTCGCCATATCAACTCCTAAGTTCACACGGCTAAATATATATATTCATCAGCTTAGGACCATTGTTCAAATGGGATATCAATGCTCATTAATCAGTTTTGTTGATAGACACATCTCTAAATCTCACTAGGTTGATCTATACCATCAACGACAATCTTCAATCACAGCTTATGGTCTTGTCGTCTCAAAGATGCATAGATTAGTTTTTTTTGTATGGTGATCGTATGATGTTTTTGGTTTGTATAATATAACAAATAAAATATTATTCACAATGTTACTTGTGTTCTTAGCACACATAATGTCATATTTGATATTGTGTTTAATTTTATTGAATTGTTAATCATAAGCGATATTGTAAAAGTTGTAACGTTTGAAATTTCGTTATAGTCTATAAAATAAATTTTGAGGAAGGGTCTAGAAAAAGATTGGGAAAAGTCTGAAAAGTGGTTGAGGAAATGTCGGGAAGACGATCAATGAACGGTGAGGAAAACGGTTGAAAAACCCTCGTAACGATTTTGTGAAATTTAAGTCCTCTTTGTCCACTTCCTTCCCTACTCCAATAATGTTCCTCGATGTTGTACCTGCACCATAGAAACCAAGCACTCTCCCTTATAAACCCATAACGGGTCTTTTTGAGTTAAAGTGTCACCACTATTTTCCCAATAACCCCCAATTTTCCGATTGAAGACTACCCATATTCAACCCTCCCTCGTCAAAGCTCCCCAACGTTTTTTCTCACTTGACAGCTAATACCTTATAAATAAGTTGTACGTCCAAATAATAATTACTCAAAAAAAGTTATCTTATAAACTATAAAACATTCGATTTCATTTCAAGTTTTTACCGCACTTATCGGACATTTGGGGATCAAATCCATGTAACAAAATGCATACCACACTAACCAAAACCTTAATCTACCTTTGTTTGAAACACCATTTAGTTGAACCATAAGAACCCACACATGCCACTCCTATCTCTAGCTTCATAAAATCGCACATGCACGTCGTACTTGCTCGCAAACGAAGCTCACCCAAGCTCGCGTGCGTAGCTTCTCCTTCTCCTGCCTCTTCTTAGATATCTCTATCTGCAATTCCAAATCATGTTTCTCATCGTCTAATTTCCTTTGAAAAGCCATCGATTCCTCTAAGACCTTCGCTGTGGCAGCCCGCTCATCTGCCAATTGTCGTTCAAAATCCAAAGTTATCTCCTTCAAGTTTGGCTCAACCTGGATCATCAATATTCACGTGTAAACAAGAGTAACATAAAAACAGTAACTAAATACTAGGGATGCAAACGGGGGCGGGTAGTAGCGGGGACTATAATACCCGTCCCCGTCCCCAACCTCCTATATCCACACCCGTCCCCATCCCCGCCCCATCAAATCCCCATCGGAGTCGGCTAAGAAAATCCCCATCGGGGTCGGGGAACCCGATGGATACCCATTTAGTAAATAAAATTCAATTTTTTTTTATAAATTTGAAAACATGGAATCACAATAAATAAATGTTTCACAATTTATTTCGCAAACACCACAAGATACAAAAAAGATGATTAAGACATTAAGTTTGATAAAAACTAAAGCAAAAACTATCAATTATACAAATGATAAAAACATACAAATTAAGTTAAACACCCACGTAAAAAGATATTTGCATGTGACTTTCTATTATAAAATCATAAGTATTATATATATATATATATCTATATATCGGGTCTTAAACGGGGCGGGTACCATTATACCCGTCCCCGCTTCGGGTAATAAAATCAAACTCCATCCCCGACCCATTACCCACTAAAGCGGGGATTCCTCTCTCCATTCGGGTCGGATCTCTGCGGGTAGCGGGGATTCCCCGCCCCATTTGCATCTCTACTAAATACGATAAATAAGAAAACAGTCCAATCACATGTGATTCACACTGAAATCACGTTAAAATCATAGTCGCAATATTATTCTCGGTTTTTGCTTCAAATCTTGATCATGTTATCAACATTAATTAACCAACAATTAACAAGAATATCTCAGAACAAATTAGCCATCAGCTAATTAAGTCATACCATTTCAAACGTTTGCTTAATCTGCACATCATGCATTTGATTTGAAGGCATTGATATCTGCAACAGCTTGGTCTCCTTCAAAGCTCTAAACTTTTCTGCTTGTTCCTGAATATTTTTGATGTGAAGATCATAAGGTCATGAAGTGTATATTAATTTGAAGAAACTCGATGATCATGAACAACTGTAAGTACTTTTTCACCTTCAATTCAGTATTGGCATATGGCTTTCCACCATTTTTTCTCGACACCATGTCTACAAGAGAAACAAGTTTCTTCACTTGATTTGCTCTCTTACTTTCATCTTTCGTCTTGTTATCAAAAAGAACACAACGGTTCCCACACTGGTGAATGGTTTCCTGAAACAATAATTGAATGCATCTTTGTGTCAACAATTCGCGTACGAAAACACTAAATCGACTATAAACCACAAGCAATGCTGACGTCAGGTTCAGGGGAAAACCTCAAAAAAAGGAAACAGAGGAACACTCTAATAGCCCTTCATCTGACAATATACACTTGTGCATACTAACAGTTTGTAACATGCACATATGCATAAAAACCAAAAAACAAGTTAACTTAATTACTAGTATACATTGTTCCTCAATTTTCAATTTTGTTTAGTTTTTCCCCTGAACCTCCCTCTATATGTATATGTATGTATATATTGACCTACTCCACCTTTAATGCTTCAGGAGCGTCATGTAAGAAATCTTCAAGACTAACACCATCCGCATCAAGTTCATCCCCCCATGTAAAAACTACTATCATGTAATCATAAATCTTTACTCCAAAGAAATCAAACAAGTTGGTTATTGTCGTTTCTTCCTCTTTTGAAAAACGACTGCGAACTGAGAGAACAACTAGAAATGCATGAATACCATCTTCGGCCATATTGGTGCAACCGGCAATCTCAACAGAAGAATCAACTAATCCTGCCATCATCACGAGTGTTACAGTCTAAAACAAAACAATATAAAACTAAAAAGAAACAAATTTAGTTGTGAATAACTTTTGCGAAAAATTAGTTATGTAAATACCAGCGGAGTATCAATCACAATAAGTGTTAGGCCATCTTCGAGTATTGTTTTCTCCAACTCACAAGTCCTTGTTACCGCAGATGAGCTGCCTTTCGATTCGAATCTATTCATTCCAAGGATGCTATTCCCTGTTGCACTTTTCCCATTACCAATCCTTCCGACTAAAAGAAGAGTTTGTGGAGAAGTAACATCACAAATGTCCTCAAACGAACTTCCCATCATATAGTACAAAATGGAATATCTAACATAAAACAAATTTGAAGTCAATCAGTTTCAATCGCATATCTAGCTAACAAGACAATTCTATAGCATCGTAAAATAAATTCAAGTCACCACAATAAAACCGGACACCAAAAATGTCCGAGTGTCAATAAATAGACTATTTTATCGGACTTAAGTTTTTAGTATCAAATTAATACAATGTAAAAGTGTTCATATGATGCTTTTAGACGTCGTAGAAATCTTTTTTAATTAGAACACTTTTGAAACAAAATGTCATATTAATTAGCTCTTTTATGAAACTTTTTTTGAGAGTGTTCTATAAAAAGGCTATATATTAGGAAACTTCGTTTATAAGAATTCTAAAGAACTTATTAAGACACCAAAAATGATCATACATACATACATACCCACACATATATATATATATATATATGAAACCAAGTTGTTTCCGTCAGATCGGTGAGACTTTGAAAGCAAGACTTTACACATGAAACTTCACAGCAAAACACTGTGAAGGTAAAAAAAATTGAATCTTCATAGTGAAAACACTGTAAATGTTGTTACGTTCATAGTGTTTTTCACTGTGAAGGTTCGGATTATTTTTTACCTTCATGATGTTTTTCTATGAAAGTTCGGATTTTATTTACCTTGACAGTGTTTTCACTATGTTTTTTTTACACCTTTACATATGACACAAAACTAAGTCTACTATATATATATAAGCTTATTACAACACCTTTACATATGACACAAAAAACTATTGTCCTATAAACTTAAGTACGTAATATACGCTCTATAAACTCCATTTTGTTGTAGTGAGTTGGGTTTGCTCGGTATACCAGTATTCGAGTCCCCTAAAGATACCAGAAGTTTGTGTTGCTTTTAATTTCAAGTCCTGTGAAATGAAATTAGTAGAGCAAGCTAGCTAGCTAGCTGCAACCATATACTTACTATCCAAAGAAATTTAGGGGCCGTTTACTTGATGCTTACCCGGTAAGTACTTATTGGGTCAATTTACCTTACGGGGAACACATGAACATGACAAGAATCTTACCCGGTAAGAGCGATAGCATGAACCGAAAGTCTTACCCGGGTAAGTGAGATCCACAACTCTTACCCGGTAAGAGCTTACCGGGTAAATTGTTGCGTACGATACCGTTTTCAGAGACTAAAATGCTGTCGGATATGGTAGGTGATAGTGTTCAATTTTACCGGTAAGCACTTACCGGGTAAGTGTTCAAGTAAACGGCCCCTTAGACTATTTGTACCAATTGTTCAACAAAACTTAAGCAATGCACATATAAGTACATTCTAGATGATTCTGACAAAAAGGATAGATAAAAGAAAACTCAAGTATCAATCAAAATAACTTTGCCATCAATCAAATGAATCAGATACGACATTAGTAACAGTGAAGCAAGTCGATTTAAGTGATGTAAACCCTAGTTAGTACTGAAAAACAATAAGATAAAACATTAAAGTAGGGAACTTTTTTGTGGGTAATTTAAAGTAATAAGAATTGATGATGATCCAAAAAACGTACATTAACAAGTAGTAATTAAGTACCTGAAAGCAAGAAAAATTTTGAGGGTTTGCTGGATGATGATGAAACTTGAAAATGGCTGAGGCAAAAAAAAAAAAAAAAAGAAGGCGTGGAGGAGGTGTAGATTGCAGAACAGGGAAGACAAACGGTCGCCAATAAAATGGTTGAACAAAAAAAAACGGTCGCCAATAAACTGTATTTATCTCCAATAGCTTCTTTTTCTTAAATATTTCAACATCAATTATATTATTTAAATATTCACTACTTTTATAATCTCAATAAACTTTTTAATCATTTCTATGTAAAAATATATTAATTCAAATCTCATTGGTGGATTAAATAAAAAAAATATTTCTCTCTCTTCCAAACCAAGATATAGAGATTCTCTATACTTGGAGGTTTTTAGAGATTTAGGCTATGTTTGGCAAGCGTAGCTTATAAGCTAGCTGGTAGCTGATAAGCTAGCTGTTGATTGATAAGCTTGGTAGTAGCTGATAAGCTAGCTGTTGAACAAATTATGTTTGGCAAAAACTAGCTTATGAGTATGTAAAATGACCAAAAAGGGTATATTTGAATTTAATAATTAATATTAATAAGGGTATAATTGGAAAAAGCTACAATAAGCTCCTCATAAGCTACTCAAAGTGGCGTTTCAAAAAGTTAGCTTATAAGCTAGCCTCCTGGTACATGTTTGGATGGACTAGCTTATAAGCTAGCTTATCAGCTAGCTTATAAGCTAGCTTATGCTTGCCAAACAAAGCCTTAGATAGAGATGTTGTTGGAGCATTTTAGAGACTAAAAAGTGAATTTTCTCTAAAATAGGGATGTTGTTAGAGATGCTCTTATAGAAATGGTTATTTGACAAAATTCATCGGGGGTGCTTTGTTGGCTGTCCTCACGAGAAGTTTTCAAATGTGAATTCATCGAGGACCACTAGTATCGTGCCACGTGGCAATATTCAGACTAAATGAATAAAGCTTAGGCGTTGATTCAGATTGCCACGTGACGCGATTTTGTTGGTCCTCATGTTCACAATGAAAAATGACGTCACATTTGAACTTTCCCTCTCTCTATATATACATATATGAGTGCGTGTACATATGTCTGTAAAAGAATCTCTTTTATTTGAAGGAAATAGGCTAGATTCTTTTAATCGTTTTTATCTAGGTCCGTAATAATTATTGCATACAAAGGATTTAGATAAAAATGAGAGAGAAATGGTTATAAAACCAATTTTGTTACTCATACAGTCTCTTAATTTTTTGTGAAATTCACCAATTGACCAAAATCCAAATCTTTTAAAAGTCAGACTGCTATGAATACTATGAAGTGAATAATCTTCAATTTCAAAATGAAAAGGATTTCAACAGCCATTTAATTACAAGCCAGAGATCACATATTTCAATAGATTTTGTAAAACATGCTTATTTTTATGACAACAAACTTTAAAACATCTATATTTTCATTTTTGGGGTTCTACGGATTGATAGCTTTCTAAAAATAACATAAAGCTAACTTCTTGATTTGTAACTTTGACTTTTATGAAACTTGTTTATAAAATTATTTAGGTAAGAAAATTGAACACGGTAATTGTCACAAACCCTTTACAACAAGATCTTTTTTTATTTGATGTAACAAACCCTTTCGTATAATCGTGACTATAAAAAAGGGAAATTTTTGTTGACGAATACCAAGAAATCACCAACAAAATAAATGATCCGCATAGAATCTAATGTTTCTTCCAAAAAATACCCACAAATTACCAAAACCGCTATGGGTAACCTGACATTGATTTGAATTTCTCACCATCAATTTACCCTCCAACTTATTTTGAAGATTTGTTACGAATCACCCCTTTGGCTTGAATTTAAAAGTTTTTATATAGCATTGCTAAAAGAAGTGACCGTCACAAATATGAATAGCAAATCGATCATGTTTAAATAACAACATTAATAACCGCAAAAAGAGCGTATGGTACGTTAACCATTACAAGTAGTGCATATATAGCAAACCTAAGATTTTACAAAGCTTTATAAAGTGAACATTCATCGGTGCATCATTTTCCTTTGGCAATTTCAACTAGGTTTTGTACCCAATTATTCGAAATGCGTTCAACCAAAATAATCATAAGATCACACAAACACCCCAAGAATTCCTTGGTTTCTCCTCCTCCTCCCTCCTCTTGGTTTGTTCATTTTTCAAACGTTTCTCTATCTCCTCCTCCCGTTTTTTGGCTTTCTGTAGCTCTTTTCTCACGCTACTGATATCTTCCTCCGCTTTCCTTCTTGCAGTTTTCGCTTCGTCTTCGAGCTTCATCCGAGCAATCCGCTCTTTTAACATTTCACGTTCAAAGTTCGCCTTTATCTCCTTTACCTGCAACTCAAACTGTGGACCAATAATACATGTGATCGTCATCATCATTTACATCTATTGGCATTACTACTTAATTTGTAGAGAAAGCAAAAGCATTCAAATTAAGAATCATTAATGACAAATAATTCTCTTGATAACATATCCCTCCCACTATTAGAAATAACATCACTATCGGGGACATCAAATCTTACGTTAAATACCAAATTTGACACCAATCATATCCAATAAGAACACCAAATTTGTTATAATATATTAATAGAGTAGCAGCTCAACAAGACTCTCTACATACAAGGAAGTTGTAACATGCTCACATGCATATGCACGTGTGTGCATAATTAATGCATATGTGCATAAAAACAAAAACAGGTTAATTACTTGTTTTTTTTAACGGCAAGTTAACACACACACGCTCCAGCGGTATCGGGCCTCCAATTGGGCAATCCCACTAATCCGCTGCGACCCGGCCCAACCTAGCTATGGCTGAACCCGACCAGCAACGAAGTGGATCCCATAGACTGGATCCTCCCATACCAGCCCCGAACCTGGCCCAAAGGACCAGATCCGAAGTCTGGATATCTTAGAAATGTCACCCGTGGGATTCGAACCCTCGTAGTGTGGCTTTCACCCCACATCCCCCAGGGATGTTACCTATCCAACTGAGCTAACACCCTTTGATAACAGGTTAATTACTTGTATGCACAACTACTATGGCATTCCTCAGTTTTTCATTTTTTTGAGATTTTTCCTTGAACCTCCTATATAAATATTATATCTCTATTGTTCCCGGTGAGTCAGAAAAAAGTGGAACTGCAATGGACCGTTGGATCAAAATGAGATTAAATCTGCACCCTTCAAAATACCCTATTTACAGTTATTTACATCCATCTTCGTTAACTTGCATTCAAAATCACGTTGCCGGCCACTCTCCTTCAACTACTCATCATCTCCCCAACCCCCTCGTCTCCCACGATCCAAACCTAAAATATCTCACCACTCCCCTGAAATTTCTCCCCTTCCTATTTTTAATGATGATAAACCTATATACTCATCTACGTACTCTCTCCAAAACCCATCTACTCCGCTGCACCGCCGATGATCGACTTCTCCACCGGAAAAAGAGGCAATATCAAGCCACACTCCGTTGGAAAACTTCAACAACAACTGCCACCACCACCGCCACCTAAAAATATGGAAGCTTTAGGTAGCAAACAACAAACCCCTCCTTTTTTGCTGAATAAAGATTTTCTTTATGTGTTAAAGTTTGAGTTAGTGGGTATTGTTTGATCTGATGAAATAATTTCAAGAATTTAAAGGATTTTGATTATCCCTCTTCCCACATATATCTTGATGTTAGTATATAGTTCTAGAACAAGTCTTGCTTTTTATGTGTGGAAGTTGGTGAGTTTAAGAATTAGGATAATCTTGAAAACAGGTAATTCTAATTTGTTGCTTACCTTTTCTTTATGAATCTTTTTATCTTCTATTTTTCTTAAAAACCTACTGATTAAGGTTTTCAAGAACTATTTTAGCTACACCGGTAAAGATCGAGACTCTGCTTTTATTATGACGTCGGGTTTGGTTGTTGCCTCAAAGTGCCTAAATCATCTTCATATTCATTCCAAACCTTAACTTACCTGAATCTTGTATATGCAGGTTTTTTAATTCCCTGTTGTCAGATTTTATTTGGACCTTCTCAGGTAGACGATCGATTTTGTATGGTTCTTAATTCTGTTATTTTTCATCTCCTTATTCATACTCTCAAGTCTTATGTTTATTCACCTAACCTTGATTAGGATTACCGATCATAGTTTAGTCGGTCCCTTCTCCGGTAGACATCGCATCTCAAATTCGGTAGACCATCGACTTCTTTTATTTTTCACTTTTCAATTTAAAATCTTAATGGTTCATTCATCTATATGTTTATTTTATTCAGGTTGGTGACAAATTTTGTAGCACATACATATGGTGGCTACTAAAGGAGGACATTTTAAAGAGCAGTTATGGCACACAGTTCGTGCTTTAGGCATAGGCTTTCTACTTGGCATTGGAGCACTCATCGAGGATGGAGGAATCATTAAAGGTATTATTACTTTGTTTTTAGCTTTTCAGATGCAAATATTTTTTTGTTATAAAGCACAACAATTAATCTATTGCTCCCCTAATTAATTAAGATTGCCATTCTTGCACTTTGTTTACACTTCAACGATAAACCAGGTTCCAGCGGATGGGATTTTTAATTTCTGGTCATTCACATGAGTCTTATTAACTGCAACAAAAAAGAGTTTGTAAGCATACATTATTGATATGGATGTTGGCTTGATGCAGACTACACAATTCCTGGTTGGGTTGGGGATGTAATGGTATGTCCCTCAGCTGTCCATTTAAACGCTGCCAATTATGAGGATCTGCTAAAATTCAGTCCATGGATGGGGACCTTTATCTGTAGACATCATCTTGTGAGTAACTTCAAAAGTCTCATACAATGTATCCCCTTCTTTTATATTGCACTCCTTAGGAGTTGAATTAGAAACGATTTTTAGCCTTTAACTTTCTCTTATACGTTTCTTAAACTTTGAAAGCATCTTAATTTCTTCCTTATATTTCAAGTTTCATTGGTATGCCACTACAAGCGTTCTTATACATGGGGTCAATATACTACAAGAAGCTAAGGCACATGCATGTACTACCATCTCTTGCCTTTTTTTCTTCTTTATCGCGAACAAGAGCGAGAGTTTGTCGTTCTTTGTTTTATGTCCCACCTCTCCAAAAAAAATAGTATTGACCATCTGTACTTATTTAATTTTGTAAAGGTGTGGTAAAATGAGCTAATTAGTTAAGAAGATTACATGGGCATACATGTGAACCATCCTTTTGACGTTCTGGTCAGTTGATTCTTCTTTACATGTGGATGAAGACATATGCTTTTTTTAAATAAAGTTTTTCTCATTTTATTTTGAGGTTTCAGTTCCAAGATTCAATCGTGTATTGATGGTTTATGGTCATATTTAGATGTTGGGCCCAAATCAGATGGTTCTCAATATTACGTCATCTTAAAGCCAAAATCAGTCTTTTACTTTTGTTCGTTTTGGGTAAGAGTGTCTAGGACAGCTTGCCCACATCTCATGGGGCCTAGAAGATACCAGCTTGGAACATCCCAGTGGCATGGGGAGGCTTGAACTAGCAACCTATTGGGAGGTTCCACAAGGCCTATCCTTTCTTCATCCTATCTATTGAAGCAACTTATAGATCGAATAAAGCCCACAAGAAGCTGGAGGATAATGACATTTGTAAGTTGTTCAATAATTTTATGTGTGTATCTTCCAAAGGTAATTGTGTGCTCTATTCGTTCCAAAAGAAGTTTTTTACTCATAATTTTGTATTCGATCAAGTTAGGCTAATGAATTGCTTTCAGTATGAGATCATGGGAAACCTTCTCTGTTTGGTTTAACTAGATAAATCTTATGTCGAAACCCTTAAAAACGAAATTATCTCCGATCAAGCTTGAGGAGATGAAACCATTGCCGCCTCTTCCGCCTATGAAATGGAAGATGGGAAACCCCTAGAATGCTTCATTCATATCAAAACCTCATGGTGATCAACATGAAATCAACTACTTCCCATCGGATTTCCCTTAAATTGAGTCACCCATCACCAGATCAGAACAAAAAAAAACAGCAAACGAGAAAGATGAATATGAAGTGTTACCAACTGAGTCAACTTCACACACTAAGAAAATGGAAAGTAAGTTGACAAAAAACCATATGTTGTTTTGCAGTTGAGGAAGGTCAGAGAACGGATGAGGCCTCTGATCGCGAAGGAAGAGGATAGAGACACATTACATGAACATATACGCACCAAGGTACACAAATTACTGATCCTTGCTTTCTTCTTTTCTCTTTCACTTTAAAAGTTGTTTTTAGTTGTTTTTGGTAACCATAAGCTAGGTTATAAGCAAACTTAGTGCTTGAGCTTACTGAAAAGGCCCATTTGCTAAGTCATAAACTAGCTTTTTTGAAAAGTTACTTCAGATAGATTTTCAATAAGCTCCATCGGCCTTTTTCACTTTTTGCCAATCATGCCCCTTACGTGTTGGAGAGTAATTTTTTAACATGTACTTTTCGGTTACTTTACATTGTCATATTTTTACCAAACATGACCAATTTATTTGTTAGTTTTATAGTTAACAGCTAACTGATTAACTAATTTGCCAAACATAGTCATGATGTGCCAAGTAACAAAATTATGTACTTTGAAGCCATTTTATTGTCTTCTAGCTTAGCAGCATCAATTCTTTTTCGTAACCAACATTTAGCTTTATTCTTTTAGCTATTTATCCATTTTAGACATGATTCCATTGCATGTAACTTGGTAAGGTACGATTTAACATCCTTGTCCACACCTGTGTTTGCTTTGGTCGCGTTGCTGCTGGATTTGAGAGCCCATCTCATCTAAAAGTCAACCCTACCAAGCAAAAGCCACAACATGATCTAAAAGATTTTTCTGATTCAGAAAAGGTCAGCAAAATCGATGCCTTTGATCTTAATAGTAGAAATGTAGGTTCTTTGAAAAGCAGCTTGAGGAGACTAGGAAGTGTTAAATGACCGATGATACTGAAAGAAGGAAGGTGCAACGGACAGATGTCTTGGGGGTGAGCTATTTAATATTTAAAGTTCATGAATTTGAGACAAGGTACAAATGATCCATGTTTACTTTGAGATGTTAATTTTGTATATGTTTTTTTTGCAACAAGAGCAACCAGGTGTAAAATTTATTAATGATGCATACGTTTTGGTTGATATTGGTTCATATATATGGTTTTGTATGGTTGAGAATATATCTTTTTTGTTATAGCAAGGAACTGTTCATCCGGTTTTTACTTTGTGATTAATCTATGTCGATTAGGATGGAAAACAAAAGTCTGACGTTCGGTGATTCGCCATTGAAAATGTTAAAATTCAAATCGACGTGAATCTTATGAAGGAAGAACGAGTTGTGTTTCTATACAATTGTTATCAAAATTTGGGCGATAAATGTACAAAACCTTTCATACATTCATTAATCATTATGGGTGATTTTATTCAAATCTATGCTCATGGATATTGAATCTTATTTGATCTATGTACATGATTTTCCGTTCATTAGTAACTATGAATCAGGGGTGATTTGAAATCAAGACTTTTTTAGTGCACATCAGAGAGTATGTGTGGTGTGTATCAGTACAAAGAATTGATTGATCTACTTAAAAAAATTTAATCCTAATTTCTATTATCATGATTTTTTTGAACGGCATTTTAACTCTATTATCATGATCTTAATTGGTGTAGTATTACTATTCTTGAAAATTAAATGAAACTAAAGTAGAAGTATAGAGTTTTAGACACTTTCACTCTCTCACCTAAGCATTACTCAGTTGAAGTAAAGTATTAAACAACAATTATGTCTAATGACCTTAAGTTTACACTTAAATAAATTTAATAGTTATAAATTTTCATTTTTCGCTCAAGACCCGTTCTTGGCATTCAAATGTAAGAAACATTAGTTTTATGCTTTTGATTTGTTCTAAGGGGTCGTTTCTCAATTCTTACTAGGTAAGAATTAACCGATATTCATGTCCTATCGTATAACATCTTTAGTCATGAAAACTGGTTATTGGCGAACATCTTAAACTTAGTAAGTGCTTATCGGGTAAGCATCGTTTCCACGCTTATCGGGTAAGCATCGTTTCCACGCTTATCGGGTAAGCATCGTTTCCACGCTTACCGGCTAAGACTATCGATCATTTCCTTATCTCTTAATCTATAATTACATTGACAACTATAATGCTAGGATATGTTTGTTTTTTTTATCATAAGTAGATATATGATGACACGTTTACCTGAATCTTCAAGCCCATGAAATCCCAAGGATGGAAAAGGATGGATATATGGAATATTTGTGTTTAATAAGGATGCGAAAAGATGAATATTCAAGCACATACGACCTCAATAATTACGTTTCAGTTTAACAGGTAACTAGAAATTGCTACTTTAAAGTTGGTGGATGTGTAGGTTTGTTGAACCTAAATCCCATACCTGATGGACCATTAACATTTTGACATTTTACCATTGAACTTTTCGAGGATGGTAACTTGCAAACACTTTGGATTGACGGATTATGATAAGAGGCTTTCTGACAATTTCGTTCACACACAAAGCGTGCAGAAGGTTAAAATGGGAATATTAACAATTGAATCTAGATTAAAGTCGTGTCGTAAACCTGGTCTATGACAGACGGGTATGATACTAGAAATTGATTATTATCAAGAGTGGGTTAATTTTCACACAGTTACAAGTTGTGTTAATGTATTTTGTTCAAAATTCTTTTTTTTTTTTTGAAAAACAGAAAGGAGAAGCAAGGAGGAGAGAGCTTCGACTCGGTCATCACCCTCCCCAGTAACGTTCTTAAGTTTAAATTTATTCTATATATGGTCGTCTCTGTGAGCCAGAATTGACTTCTTGTGTGAAGCCAAAGATGTCTGAAATCTAACAACATAAATAGTTGTTTTAGCAAAAAACTCAGTAACTCACCACTCAAACTGAATCTAGATTAAAGTTATGTTGTTTACCCGACCAACTGACGGGTATAACACTAGGATACAGAGCCGTGGGTTGTGGAATGGATCCAATTTTCTAGGAAAGATCGTGGATGGAAAGTGCACATGCTAACCAGTTAACCCGTGTGTTGATTAAATTGTATTTTATTGACTCCCAAAACTTACAAAAAACTACATTTCGTTCATATACAAAGTGCACAAAAGGTTAAATTTTAATTGAATCTAGATTAAAACATGTCGTATACCCGGCCTACGGACGGGTACAATACTAGTTATCACTAATAGGAATACAGTTTGGTGTTGCCAATTGGAGTAGATTAATTATTTGCACCAAATTTTAATACAATTTGGTGTTACCTGTTGGAGATTACTCTTGTTGATCATAAGATCATGCACATCTGATCAAAAATAAATATATAAGGCAATTTATAGTACCATTTTAACTATTTGTTTCAACTGCTCAACACGCATCATCTCCAGCATCAGCTGTTCAGAGTACCCCTCGGTCTGTTTCAAGACTTGAAATTCTTCTAATTGTTCTTTTTGTTCGCTAGTCGATTTCTGTACAGTAAATATTGTGAGCATGAGAACTATAGCGCGATTGTGAAATTGCAATAACTTGGTAAATAAAGATAAATTTCACCTTTATTTCAGTAAAATATTCATTGGTATATGGCTCTCCACCATTCTTTTCTACCACCGTGTTTACAAGAGAAATAAGTTGTTGTACTTGATTGGCTTTCTTCGTTTCATCTTTCGTCTTGTTGTCAAAAACAACAAAGCGATTGTCACACATACAAAGAATTTCCTGAAACGATTGCCAAAATTTATATCAATAAATCAAATAAATGCGCACTAAGGTGAAAGTAGAACCTTTTCAATGATCTAAAATCAAAGATGTAGAAGAAACATCTAATATCTACAATGTCCAAATACTATAAGACTTAATTTATAGAACCAAAAAATAAAGTGTATTATATAAAGGCAGCATAATAAGTTTTAAGACCTTTCTGGGTATTGTAATAGAGCTTTTAAGACCATTTTATTAAAAAGCATCATATTAGCTATTTTATAGCTATGATGCTATTTGGACAAATGTCCTATAGAAACATCCTTTAAAACAACTAACGTTACAATTTGTATAAAAACTATTCTCCAAAACTTGTTAACACCTAAAAGCATTCTATAAATTTATTACAACACCTTTAGATAGAAGACACCCAATTTTGTTGTATTGAGGTACTACAAGTCTAAAACCAATAATGACAGAAAATGTTAGTAAAACACACAATCATACCACCGAAAAAAAGAAAACAACAACGTGAGTAAATGGGTATGGGTTGCTATAACGGACCTTAACGGAGTTATAACGGACCTATAACGGACTTCCATGGGTATGGGTTGCTAAATGGGAGAGTAAATGGGTATAAGGTTAAAGTGGGGGTGGGGTTATGGGTATAGAGGCCAATTTCCCGATTTTTTAACATATTATTCAAAGGGGGGAGGTATTTTTTTTAATTGTAATTTTACTAAGAAAAGAAGTCAAATATAAAATTAATGAAATTTTAATATTTTAAGTAGTATATTGTAATTGATTATTCCTTCAAAATGGCTTTTTTAGATATTTCACATATTTGATAGCTAATTTTTGTTAAATGTATATAGGCTGTGTTTGGCAAGCATAAGCTAGCTTATAAGCTAGCTGATAAGCTAGCTTATAAGCTAGTCCATCCAAACATGTACCAGGAAGCTAGCTTATCAGCTAGCTTATAAGCTAGTTTTTTGAAACGCTACTTTGAGTAGCTTATGAGGAGCTTATTGTAGCTTTTTCCAATTATACCCTTATTAATATTAAGAGTGAATTATGGATTTGGTCCCTGTGGTTTGGTGGTTTTTACGGATTTGGTCCCTAAACTTCATTTATTACGGATATGGACTCGAGGTATGTCATTTTATAACAGATAGGTCCCTCTAACTAACTACCATCTAACCCCTCTGTTAACTTTGAGGGTACTTTCGTCTTTTTCCATCTTTTGTCTTATGTGAGGGACCAATATCATAAAAACCATACAAACCACAGGGACCAAATCCGTAATTATTTTTAGAAACTTTTTTTATTCTTACATTAATTAATTATTATACTTTAGATTTAATTTTATATTTAAATATATTTTCTTTCATAACAAAAATATTACTATAAATATTTATGATAATATTTATTTATTTTATTCTGATTTATTAATATAACTAACTATTATCTATATATATATTATACTTTTAAGTTGAATTTTTACATATAATACAATTTTTTCAAAAAAATATGTATTACATGTATACACACATATTAATTATTATAATTTAATATATATATATATTAATTACTATATTATATATATATATTATTTATTATACTTTAAGTTGATTATATATATATATAGTGATATTCAATAGAAAATAAAGTATAGAGTGAATTACGGATTTGGTCCCTGTGGTTTGGTGGTTTTTACGGATTTGGTCCCTAAACTTCATTTATTACGGATATGGACTTGAGGTATGTCATTTTATAACAGATAGGTCCCTCTGACTAACTACCATTTAACCCCTCTGTTAACTTTGAGGGTACTTTCGTCTTTTTCCATATTTTGTCTTATGTGAGGGACCAATATCATAAAAACCATACAAACCACAGGGACCAAATCCGTAATTATTTTTAGAATTTTTTTTATTCTTACATTAATTAATTATTATACTTTAGATTTAATTTTATATTTAAATATATTTTCTTCCATAACAAAAATATTACTATAAATATTTATGATAATATTTATTTATTTTATTCTGATTTATTAATATAACTAACTATTATATATATATATATTATACTTTTAAGTTGAATTTTTACATATAATACAATTTTTTCAAAAAAATATGTATTACATGTATACACACATATTAATTATTATAATTAAATATATATATATATATTACTATCAAATAAAATATTACTACAAATATTTACAAATATATTAACTTATTTATTTAATATATTAATATAACTAGTTATTATATTTTAATATACATGTTATTAATAGATATATTTTACTCTCTTTTTTGTGTGTGATTTTTTGGGTTTTTATTTATTTCGCATTGAAAGGTAAACAACAATAGTTATTTTAGCGCTTCCCGGTGAACTCAACTCTCACTCTTTTTCTCTCAACACAAAACATATAAAACCACGAAAAAAACAGATGAGAAAAACCCAAAAGTCCACGAAAAAAAGGGATGAGAAAAATATATCAATATGCATCTCAAATTAGTGAGAAAAAATATGATTGGTTTTTTGGTGTAGTTTATTTCACTCAATTTTTATATACGTTACTGTAAATATCGAATTTAATCATATGTGTTAGATCAATTTACCTTTTAATGGTTCATATACTTTATTTTCTATTGAATATCACTATATATATATAATCAACTTAAAGTATAATAAATAATATATATATATAATATAGTAATTAATATATATATATATATATTAAATTATAATAATTAATATGTGTGTATACATGTAATACATATTTTTTTGAAAAAATTGTATTATATGTAAAAATTCAACTTAAAAGTATAATATATATATAGATAATAGTTAGTTATATTAATAAATCAGAATAAAATAAATAAATATTATCATAAATATTTATAGTAATATTTTTGTTATGAAAGAAAATATATTTAAATATAAAATTAAATCTAAAGTATAATAATTAATTAATGTAAGAATAAAAAAAGTTTCTAAAAATAATTACGGATTTGGTCCCTGTGGTTTGTATGGTTTTTATGATATTGGTCCCTCACATAAGACAAAAGATGGAAAAAGACGAAAGTACCCTCAAAGTTAACAGAGGGGTTAGATGGTAGTTAGTTAGAGGGACCTATCTGTTATAAAATGACATACCTCGAGTCCATATCCGTAATAAATGAAGTTTAGGGACCAAATCCGTAAAAACCACCAAACCACAGGGACCAAATCCATAATTCACTCTAAAGTATATGAACCATTAAAAGGTAAATTGATCTAACACATATGATTAAATTCGATATTTACAGTAACGTATATAAAAATTGAGTGAAATAAACTACACCAAAAAACCAATCATATTTTTTCTCACTAATTTGAGATGCATATTGATATATTTTTCTCATCCCTTTTTTTCGTGGACTTTTGGGTTTTTCTCATCTGTTTTTTTCGTGGTTTTATATGTTTTGTGTTGAGAGAAAAAGAGTGAGAGTTGAGTTCACCGGGAAGCGCTAAAATAACTATTGTTGTTTACCTTTCAATGCGAAATAAATAAAAACCCAAAAAATCACACACAAAAAAGAGAGTAAAATATATCTATTAATAACATGTATATTAAAATATAATAACTAGTTATATTAATATATTAAATAAATAAGTTAATATATTTGTAAATATTTGTAGTAATATTTTATTTGATAGTAATATATATATATATATTTAATTATAATAATTAATATGTGTGTATACATGTAATACATATTTTTTTGAAAAAATTGTATTATATGTAAAAATTCAACTTAAAAGTATAATATATATATATATAATAGTTAGTTATATTAATAAATCAGAATAAAATAAATAAATATTATCATAAATATTTATAGTAATATTTTTGTTATGGAAGAAAATATATTTAAATATAAAATTAAATCTAAAGTATAATAATTAATTAATGTAAGAATAAAAAAAATTCTAAAAATAATTACGGATTTGGTCCCTGTGGTTTGTATGGTTTTTATGATATTGGTCCCTCACATAAGACAAAATATGGAAAAAGACGAAAGTACCCTCAAAGTTAACAGAGGGGTTAAATGGTAGTTAGTCAGAGGGACCTATCTGTTATAAAATGACATACCTCAAGTCCATATCCGTAATAAATGAAGTTTAGGGACCAAATCCGTAAAAACCACCAAACCACAGGGACCAAATCCGTAATTCACTCTAATATTAATTATTAAATTCAAATATACCCTTTTTGGTCATTTTACATACTCATAAGCTAGTTTTTGTCAAACATAATTTATTCAACAGCTAGCTTATCAGCTACTAGCAAGCTTATCAATCAACAGCTAGCTTATCAGCTATCCGCTAGCTTATCAGCTACTAGCTAGCTTATAAGCTACGCTTGCCAAACATAGCCATAGTTTATTTTTTAACTAATTTGCCAAACATAACTTTAATCACCAAATGTAAAATGTTCAAACCAAAAATAGGACCAACTAGAGCTTGGCAATTTTTCAAACTATTTAAAGTTTAATTCGCTAAAACAACTTATTGAACAGTTTTCACATCTTTTTAAGGCTTGTAATTTTTACTTACATCATCTACAATCCACCATTAGAAATATAAAAATAATAAAGTTTTCATTTCCTACCCAACACTAAAAAGTCTAAAACACACAAAAAAAAAAAAGCTAATAAGATTCTCTCTATATTTAAAGGTCAATGAATTAAGTCTCTAAAATCATATATTAAAAATTAAATATTTTTTTAATATGTAATTTTAAAATTAACATTAAACTTACAGTATAATAGTTAATAAATTATTAAAAATTTTAGTTAATTATAGATTTGGTCCTATAGTTTGATGGTTTTTACGAATTTGGTTCCTTAAAAAAGACAAAAAAAAAGAGAGAAGATTTTAGAATGAAAATGCCCATAAGGTTAAAGGAGAAATTGGATGGTTAGAGTGAGAGACTAACTTGTTAGAATACAAAATACGACGAGTCCTTTTTTAATTCAATAAAGTTTTGGGACCAATTTTATAAAAATAATCAAACCACAGGGACCAATTTTATAAAAATAACCAGACCACAGGGACCAAATTTATAACTAACTCTATATAAAATTCATACACATAAAATGAAGTTCAAGACAACCAAAAAAACAGAGAACGATTTATGGCCATTGTATGGTTGGCAATGAAAATAGTAATTGTATCTACTGGTCACAACCGTTAGATTAAATCGATTGTAAATGTAATTCTGCGAACCAAATAGAATATGAAATTGAATTTCAATTCCAATTCCTGACAAATTATAATTCCAACGGAGATTCCAATTCCTTCATAAAATGCGAACCAAAGGCCACCTTAACGGTTTTTTATTTGATCCGTCACAAAACTTGATGGATAAACTAGGTGAATTCTATCCCCACCCCCTTATTAGGGGATGAGAGTTGGTGGTGTGAGTGCATATGTGGGACACAGTATTGTATTGTTATGTGAGTGAGGAGGGTGGGAATAGCAATCCCCATAAACTATTATTGAAAAATTCAAATAAGGGACACAAGGACTTTGTCGGTGATTCATAGGTGATCACCGGAACCACTTGGTATTTTGTAGATGATAAATTATCACCAACAGAAATTTCTCTCGGTTATTTTTGTGGGTAAAAGTCATTTGTTTTACAGTGATTATTACAGAACATATAAGAAATGTGAGAATACGTGGAACCTTCATATATAATCTCCAAAACATCCCTAAAAGAGAGAAAAGATGTTCCAAATATACACAAAAAGAAATGGTCCAAGTACAGTTGACGTGGCTCTAACAATGGGGCTAGACAGACGCGGAACATCCCAAAGCGTTGAGAGGAGGAGGCTGGACGGGTGTAAGGGCTAAGCGGGTTACAGATTGCCCATGCGTGTCCGAGTCCGTAAATTGTAGACCTTCGGGATTCCATCGGCCAAAAACCGAGCATCTTGCTCTAACAAGTTTTGATCAAACTTCAACTTCATTTGCTCGATTCTCTTACAATATTGCTTTTGTACCTCCTTCTCCCTCATCTTAGCTTCTTGTAGCTCTTCTCCCAACCAAGCGATATCCTCCTTTGCTTTATTTCTAGCGGCTTCGGCATCCTCTTCTACCTTCAACCGTGCAGCCTGCTCTTCCAACAATCGTTGTTGAAACTCCAACTTCATCTCGATCAACATCGACCCGATCTGCGTTGGACCAATAATATTATCGGTAATGTTGATTCCTAATAGACTGCTTTATAGGACTTTAAGTCTATAGAACCAAATAGGGTTGTTCATCGGTTGACATCTAGTGGATGTGACATGTGAGGAATGGAACCGACCCAATTGGCAGAGGAGCAATGCCCATGGACAGATCAGTGGGGACTTAAGACGAGCATAATGAGGGGTACAGCAAAGGCTTAACAGAAATTCTCTTCGTTTGATCATGTAAAACTAAACAAAACTACAAAAAGTCGTGTAGAAATTAATACCATTTCATTAGTGCGCTTCAGATGCTCGACATGCATCTTCTCCATCAGCTCTAACATCTGCTTTTCCGAGTTCCCTTCGGTGTCTTTCAAGACTTGAAGTTCTTCTTTTTGTACCTCGAGTTCCCTACTCCATTTCTGTGGATTAAATATTGTTACCATGACGATTGCAATGCATTGTTATTTAGGACCCAAGTGTAATATTGCAATTACACGTTAAAAAAAGTAAGTTTCACCTTCAAATCAGTAAAGATTTCATTGGTATACGGCTCTCCACCATTCTTTTCTAACACCATGTTTACAAGAGAGAGAAGTTGTTGAACTTGATCGGCTTTCTTCGTTTCATCTTTCGTCTTGTTATCGAAAACGACAAATCGATTGCCACACAAACGAAGAATTTCCTGAAACAATAATCAAATTTTATATCAATCAAAAAGATGAAGTGGGAATATGAAAATTTTGATAATAAGCCAAGATTTAAAAAAAAAAAAAAAACTATAAGCAACAAAGATTAAGGGGCCGTTTTTACGAAACGCTTACCGGGTGTCACTTACCTTTTGGAGTTCCAAATGAGTACAAGGACCAATAATCTTACCTAGTAAGAGGCATAACAAGGACCCAAGAAACTCACTCGGTAACCATGTGTTAGGTAATAAAAGACGCTTACCAACGATCCATTTTAATGATTGAGAACGTTATCCAATAACGTAAGCGAGCTTAGTGACTATTGCCCGTAAGTGCTTACCCAATAAGCATTTGGTAAACGTCCCCTAAGACGATAGTAAAACACAAAAATGCTAACTAATTGACGGAGCTCGACCTTCAATGCTTCGGGGCAGTCGCATAAGAAATCTTCAAAAGTATCGTCATCTTCCTCTATGTCATCACCACCGGTGAAGACGACTATCATGTAATCACAAATTTGTTTTCCAAACAACGTCTGCAACCTACTTATTGCAGTTTTCTCCTCTTCAAAATCCCGATTGCAAACCGAGAGTACAACTAGAACAGCATGAATACCGTCCATAGCCAACTTGATACAACTGACGATCTCCCCAATAGTTTCGGAGCCAACGGAGGAACCAAAAAGTCCTGCCACAGTGTCAATTTTACACAGTCTAATAGTTAATCATATATTTATTACGGTTGTAATATGAAGTTCAGAAACTCTTGGTGCATCATGTGCTATTTCGTATGATCTGTGTTCATCTTAGACCATGATTTACGGTATTAATTAACATATATTTCGTTTCACAATCTGAAACTTTTGTTTCAAGTGTTCATGAAACAAAATATACCCATAAAAAAGTTTCACATTGTCAACCGAATAAATATGAAACGAAACAAAGTGAAACAAATACAATTCCTGAAGGGGGCATTTGGTTCATAGGATTCCAATGGAATCTGAAAAAATTAGAATGATCTTGATAAAATTCCACTCACTCGTTTGGTTTACCTATGAAATGGAATTGAATTCCGAATTCCACCATTCATGGATTTGGTCATTTGGTCATTTGGTCATTTCATCACAGTTGAGAAGGAATTCAATTCCATTCCATCTCATTTTTTCTCAAAAAAGACAAAACTATGCCCATCTTCCCTACTTGATTTACCAAAACCCATATGACCCCATCTGAACCACTGTCCGCTGACCACCATGATCTCGAGCACAGCCGACCACCACCCAATGTAAACCACCGCCGTCCGACCACCATGTATGGGACCACTGCCAACCACCACCGTCCACCATTCTAAACCACAAGCAACCGCCACCGATCTGAACATCCACCGACCACCATTCTAAACCACAAGCGACCAGCACCAATCTGAATCACCGCTGACCACCATAGTTCTGAACAACCACCGACCACGACCGACCTGAACCACTGATAACGACCGCCGTTCTCAACCAATTCCGAAGCTACATTCTACCAACCAAACAGGCAAATTCCAAATCATTTAACGGATTTCCTTCTAGTTCATGCCAACCAAACGCGTAGTGAACTTCCATTCCAGTTCCTTCAAAGTCAAATTCCTTGATGGATTCCATTATTTAAGAAAACATTCTACGATATGCCATCTTAGGTGTCTATAAATACACACACATATAGGGTTAGGTTCAAATGTGAACTCAATTTTGGTTGTGAACGTGAGGACCACTAAAATCGCGACACGTGGCAATACTCACTCATAAGCGCCTTTATTCACTTTGAATAATGTATGATATTCACGTGGCACGATTTTAGTGGTCCTCACGTTCACGATGAAAAATGAGTCTCTCTCTCTCTCTCTCTCTCTCTCTCTCTCTCTCTATATATATATATATATATATATATATATATATATATAATATATATATGGTTGGGTTCCAGTGAGAAATGGTTATCAACCGTTAATACACATTAGGATGAGATGAATCAGATCAACCAAATGCCATCTCACGTTTCTCACTGTTAACTCAACTTCCCATAGGATCCTTCATATGTGTGTGTGTGCGTGCGCGTGTCCCTCATAAAAAAATAAGTAACAAGTAATACCCGGAGTATCGATCACATTAAGTATCTGGCCATCTTCAAGTACACCAGTCTTCAACTCACAAGTCCTTGTTACTCCACAAAAACTTCGCTTCGATTCGAACACCTTCTTCCCAAGGATGCTATTACCTGTTGCACTCTTCCCATTCCCAGTCTTCCCAACCAAAACTAGGGTTCTACCATCACTTCCATCCATCATCACACAAATATGCAAAAATCTATCACAAAAACTCAAAATTAAACTCAATTCAAACACAAAGTTTATATACAAGAAGCCAACATTCATCACAAAACAAATTACTGACTGATTCAGTGATTCAGACAAATAACAACTATCACATTGTACAGATTGATCAATAACAGCATTTTGATGAACAGTTATTGTACATAATTCAAAGAAATAGCAACTGATGATGCCAAATTAAAGCAAAATTTAAAGCTAATAATACCTGATAAGAAGAACTTTTTAGGGTTTGCTGTTGAAGAAAAGGATTATGAACAGTTGAGAATGAATTATACAGAAAACAGTAAAGTTAGCTATGAAGAGACTCAGCGCTGATCAAAATAGATACAGAACTGAATAGTGGGAAAGAAATATAGAAATTGGATTTACATAAATAGAGTAAATTGCGATTTTAGTCCTTATGGTTTGTTGAAAGTTATAATTTTGGTACATGTAGTTTATAAATTATGGTTTTTGTGGTTTATAACTTTTTTTTTTAATGATTTATAATTAATTGTTTTTTTGGTTCTTGTAATTTATAAATTTTGGTCCATGTACTAATAAGACCGTAAATCATAAGGACGGAAATGGTTATCTTTAAACCATGCGGATGAAAATCAAAATTTTTAACAGACTATAAGGACTAAAATCGTAAGGGGATGTTTGGTTAGTAAGATTCCAATGGGATTCGAATAAATTGGAATGATCAATTCCATTAATCAAATTTTGTTCGAGGTTTGGTTTATCTACGGAATGAAATTGAATTCGATAATTGTCACTATTCATGGATTTGGTCATTTCATAACAAAAGAATATTTTCTCAAAAAGACAAAACCATCTTATATTCTCTACCCACCATGCAAGGGGGGGGGGTGTTCTATATCCATCTCCGCAAAGATCCTTTAGGGTGTGTTTGGTAGAGAAATTCGAGAGGAGATAAATAAAAAACAGAGTATTGGCAATTCTCAATGTCTTTCAGATGAAAGGAAATGGAGAGAAATGAAAAAATGCAAATCTCGGTAGAAACAAAAAAAAACACGGAGAATTGGGTTGGCACCAAAGCCCTTGCTATCTCTTCTCCCCATATCCTTCCTTCTCAAAAAAGTATGAAGAAAGGGTCTTTGTCTACCAAATATTTACCAAATGAATAAAGTTGGAAGTTATTCAAACCAAACTTCACTGGCAATTTTACTTCATCTCCAACTCGACTTCCTTTCTTGGCCAACTTAAGTCAAAGTCCCATGAAAATGTCTCTTGGATTTTGGATGCAAAATTTCATACATATAAATAAATAAATAAAAGAGAAGGAAAGGGTTTGGTTGAATAGTTAAATTCACTATTTGTGCAAGATTAGTCACTATTTTTCTTGAATGCATTATTTTATTCTTGTTTCATTTATATATTTTTTTTGTTTGTGATGGTTGAGAACCACATATTGTTTGTTATTATAAATACAGTTAAGGATGGTATAATTCTCTGTTGAATATTTTGTTGTACCAAACAACATAAATGATTCTCTGTCACATTTCTATATTGAAATCTCTGTGCTATCAAACAGGATAGTCAATTCCTATTCTCTAGACCAATTCCATTCTCTGCAATTCTATTCTTTGCATTCATTTCTTTGCAATTTCATTATATGTACCAAACGCACCCTTAAATCATAAGACATTATCGCCTTCACGACACCCCTTTGTTAACCTACTTGATTTACCCACAGCTATGTGAAACCTCCATCAACCGCCATCACCGACCACTACAGAAACTCCCCACCAACTTGAACTATCATTTTGAACGATCATCGACCACCACTAATCTTAACTACACTGGTTGGATTTTGGTTTTAAAATTTTTAAAAAGGATATGATGGTCATTTAGTAGTATTTCATTCTAATTTCAAAGTTACATTATGTAAACCATACAGATAAAATCTAATTTTTTTAACAAATTTCATTCCAAAATTACATTATGTGAAAATCCTAATATTTTTTAAAATTGTAGTTCATTTAAAAAAGGGTTAAGTATACTAGAGTGTATCGAATTTGTCACGTTTTATCATTGTATGTACTCAACTTTAAAACTTACAGATTAATGTATCGAACTTGTTAAAATTGTCATTGTATGTATCTAACTTTATCAAAAACCTACCATTTAATGTATCCAACTTGTCACGAAAGTGTATCCAACTTGTCATGAAATACACACAATGACAATTTTAGCAAGTTCGATACATTATTCGGTAAGTTTTAAAGTTAAGTACATACAATGATAAAACGTGACAAGTTCGATACACTTCCATGTACTTAACCCTTTAAAAAAATAAGTAATGAAATTATTGAAATGCATATGTCAAACAACCGTAACATTTTTATTTTGTTATTAAGTTTGCATTATTTGTTAAAACGTTATTATTTCTTTTTCTTGGTAAAATCCATAATTTTAGGATGTATAAAATGTCTAGTTTGATTTTAAAATGCTACTTTTTAAGGCCGCTGTTCTTTTTTTTTTTTTCTTGTTTATTTTTGCAACAAATGTCAAATAAGCAAATTCGTCAAAGGCATTTGTTACCAAAAAAATAAGCTAGTTTATAATTTAGCATATAAAATACTTTTTTTGTACATGTTTAGATGGGAGTGTAGATGATGCGAGTTGAACTCGAGTATAATTATACTCGAATCGAACTCAAAAGTCAATACTCGTATCGCCTTTTGTTTCGAAGAGATCATGTGCACCATTCCATGCTAAAAACCTTCTTTGCACACATCAAAATCAATAGCTATTTTTTACATTTGCAATATAAACGGGTACTAATAGCATTGCCCCTTTGGTTTACCTTCAATTTTCCCTAGCCTCTTTATCAAACAAGCTATGTCTTTCTTTAGCTCTTTAGCTACTTCTGCTTTCTCTCTTGCAGTTTCAGCTTTCTTTTTCTTTTTCTTTTTCTTTTTCTTTTTCAAACATCAACTTCATATTCATCAGCATCATCTCCATCTGTGGAGATGTAACATATATTAGCTAAATACGTATTTACAAAAAAAGTGCTAGCTCAAATATGTGATTATTATTAACATCAAATCACATTAAGATGACGTTTGTTTTTAAGATGTTTAAGATGCACTGGAGTATGAAATATGAATCAAAAAAACTATTTGTTTTGTAAATTAACTAATGTCTTGTAACACCCCAAAATTTGGAGTCAACAAAAACTTTCATTAACGAAAGGTGGTAATACAAATTACGCCAAAGCGTGAGCTCTTCCTAAAAATGGGGTATAAAGTAATGTACGATTACGATGTTGTAATTTAAATGAAGCGGTATAATAACCATCAAGTCTAATTCCTAATAAGGAAAAAGACTACAAAGGGTCATCAGTTTCTACTATCAACTCGCGGTCTAGATGTCTTCACACGATCCCCAAGCTCACTCTAAACCCAATCATTTACTTTGGAGCGGCGCCACTAGCACCTGAGAGACACATCGACACCACACAAGTGTTAGGCCAAAAGAGCCTAGTGAGTTGTACCAACAAGTACGATACATATAGAATCATGTTAAGACATATGATATATACATAAGGGTACGTAAACAAACATAATCAAAGTATACTTTTACGGGTTATCTTTTATCTTCGGAAACAGTGGGAGCGACCCACCTCCACCAACCAATATCCCATCACTCGTTACTTCCAAACACCTCGATGCCATATCTACCATGACACCATCAGAGGCCCGCGCACCTCAAAGCCACCCGAGAGCCGGCGACATAGGGACATTCCTATTTCAGAACCTCCCAAAACTGTTTGGTGTGGAAATATTGCGTTGGTTCGTCCATTGTTATTTATATAGCCGTATATCCGCCGCCAGCCCCAACATTCGTTACTTCCAAACACCTCGATGCCATATCTATCATGACACCATCCACAGAGGCCCGCGCACCTCGGAGCAACCCGAGAGCCGGCGACATAGGGGCATTCCTATTTCAGAACCTCCCAAGACTGTTTGGTGTGGAAACATGGCGCGGAATATACTTAATTACACACAAACGTGTTACGTATTTTCACCCGGTCTAAGAGACCATTCTATACTATGTACCTCGATGCCATATCTATCATGACACCATCGGAGGCATATACGTACTGTCTAGAAAGACTCATACAATTTTTCTTAACCTTTCATAGATATTAATCGAGGGACTCAAGCCCTTCATTCATTTCACATAAGCCAACATGTTCGGGATTTAATTCCTTCACATCATTCCGTGACATGCATAATAACACGTATTTCTCATAAATACATTCATCATATAATCACATGGATATAACTCATGCATTAGTAGCATACGATAATCTACTCCACGTATACGATAATCCAAGTCAAGCCATTCATACAAGTATCGTTACTCATTCATTTCATGGCAATCCTTAAACCTAGCAATTCAGGCATTTCATCCAAAACATGTTTATTCACGATAATCAAGCAAGATATGTAAATCACACAAGATGATGCACTCTCAGTTTTAACAAAAAGGGTTTAGCAACTCACCTTAGGGTTTTGTGACAAAAACCCCCAAATCCAAGATTTAGGTCAAATAATGAGCACGAACCTAAAATCAAGTAAATCGAACCCTAGGTTAGTTTCATAACTCCTATATGTAGATTAACCAACCCAAAATGGTTTAGATAAGTTTACCTAGCCAAATCTTGAACAAACCCTAGAATGGAGAAGCACCAAATCCAACAATGGTGATTTGAGGTTGTGAGTGGTGGAGAAGATGAAGCCATGGAAGTCTCCGCCCTCCAAACTAGTAGATCTAGCCTCCAACACTCCTCAAAACATGAATTCCACCTAAAACAATACTAGATCTAAGCCAAGTATGGAAGAAAAGGTTTGGAGATGAAAAACCACTCGAATCGAAGCTTAAACTCGAAAGAGATGAAGAGATTACTTACACCAAAGTTTTAGGACCACCAAATACTTGAAATCCATTGATGTAGCCTTGAAGAGCTTGGAAAGAGGAGAAAGTAGGAAGAAAAATCGGCTAAAACGGAGTTGAGGCGAGAAAGTTATGCCAAAATGAAGGAAGGAAGGGTATTTATCTCGACCAGGCCTGACACCTCTTAGCGACCGCTAAGAGGAATGCTTAGCGATCGCTAAGTGTCAACCTTAGCAAACAGGAACATTTTCTTCATGGCCTTAGCGATCGCTAGAACAATTCCATAGCGATCGCTAAGGTGCTGTGTCGGGTGAAATTTTGTTTTGGCCATAACTTCTTCGTTAGAGCTCCGATTTCGATTCCGAAAGAACCGTTGGACTCGTAATTGAATTTCCTAACACACTAGACCACAAAATATAAGCTTTGATCCAAAATTCTATTTTCCAAATTTTATAAAAGAGTCGTTATTACTACCGAAAATTGCGGGTGTTACATGTCTGAATATGTATAATTGTCTATTTATCCCTCAAAAATTCAACTTAGATACATCAATTGAAGTGGGCATCGATGATGGAACAAAAGAAAGATGTTGACAGATTTGCAAGGCTATGGAGTTTTATTCATATCTTGCGCACTAAGGCCTCTATTTAAGCAATTCAATATGTTCTGGAAAGTCAAATACAAATATCTACAATCTTCTATTTTTGCGTTTTTGCAGATTCAAAATGCATCTGGGTTGAAAACCAACATTGAAAATTTGAAATCGAAAGAATAGTGTGGGACGAAAATAAGAGGTAATTAAGTGGCTGAGTTATCACTTAATTTACCAAAGAACATTAAGAGAATATGAGTTAATAGACTTTGAAAAGGAGATAAAAGCAAACAGTCAAAATTGTATTGTGTCTAATTGAATCAGACACAAGTGACAAATAAGAGCTAAAAGCCAAAAAAAAAAAAATGAGGCCTAACAATATAAACTATATACTATATAGTAGTATATAAAGACCATGCATTTAAATGAATCATCAACAACACTGAAATGAAGATTTGACTAATATGCATTTGATTGTGGACTAACATTAAAAAATCACCCAAAAGCATAAAATGTCTACACATAGTTTTTAAAACCCGCAGTCTGTCCAATCTTGTTCCACCATTTTAGGTAGAAAAAAGCGTTTTTTGTGGTTTTATCTTGTCATGACCGGTCCATTGTACCAATAGCAAGATTCTCCTCTATAAACATTAACCGAATGACACTCACGAAAGCATGTTTTAGGAAAAGGCTGAATGATGTATTATTATTATTATCATCATGAAAATTAAGAAAACAATGTAAACATACCATTCCGATCTTGGGTTTCAAATGCACCGCCAAAAAATTTCGCCATAAGTTCTAGCCTCTCCTCTTCAGAGTACCACAAAATCTTTTTCAAAACTTCTTCCTCTGTTGGTTCCTGAAGTTCTGGTAGGCATAAACCTAGACAGAGCCACAATACACGCGTGTATTCAACAGTGTGTTGTGAACATGCCACAGTGTGCAGTGCAACTACACACCGGTCACAAGTGTTTGTTACTTTATCAAGAATTATTGCAGTGGGATCTAACACGTGTAATTCACAGTGGCTTGCAAACAGGCCACAGTGGGCAGTACAAGTATACACTGGTCACTGTGATCGTCACTTCCAAGTAATAGTTGATAAGATACCAGATATCGTATTCCACAAGGACTGGAACAATCAAGACAATTCGGTTCTCATGGGCTCCTTTTTACTCGTTTCGAAAAGAGAGGAAGAAATAAGTTGGTTTGGTTTTGTGAAATGCTTTAAATGACAAAGATTAATTAAAAGGATTTTCTAAGGTTTTAAAAGATAGGGACGTAGGAATATTTTTCCCCGGACTTTATAAGAAATACTTGGCCTAGTTGGTGATCATAGTGCTGTGGGACAGTGGACACTCTCTGTTCACGAAAGACCCGGTCCTATCTTACACTCACACTTCCTAGTAGAATTTTGCGTTTTAAAAACTAAATTATTAAGTCAGTGGTCACTCCCCGGCGAACCCTCTCGGATTTCATAGGCTTGTGCTTAAGCAATTGCTCTAAGTGGCGACACACTAGGTAGCTTGCCCGCTCCTATTGGTGGGGAATGTCCACTGTACTGACCCAACTCTCGTTAGTGTCGTAAGAACTCTCTCGAATCCCCTAGTATCATTCAAGCTCGGTGTCACGACGCCCTACCCATCTCTGAGTTAAGGCTAGACGTTAGACACATTCAAGTGATCAGCTCGTTTGCATCATTGGGTCATATTCGAACTTTAAATGAACAAAATAATTTTAAGTTTAAAAAGACGAAAACTATTCAAGCATTGTTTATAAACTCCGGTTACTTTTTCTTCCTACATCCCTAATTACTTACTAGTGCATAATTAATAAAGTAAGAAAAACTAAGATAAGAAAGTTGAAAAACGACATACTTAAAAGGTTACTAGATTTAATTTAAAGTCTGCAGTGCCGACAAGAGTGGGCACTACAGTTCCAGTAGCTAAATTACAAACTTCGAAAATAAAAGTTAAAACTACTTTTCGGAAATTAAAATTACTTCTAGGCTGGAAAATAAAGATTACACTAAGCTAGATAACTACTTGAAACAAAAGTTACCTCTACTTTGCAAAAACTAAGTTAAGAACTAAAAGATGAAAGAAAAACTAAGTAGATGATGATCCAAAGATGGGTTAATGGATCATGGATGGGTTGATTGAGCCTTGGAGCCAATATCACTCTTTTATAATGGAGAAAATGGCTGGTCTTCTTGTTCACATGATGCCCCCAAAGATGCCTTATTAATATCCTTTGGGTAATAAAAAGGAATAAATTCCTTTACCCATTGGATAATAAAAGGGAATAAGGGTACAAGGCATCACATGTCTTCTTTATTGCTTTATCTCTCTTGACATCATTGCCTTTTCCCCCATGTGATTTCCAGCAAGGATGAGCTGATCTTTGCACTAAGATGCCTCACAAGATGTCCCATTTCATGAATTTCCAACTTTGCCCTCGTCAGCGCCTTCAGTGGGCACTCCCAGAGCTGCTGCACAAATTTTCTACAAAACATACTCCAAAACACGTAATACACTCTAAAATACTAATATACGCTTGATGGGGCTCAGAACATTATTTTTAACTAAAAGATAAAATAAAGATGCAAAAGTGGCTATTTTTGTACTAAAAACTAATTAAAAAGAGAAGTAAATAACTATGAAAATTCATAGTTATCAAGTTCATTAGTGCATTTCCGTAAACTAAAAGGTGTTAATACATCATGACAATGTCATAAAGACCAAGTGTAAACTTGCCATAACTAGGTAGCGAACAATTTGTTTTACCTTCATTTCGGTAAAAATTTCATTAGTATACGGCCCTCCTCTATTCTTTTCTAACACCATGTTTACATAAGAAAGAAGTCTGTTTACTTGATTGGATTTCTTACCTTCATCCTTCGTCTTGTTATCAAAAAGAACAAAACGATTGCCACACAGACAAAGAATTTCCTGAAATATTAATTCAATTTTGTACCAATCAATTTTGCCACACAGACAACCTTAAGTTAGTGAAGCTGAATACCAGGAGTATCAATCACAATAAGCTTCTGGCCATCTTCCAAAACCCTAGACTCCAATTTTGAAGTAATTGTTCCACCATCAAAAGATCGATTCAGCCCGAATCTCTTATTTCCAAGGATGCTATTACCTGTTGCACTTTTACCACTTCCAGTCTTCCCAATCAAAACTAGGGTTCTACCATCACTTTCCCCCATCATACAAATTGCAAAATCTATCAGAAACCAGATCTGAAGTCAGTTAGTTTCAGATTAACAATATTTATCCTAATTAGCTCAAATCAGTACTTAAATCTATCAATTCGTTATTTAACTCTCTAACTACATTTAATCGTCACATAATCAGATACTTAAAAAGCATTATGTAGCATCTCATCTCAAAATCACAGATTATACCAAACGATTGTCAAAATTTCATTATTTTGCCTCAAAATAAGGATTAGCAGAGGATACTTTGCAGAGAAGAGATGCAAAAAAACAAGTATAGCAATTCAATTGATGATGCAAAAAGCAGAAAGCTAAATTACATACCTGAAAAGAAGAAATTTCTAGCGTTTGCTGTCGAATAATGGACGAAAATGAAGCTTGAAACGGTTGAGAATGAATTAAAAGACTTCCGGTTGCCGCCAAAAGAAATTTTTGAGAAAATTACCGATTTGGTCAACGTGATAGGGGTGAGCATTAGGTCCGAACCGGTCCGAACCCAGTTTCGGACCGGAACCGGAAACGGCCGATTCTTATGACCGAAAACCGGACCGTATAAGTAATACCGGTTCCGGTTCCAGTCAAAAACCCGGTTGGAACCGTGTAAATAAAATATATAGTGTGATAATTTCTTCTTCGGTCAAAAACATATTTTATTATTTCATATTATTATTTTACTTATTTAAATATACAACTAGTCGACTATAATGAAATATACAACATATATATATATATATATATATGAGAGTTTTATACGAGAACAATAACTATTTATATAGTTAGTATCGTGATGGTCGATGGTTTTTTATCACCGTTTTTTATGGATATATATATATATGAGAACAATAGAGAAAGGTTCAAACAAGAACAAGATCATTTTGTAGGAATAAAAGAATCATTTTGGATCACATATGATGTGGGCCCTGTTAGGGGTGTTCAAAAAAATCCGAATCCGATCCGACATCCGAATACCCGAAAACTTCCGATCCGAAAATATCCGAAAATTCGGATATCCGGATTTTCGGATATCCGAAAATTCGGATATCCGGATTTTCGGATATCCGAAAATTGGATATCCGGATTTTCGGATTCGGATTCGGATAGTGTTTTCGGAAAATTTCGGATATTCGGATATCCGAAATATCCGATTTTTATATTAATATATTATTTTATTAATAATAGATATGTATTAAAAAATTAAAACCCTACTCAAAGTCTCATATGCATTTTATTAATAATAGATATATATATATTAATTTATACATTATTTTATGTTCTTATGTTACTTTAAACTTTCGTATTATTATTTAAAACACGTAAACTAAGTATTTGATGTCGTATTAGCTTGTGGATGATTGGAAACATGTGGACGATTATTATGTACAAGAATGATGTATTTTTTTGGGTTTCTTTTAGCTAAAAATGATATTTTTATCCAATATTTCGGAATTTCGGAATTTTCGGATTATCCGGTATCCGAATCCGGAATTTCGGATTTGGATTCGGATAGTAAATTTCCGTATCCGAAATTTTCGGATATCCGAAATTCGGATATCCGAAATTCCGGATATCCGAAAATGAACACCCCTAGGCCCTGTGGGACCCACCTATTATTAAATCATATATGATTCTGGTGGGTCCCACCACTAAATCACATATGATTTAATTAATGGGTGGGTCCCACATAATGTGTGTCTCACATTTGGTTACTTTGTTCCTTTAAAATGGGTTGTTCTTGTATGAACCTCCCTCGAGAACAATAACTACTTATATATATAGTTAGGCTTTGTTTGGCAAGCATAAGCTAGCTTATAAGCTAGCTTATAAGCTAGTCCATCCAAACATGTACCAGGAAGCTAGCTTATCAACTAGCTTATAAGCTAGCTTTTTGAAACGCTACTTTGAGTAGCTTATGAGAAGCTTATTGTAGCTTTTTCCAATTATACCCTTATTAATATTAATTATTAAATTCAAAGGTACCCTTTTTGGTCATTTTACATACTCATAAGCTAGTTTTTGTCAAACATAATTTGTTCAACAGCTAGCTTATCAGCTATTAGCAAGCTTATCAATCAACAGCTAGCTTATCAGCTACCAGCTAGCTTATAAACTACGCTTGCCAAACATAGCCTTAGTATCGTGATGGTCAATAGTTTTTTATCGCCGTTTTTTGATGGATATATCTCTCTCTATATATATATGAGAGATTTATACGAGAATAATAACTATTTATATAGTTAGTACTGTGATGGTCGATGGTGTTTTGATGGATTTTTTAATAGCGGGGTTTTTTTTTAAGTGCATGTTTTTTGTCGGACCTAATAATATAGTTAGAATTAATTTTTTTTTTAAATTACAATAAGTATATTAAACGTCTCATAAACATCCGGTCTGGTCCCGGTTTTTTACCCGCATATTTGGAACCAAACCCGGTTTAGAACCGGAACCGGAAATGGCCGATTGTTGGAACCGAAAACCGGACCGCATAGGTAATACCGGTTCCGATTCCGGTACCGGTCCCGGTGCGGTTCCGGTTCGAGACGGTTTTTCCGGGTCTAATGCTCACCCCTACAACGTGACGTGGTTTACACTTTGGTGATGTTTGTTTTTAAGTGATGTTAAATACTGAATTTGGTTCGGGTTCTGTATTTTAATTTTTAAGTTGTGATGTTGAAGAAAACAAAATCTTATAAGAATGTTTATATTTTTGAAAACTGTTAAATATATGAATCTGATTGTTAAGGTACTATATTATTATAAGCATTATTCATAACAACTAAAATCAAGTGACCGAATAAATGGTTATACCCAATAAGTTCTAATAAAGTGATAAGTCTAAAAAAACAAACAAAACCTTTGTATTTGGGTTGGTCCCAAACTCAAGGTAAATACAAGAGTAAACTACGATTTTCGTCAATGTGGTTTAGTGTTTATAATGATTTAAAAACTGTTTTTTGGTTGATTTTGAAAGATTTTTTAAGTTTAATTTTTTTGTTGATATCATTGGACCTCTATGATTTTGTTTGTTAAATCGAAAAAAAAAATTAGGGGGGTGTTGATTGAGTTTGAAAGAATTTTACGATCTTTAATTTTTAGTTTTTAGGTGCACCTCTTAAAAGTATCAAAAATGACATTTGTTATAAATCAGGGGCGGAACTATTCATAGTTCAGGGGTAGCCCTCGCGACCCCTGAACTTTTACCCGGTAGTGGAAATTTTTTTTTTTTTTTTACGTTTTTCGTTCTACGCGACCCCTGACATGTATTTTTCGCGACCCCTAAGATTATTTTCGTGACATCTACTATCAGTATTATGAGTATTATCTAATATCTAAAAGGATAATTTAGTAGTTTTCTATTTTTTTAATTTTACATTAAATACAGGGACCAAATCTGTAATTACAATTTACAAGTAATTGTAAAATAGAGGGACCAAATCAGACCTAAACCCTACTTCTTCATTCAACATCGACCTTCAATCAGATTCAGACCTAAAACCCTCACGCCCCCAAACGTCGACGCCCTCAATCAGATTCCACACTCCACAGAACGTCGCCGGACGCCGGCCACCGTCGTCGCTACTCGCTGCTGCTCCATAAACTCGGAGTTGTTAGAGAGAGTTTTATTGGAATTGCACATGTGACAGATACATCTTCTTCTACTCTCAAAGAAGCCATTGTTTCTATGTTAGCAAACCACCAACTGAGCATCGATCAAGTACTTAATAAGTTTGAACATCTTAATAAATAACCTTTAATTAAAATTAGTTGATTTTGGCTAATTGCTTATTAATTTATTTAAACAGGTAAGGGGTCAAGGTTATGATGGTGCAAGCAATATGCGCGGAGAGTTTAATGGCTTAAGAGCTATGATTTTGAGAGATAATCCTTCGGCCCATTATATACATTGTTTTGCTCATCAACTACAGTTAGTGATTGTGGCGGTTGCAAAAAAGCATGAGGGTGTTAAAGATTTTTTTGAATACCTTAACATGGTTGTTACTACCGTTTCTGCTTCTTGCAAACGAAAAGATATGATACGAGAGGCAAAAAGAAAGAGAGTAGCAGACGGAATTCGTTCAGGTGAAATTAAGACCGGAAAGGGATTAAACCAAGAGAGTTCACTACTACGATCCGAAGATACAAGATGGGGTTCTCATCATGCAACAATCGTGAGTGTGTTAAAATTATTTCCGGAAGTTGTTGACGTGCTTTGTTATGTTAAAGAAGAAGGAGATAGCACTCAACAACGAAGTAGTGCAAAAGGTATTTTATCCTATTTAAAAAAACTTGAGTTTATTTTTAATGCACTCTTGATGCAAGAAATTTTAGGGCTCACAAATAGTCTCTCAAAACATCTTCAAAAAAAGAACCAAGACTTGTTAGAAGCGAGTAAGTTGATAAATGGAACAAAACAAGCCTTGAATGACTTAAGACAAAATGGGTTTGAGGATTTGTTGAAAAAAGTCACTTCTTTTTGTGAAACCAACCATATTGAAGTATTGGACATGATGGCAAGTTATGGTAACCCAAGGAATCGGAGGAATGTCGTTACTAATCGACATCATTTTGAGGTTGAGATTTTTAATACAGTTTTGGATATGCAAATTCAAGAGTTGGGAAACCGGTTCAATGAGGTATCAACTACATTGGTAGGAAATATGTCGGGTTTAAATCCTTGTAATGGGTTTTCTAAGTTTGACATATCTAAGATAGTAGCCTTTTCTGAGATGTATCCGGTTGATTTTACTATGACCGAAAGAGCATGTATTTTGGGTGAGCTTAAGGTCTTCTATTACTCTGTAAAGGAAGACGAAAGATTTGCGAAATTGGATGGAATGGGTCACCTAGCTCGGCTAATGGTGGAGACTGGAAAAGATATTTCTTTCCCTTTATTTTATCGGATTTTGAAGTTGGCATTGGTTTTACCGGTTTCAACGGCAACAGTTGAGAGATGTTTTTCTAAAATGAAGCTTATCAAAACGGACTTGCGGAATCGAATGGGGGACGAGTATTTGAACAACGCCATGGTATGTGCGGTTGAAAGAGAGACATTTGACGAAGTAACGAATGAGGATGTCATGGAACGTTTTAAAAACATGAAGGACCGAAGAGGAGAATTCTAAGATCGATTAGGTATTTGTTTAACTTCCTTTATTATAGTGTTTTTTTTTCTTTTATGTATATAATTGCACGGTAAAAAAAAATTACGCGACCCCTGAATTTGATGTCTGGTTCCGCCCCTGTTATAAATTACCGTATGAACTATTAAAGCACAACTAGCGCAGAGGCAAAGAGTGTAGTGCTAAAATAATGTTATACTATTACCGGGTGTTCAAATCTTCCTACATATATTTTTTTCTTATAAATTGTTTTAACTTATAATTACTCAATTTCACGTGACATCTATTTTGATATTTGTTTTAACTAGGCAGGTTATCGGCCGTCTTTAGACGGCCCGTGCCCACAGGTCCTATAAAGTATAATGTTACAAAAAATTTTGGGACGAAACAATTTTTTATTTCGGTTTTTCTTTTTAATATGTAATTTTTTCAGAATTAAAGTATAATAAATAACAAGTAGGCAGCCCCTTGAAAATATATGTTGTATATTTTTTTTGGACGGCAGTTAAACACGCGCATACGCTCCGACCAAAGTCGAAGAGGTATCCGGGATCCATTCGGGCACCCGACTAATCCTCTCGACCAAACAAAAATTAACAGAAATTGATCTCATCAAATTCACCGGTAGTATTTTTTTGCTTAAAGGTCCTTAATTTTCTAACATAGACTTGTTCCTCACCTCCAATCCTGCCAAGATTCACTGCATCTTAAGCAAGAACTTCAACTATCCCAAAGGTCCCGAGTTTCGTAAGTTCTTTGATATCCTTGGAGACAGCATCTTCAACTCTGATGACAAGTTATGCGAAATCAACAAAAGAAACACCATGTTATCGTCACTTATATAGTCAAAGAAAACAAAACATAAGCCGGATAAGAAATTAGGAAAACCACCATGTTCCATACACTTAAAATAGTCAAAGAAAACACAGTTTTAAACTTAAACATCAAAACAAATGTTTGAAACCTCATATGTAGCAAGAACAACGAATATTATGGGTTTGAACTTTGAAGGACCCCACTATTGAGCGGAACTTTTTCAAACTTTTCTGACCAACTGACCCTCAATGTTATACATCCGATATGCGATTTTAAAACACAGAACCATAACACAGCATTCATTTAATCATGATTATTCAGAGTGAATATGCCATGTGACGCGCTCTCGGTTGTCCTCATGTTCACAATGAAATTTGAGTTTGACGCGCTCTCGGGTTCAAACGAGAACGATACATATTTAAGAGAATAAGGAAATGATCGAATCATATGTGATTTTACACTAACATGCTTTGTACTTACTAAGCTTTTTGAAACCAAACAATTATATTTCACTTGCTAAGCTTTTTAAAACCAAACAATTACATTTCACTTGCTAAGCTTTTTAAAACCAAACAATTACATTTCACTTGCTAAGCTTTTTAAAACCTAATGATGTGTGTATGTATGTATGTATCTATGTATAGACATAGCCAAAATTCCCAATGCATCATAAATTATGCTAATTAAGGAGTTAACGGAAAAATGATAAATGAAATATCAATAATATTTGCAAGTGAGCATTTGTAGCAGTAATATATACAAAATACATATCCAAAAGAAAAGATATCATTTGATCTCTTAGTAATATATATGTAGGGTCGGGTTCAGGAGAAAACCTCAAAAAAATGGAAAATGGAGGAACACTATGCACAAGTATGCACAAGTGCATACCATCCAAATGAAGGGCTACCAGGATGTTCCTCAATTTCACGTTTTTCGGTTTTTCCCTCTCTCTCTCTACATATATATATATATATATATATATTTATATACACACACTATTAAACCTCATTTGGAAGATCGAACTCAGATAGTTTATAAACTAAAAGAAAGCTTTAAAAAATTGTTAATTTCGAGGAGCATGGACTAATTACCTCGTGGCCATGGTGGTAGATGTGTTTGCTTTGGAGAACCCTTCAATTTGGTTAAGAGATCTTTGTTAATGCAATCTACAAGCTGCCCTAAGTTTTTAAACTGTGGACTATATTTGGTGTCATCACTTTCTCCAATGAAATCATCAAATACTGCTTGAAAGGAATACCATTTATGTACATGTGGGATATTAAAACAAAAACAACTACCACATATGCCAAGAAGATTCAAGTAACAACATGCTAGCAAAACAAGTTCACAAAGACAAGCCGTGGTTATATATAGGCAAAGGTTATCTGAACAATTCAAATGTGAATCGTGATTGAGAAAGGGTAATTTTATTTAATAGTTTGTCGTGTGGCCCTCTAATGCTAGAGGTTTGGATCGATGCAGCAGAACGCATCTCTCTCTACCGTATTCAGCAGAGCCAATTAGGGACCTAACTGATTGAATGAGCCTACAACGAGACTGATCAATAAAATGCTTCATCAGGGTAAGCTCAATCTATCCTTTCCCGACAATCAAATCTAAAAGGGAATACTAATTGCTGGATTGAAGCCTAATAACCAATTACTGAAACTTCTAAAGTAGATTTAGGAGCCGTTTACTTAAACAATTACCCGGTAAAACTGAACACTATCATCTACCATATCGGACAATATTTTAATCTCTCAAAACGGTATTGTATGCAACAATTTACCTGGTAAGCGCTTACCGGGTAAGATTCGTCAATCCCACTTACCGGGTAAAACTCTCGGTTCATACCATCGCTCTTACCGGATAAGATTATAGTCCTTGCCATGTTTATTCCGTAAGGTAAATTCACCCGGTAAGACCAGATAAGCATTAAGTAAACAGCCCCTTAATAAACATCTTTTTCCAATTGCAATTTATCTTCCAAGGTGCATCTGATACTTTTGACAATTATCAGTCACAAACCGAATGGAAAACTAAGGAACTCAAACAAAGGTGAAACCTATGAACATAGAAACCACAAAATAAAGTTAATGTCAGTGTGGCATTTGACCTCCTAAACAAAGTTAATCTTTTTTCCAATAAAACGAACAAAGCATGAACATAAACATATGTAAGATTTTCAAATGGATAAACCTTAGTAATGAACAAAAATTTGGTTATGAGTCTCTTATATTTGTCAATCGGATAAAAAAACCACAAATAACAAAGAATCTATATGTAGAATACAACCGAATTCAAGAAATTGCCCGTCTATTCAAGAACGCCTAAAATCAGATTAAGAAATTTAGTTTAAGAAATCCATTAATTGACAAAAATATATGAAAGAATAATCAGAAATTGACAACTACATATTCAAATAATCATAAAATTCAATCAATTCATGTGCTAAAAAGTTGTTATACCTCCCCAAACACACAATTTGGAAAATTCTGAAAGCAATACCGCCATGGCTGAATTTGCATACCAGTCACTGGAAACTGTAATGGGAAAGAGGGACATGTGTCTCAAAGAGGAGGATACATGTGGGATTAAAGAAGCCGTTTGATTTGATGAATGTAATTGAAAAGGCCTTCCCTTAACTTATATACTTATAAGATATAGATATATGATTGCTCAATTTGACATACTTTTTTTTTTGATTTTTCAAGTTTATTTTTAAATTTTTTAAGGATGACCAGTTTTAAATGTGTTAAATATTTTTGATTCACAATTTCCTTTTTCAAATTCAAACCCAAAATTTTAATGGTTGTAATTATCAATAAAAATAAATGATCTATTGATTATATATAAAATAACTAAAATTACGTCAAAGTGTAGTAAGAACAATTTAATAAATAGCATAATTAAAAGAAATCACGGGCCGCCTTAGTTATTAACATAGGGATACGATTCTACGAAGTGTCAGGGCCGGCACTACCTTTTTCTTGGGTTTTGGGCGTTATTGATGACACCCCCTCTACCTCTTTCTTATATTTTTTTTACCAATTAAATGTTTTATCTTCTAAAATTTACAACTTCTTTTTCAAATTCAAACCCAAAACTTTAAATCGTCAATTTTTTTTTAATTCTTTAACCTTTATTTATTATAGCCACCAACAAGTTTGATTATATATAAAATAACATAATTTCAATTGAAATTTTGAATCAAATATTCTAAATATTAAAAAAAATGACAATTTGTTCAAAATCAAAAGGTGGTTATCAATTTATCTATTACCAAACAAACGTTTAGAACATAGTAAATTTTAATAAATAGTAAAGAGAAAGTAGTGGAAAGAAATTAAAAGCTTATTAAATAGAAAAATACACTAAAATGGTAAATATATTTAAAACTACACTCATTGGTAAATATGTTTTTTTTAAAACACCCATTTGGTCAATAACTCAATCCTCATGTATTACCATAGGGATAGGGATACGATATGTCTTGGCTGGCACTGCCTCCCTTTGGGTTTTCAACTTTCTCTACCCGCTTTATCAAACTAGCCATGTCTTTCTTTAGCTCTTTAGTTGCTACATCTGCTTTTTCTCTTGCAGTTTCAACGTTCCTTTCAACATTCATGTTCATCAGCTTCATCTCCATCTGTGGACCAACATTACGGCACTTAACATATGCTAGTTTATCATATGTATGAACTACTACAAAAATGCCCTTAATAAAACTATACTAGCCCACATATATGACTATTAACATCATCAAATTACATTAGGGTGACATTTTTCTATTAAGATACATTTGAAGAGGCTGAATCAATAAAAACTATACTAACATCTAAATATGTATAACCGTATAAGAGTCTATTTATCCCTAAAAAATTCAACTTAAATACGTCAATTGAATTAAGCATCGATAAATAAACTAGAAAAAAAGCAAAAGAAAGATGTCAATAGATTTGCAAGGTTGTGATGTTTAATTATATTTCACACACGAATGCATGCTTTAAGTGCATCAAGATGTTCCAGACAGCCAACACACGTATCTATAATATTTAGATTTTGGGTTTATGTAAATTTGAAATGCATCTGGGCTAAGGCCGACATTGGAATCAAATGAATGGTGTCGTAGATAGAAATACGAAATAAAAACCAAATGAATGGTGGTAGAGAGAAATCAAAAGAATGGTGGGCTAAATTGTATTATATTTGACTGAATCAGATATAAGTGACAAGTAAAAACTAAAAACCAAGAAACAAACAAGGTTTAACACCATAGACTATATATACAGTTGTATATAAAGAATATGCATCTAAATCATGAATCATCAACAACATTGAATTAAAGCTTTGATTTATATTGATTTGATTGTAGACTAAGGGGTTGTTTGTTTTAAAAAAAATATCTCTTAAAACCTCTTAAGTAAATTAAGAGGTTTGCAAACTTACCCCTTACCATCCTTGCGTCGTCTAAAAATTTTAAAGGTGCACCATACACCTCTTACTTTTTGGATGTGAAATCAAACTTCAGATTTCAAACCTCTTAGTGGAAAAAGCTTGGATGGGGTTTTTCATAGCATGAAAGTACGTAGAGGTTTTTAGGTTGTTGAAGTGGCAATAAAGCATACAAAAAAAAGGTGTAAAAAAGCTTGATGAAAAATCTATACATTGTGGATGGCTGGATGCTCTAAGGGCCGGAGTGAGTTTTGTTTTATCTTGTCATGAGTAGTCCATTGTATTAAAAGCACGGTTCTCCTCTATAAACATTAAGCCATTTGAGACTCAAGAAGACATTTTTTGTAGAAAAAACTAAAATATAAGATAATGCAATACTAATGAAAATTAAGAAAATAATGTAACTATACCATTCCAATTTTGGGCTTCAAAAGCTCAGCACACATTTTCAGTTCAAGCATCTCCTGCTCAGAGTACCTCTTAATCTTTTTCAAAACTTCTTCTTCTGTTGGTTCCTCGAGTTCATTAGTACACTTCTGTAAAATACAAAAATGTCATTACATATTTAACTATAAACCAAGGGGTCATTTACTTAAACGCTTACCAATTTATTTTATTGATTGAACTTGGACACGACCCTTACCTATTCAGCACTTAGCATCTCAATAGCTTCTCTAAAATAGAAAAAAAAATCCCTTTTTTGTTCACTAAATTGCTCCAATATGATCTCTATCTCATTCTCTAAAATATAAACCAAGGGAAAAACTCCCAATAAAGAAATAGAGAATTTTCTATATCTTTAGGAGAAGAGAGAACCAACGGGATAGAATTAATACCAATTTACATATTTCTTTTAACGTTTATTAGAATCATAAATTTACTGAATATTCAATTAACATAATTGATTATGAAATCCCTAAAAAAGAGCATCTATTGGAGTTTAAAATAATTATTTTAGCATTTTAAATTTGGTTCTCTATTTTAAAGAAATTTTGTAGAATATCATGGAGATGCTCTAAGATGATTTCATGGCTAACAGGCTAAGGATGTTAAACAATAAGGTAAACAAGAGCAAGTCTTTTGTCGCAATGTGCATATATACACCGGTAAGATTTTGGTAAACGGTCACTACGTGTAAAGTTACAATATCTAAATAATTCATTTCACCTTCATTTCGGTAAAGATTTCATTGGCATATGGCCCTGAACAATTCTTTTCTAACACCATGTTAACACGAGAAACAAGTCGATCCACTTGATTAGATTTCTTCGTTTCATCATTCGTCTTGTTATCAAAAAAAACACACCGATTGCCACACAGACAAAGAATTTCCTGAAACAACAAATCAATCAAAATAAAGAAAAAAAATGTCACCAAAAAACATAACACATCACAAAAAGAAAAAAGATCAAGTTCCATGAAATGAACGTAAACATGAACACACCTTCAGAGATTGTGGACAGTCATATAAGAAATCTTCCAAAGTCTTGCCATCTTCCTCTAGTTCATCACCACCAGTGAAAACAACTATCATGTAATCACAAATTTGTTTTCCAAACAATTGCTGCAGGCTACTTATTGCAGTTTTTTCTTTATCAAATGACAGATTGAAAACAGATAACACAACTAGAAAAGCATGAACACCATCAACAGCAAGCTTCATACACCTAATAATCTCCCCAATAGTTCCACAACCAGCGGAAGAATCGAAAAATCCTGCCAATGGCAGAGAGTCAATGTTACCGGCTAATCATAAACCATATACGTAAAGAATAAAAACAAAAATTCTAATGACACTACAGCAAAATTGAGTTATAGGATGCTAATTTATAGGACCAAACACAAAAAATGTCATACCTAAAAAGGTTGCAAAATGGGATGCTTTTGAGTTGTTGCAAAAAAAAAAAATTATAACATTTTCTTAAAAAATGTCGTATTAACTACTTTATAGGACACTATTTTATTTTCATTGTGAACGTGAGAACAACCAAAAGTGCGCCATGTGGCACACATATCCGGTTACGGTGGATGCATCACGGAGGATTGACGCAATTCATGGGAGGGTAGAAATTATTAAAGGAGGGGACCCGGTCAAAGCCGTCTTTATTGACCGAATGAGTGGCTGAGATTCGTCCTCGTGTTCACAATGAAAAAGTGGTTCTCATTTGAACTTTCCTCGTGTCCTATAAGCACAAGTGTCCACTAAGAGCATCTCCAATAGCTTTGCTAAAAATTTTCTAAAATAGAGAACATATAGTGAAAATTTCTAAAAGTATTTTTTTTCATCTCCAACACATTTGCTATTTTAGAGAAGCTATCATTACATTATACTATTAAAATAATCTATAATTTATCATTCCAATGCATTTTAAAAAAAGAATTAAATATATAATAATAAAGATTCATTTTCATTGGTTAGATTGAATAAAATATTAATTTCTCTTTCCTACTATCAAGTTTTAGGGAAATCTCTAAATTTAGAAAAATTTGAAGTTTTTTCTATTATAGCAAACAAGATAGCAATCCTGTTGGAGAGGTTTAGAGGAAAAAAACACACTTTTTGCTATTTTAGCAAATCTATTGGAGATGCTCGTGACACTTTTAAAAACGTCCTATAAGAATAATTAACCTAGAAATGGGTTTATAAGACACTTTTGAAAACTGGCTTATAAATTTAATTAATACGACACTTCGTTTTAAAAATATCCTAAAAAACTTGTTACGACTCTCTAAATTAAGCATCCTATAAACTTATTATCACACACTATAAACCGAATTTTGTTGTACTGTGAACTTTGTACTAGCCTTATATAATTAAGTCAGTGAAGGCGAATACCGGGAGTATCTATCACATTAAGCACCAAGCCATCTTCCAAAACCGTAGACTCCAACTTGGAAGAAGTTGTTCCACCGGAGAAATATCGATTTATCGAGAATATCTTATTTCCAAGGATGCTATTACCTGTTGCACTTTTACCACTTCCAGTCTTCCCAACCAAAACTAGGGTTCTAACATCACTTTCTCCCATCATACAAATTGCAAAATCTATAGAAAACAAAATTTGAACTCAGTTTTTGATTCAAATCAACAATATATATATAACTACTATACTTAATTCAGATTAATATATATCATTCAATGTGATTTTGACATGCAACTTCATTATTTTGCCTCATAATAACGATTAACAGAAAATAACTAGTGGAAAACAAATGCAAAAAAGTAAAATAAAATGCAATGCAACAAGTCAGAAAGCTAATTACATACCTGAGAAGATATCTTTTTTTTTTAGGGTTTGGTGTGGAAGAAAGGAAGATGAATGTTGAAAGGGTTGATATATAGAAAGCATTGCTGAAGCCGGATGGAATGCAAACAGTCGTCGAGTCTCTTATAGAGAAGACTCTTCGGTAATTGAATAAACTTAAATTTTGGTAAAGAAGAAGAAAAAGAAAAAGAAAAAAAACTTAAAAGTGGGACATAAACTTTAGTGGAAACCCTCTTTTGGTCCCTCATGTTACTCAAAAAAGGGAAATTTATGATGGTGACTAGTTGGCAAACTAGCTTATAAGCTAGCCGGTAGCTTATAAGCTAGCTGTTGATTGATAAGTTTGCTAGTAGGTACTAACTGATAAGCTAGCTTATGAACAAATTACGTTTGACAAAAACTAACTTATGAGTATGTAAAATGACTAAAAAGGGTATATTTGAATTTAATAATTAATATTAATAAGAGTATAATTGTAAAAAGATACAATAAGCTCCTCATAAGCTACTCAAAGTAACGTTTAAAAAAGATAGCTTCTGATACATGTTTGGATGGACTAGCTTATAAGTTAGCTTATTTTTGCCAAACACGGCCTTAAAAATAACGCATTTGCCTCTTAGCTAAAATATGTTGTTAATTGGTCATTATTTTTAACATTACAAAATAGATTTATGCATTCATAATATATTATTATTTAAAACTGCTAGTAATGAAAAAGGTAAAAAAGACAAAAAAAAAAACTATAATGACAAGATTTTTAAATTACTTTATGATCTAATAAGACATCAGTAAGAAAAGACAAAAAAAATGTTGAAATTATAGAAATATCTTTAAACTAACTAATTTTTATAATTAAATTTATTCAAGTGAACTAAAACTAAAATAAAGAGGTAATCATGATGACCAAAATTGTAATTAGTTCTAAAAAAGAACCAAAACTGATAGTGAGTGTTAACCATAGGAACCAAGAATGTAATTTACTTTTAGTTTATTTTAAACCTTGGGTTTATTGACAAAAATTTGATAGTTTAATGTGTAATTGTTAAAATAAAAGAACGTTTGTAAAAATAGAAAAATGTGAATAGTATGTTGGTAAAAATGATGATTTTTCCTTTTAACAATAGTTTTTCCCCGTATAACAAATCTTCAACTCTAACCCGAGACGTGGGTCGTGTCACAGGTTGGCAGATCGACGGGTCAGAAATGGGTTGGTGGGTCATAAATGGATTAGCATGTCAAAACTTACCAAAGTTCAAAAATTACAACCAAACCAAAATTACAAAAGTTAAAAATACAACCAAATCCATATTACAAAAGCGCAAAAACAACCGAGTTCAAATTAGACGACGACGGGAGAATTTACCATTAAAAAAAGCTACAAAAAGCTCATAAAACGCTACTCCAACTAGCGTTTCAATAAACTAGCCTATGGTCCATCCAAACATGAACTAGCTTATCTACTAGTTTTCAGTTAGCATCCAAAATGACCGCGTGGCATTTATCAAAAGTTAATGCAAAATCTCTCAGTATATATAATATATTCGTTTTGTCGGCTCAAGTTAGTGTATGACAAAATTTAAATGTTGGGTTTTGACGAGAAGAGAAGTTATATTAAGAAGAGAAAGAAGGGATCTTAAAGGTTAACAGTAATGAGATCAACCGTGTAATGACCACAGTTTAAAAGTTAGTTCTAAAGTTAGTCACTCGTTAAAATGACCAAGTTTGAAAAGAATTTCAGAGTTAGGGGTGAAAAGTGACATTTTTGCTTAATGTTTGGAAGTTGGGCTTATACCAAAAATGGTATGGGCTTAGCCTTTTAGCCCATACTATTTAAGGCATAAACCTAGGGTTTTTACCATTTTGGGAAAACATAGTTGAGTGATTAGTGTGTGTTGTGGAAATCAAGTTTAGAGCCATTCTTCATCTTCGGGGGCGGGATTTCGTCGTTCGAGGTAAGATTCGTTGCTCATTTAGTGTAGGATTGTTGGTAAAGGGTGTATAATTGCTTTGGGATTAGTTTGGGTGCATTTGAATTGAGTTAGAATCGATTTTTGATCGATTTAGAGTTGTTTCCGGGACTGTTCGCGTTTTCCGAATCGGAATTCATATTTTCCGAATCGGAATCTATGTTTTCCGAATCGGAAAATCATATTTTCCGAATCGGAATTTATGTTTTCCGAATCGGAATTTATGTTTTCCGAATCGGAAAATATGTGGTGTTTTCTGAGGTGTTTTGTTTCGTCATGCCTTTCCCGAATTGGAAACCAATGTTTTCCGAATTGTTTCGTCATGCCTTTCCCGAATTGGCTAGTTAAGCCGTCATTTTGGCCTTGTTATGTTTAGAGTTCGGAAAATATTAGTTGGGCTTTTTCCGAATCGGAAATGACCATTTTCCGAATCGGAAAATGGTGGGTTTTTCCGAATCGGAAAATGGTGGGTTTTTCCGAATCGGAAAATGGTGGGTTTTCCGAGTCGAGTTTTGGAAGGTTTTGTCATTAGGGTTAATTTCGGAGAGGATGTTTCCATAGTGATTTTTCCCCCGTGCTAAGTCTGCCTATGGGTGTCTTAGTTAGAGGATCATGTAAGCGCGTTTCACTAATACTTTAGAAATCATACAGGGGCGTTAGGTGAGATCGCAGCAAACCAGTAGGATTGGCTCAGGTGAGTTCCCTTGCCTGAAATGAACCGATTGCTCTTACTGCTTTTAAATATATCCATTCGGTTTGCAAAATGAATTGATGATGAGATTATACTGATTTTGTGAATTTAACTAAAGTACAATGCTTTGCAAATGTTTGTTGTAGAATTCATAAATAATTGTGAATGCTAAACTGATGATCATCGTATGCATGCTATTTTGATGTTGTGGGGTTAGCATCGTGAGTAATGTGTATTATGGGACCGTACATCCCAGGGAAGCATAGTGGCGTGAGGCACGGACTACGTCCGTCACTCCTTAATTGAGCATCCGGGGGATCCGACCATGCGAGAATTGTTGTGGGGTGGTGTGAGGCACGGACTACGTCCGTCACTCCTTAATTGAGTATCCGAGGGATCCGACCACCTGGGTTGTTGTGTTGTGACTTATATTACTCATGATGCTTCCCTGTTGCTTTTGTGATAAATGTTTTATATCGGCCAATGGGCCGGAACTGTTGTTTAAACTGTTTTAAGGGAATTCACTAGAACTTACGATCTAACCCTCGTTTTCAAAATCTAAAAATCTTTTCAGGGAAAGATCGAGCAGCGAGAGGCAAGGAAAAGGTAGATGTCTAGAGTAGCGTTGCCGGTCTGAAGTAGAGTTTTGTCCTAAATAGAATCTCAGCTATGGAGGGATGTTCCGCATGCACTATTTAACCCGTACCTTTTGATTTGAGAATTCTTATTATTGCGTATTAGTTTTGTCCTAAAATTCACGTTCGATGCAAAAAAAATCGAAAACAAGCTAAAAAACGAAACCTTCACAGCTCAAATTCTGTGAAGGTTACATATATATAATGCGAACCTTCACAAAAAAAAACTGCTGTGAAGGTTTCATTTTTTAACTTTTTTTGGAATTTTTTTCCCGATAGTGTTTTTTAGTATGTTTTAACGATGAATGTTCAATTTTTTTTACCTTCACAAACGTTTTGATGTGAAGTTTCAAGTAAAATATGTTGGTCTCACCGGTCTCACCAAAAAGGCTTGGTCTCACCGGAACTTAACTCCTTTAAAAATTTTCATTTTTTAATCCAAACTATAAATAAATATGAAAACAATAAATTAAATAATGTAAAAGATAAATACCACTTTCAAAAATCCTCTACATAATTAAATCAAACAGTTTTAATCCAAAAATACACACCTCAATCTCAATATCTCAATCTCAATCTATAAATACCCCTTTCAATCTCTCAATCTCAATCAATTGCTGCAACTCTCTTAATTGAGTCACTACCAATTACACATACAAACACAAAGGTAATTAATCAAACGCTCTTTAATTTTTATTTTTTCCTACACATGATGATATGATTATAATGATTCTATTCATGTTTATAGTCCAAGTTGGAGTTGTTGATTTCTCGTATGTGACTTTGTATTTTTGGTCATTTTCATATTTGTAATACAAGGTTTTTGGCATGATTTAACTTTTTGAAATTATCCCGTGTATTACACGGGATCAAAACTAGTATACAATATTAGAGGAAAGTTCAAATGTGAACCTCTTTTTGGTTGTGAACGTGAGGACAACCGAGAGCACGACACGTGGCGGCTTTGAGTGTGATCCCCTTCTTTAATTCAATGCCCTCCCATGAATCGCGCCTAGTCATCCGCCGTGGACTTGACGTGACGCCTAGTCATCCGCCGTGGACTTGACGTGACGCCTAGTCATCCGCCACGTATCGCGCTCTCGGTTGTCCTCACGTTCACAACCAAAAAGTGGTTCACATTTGAACCCACCCCTACAAGGCTACACTATTATATATATGTATATTGTTTTAAATTAAATATTAAAATTAATTAACAAAAAATAAAGTATAAATGAGTATACGGATTAGTGTGAATAAAATGTATTTAACAAAAACAACAGCTGGTATAAAATAACACTATTTTTTTTTCAAGAGTAATATTAAACTTTTCAAATGATAATTTAAAATAAGTAAAAAACAATAGTTTACTTGTTTAAATACGTTTTACTCACACTAATTAATAAAAATCTTACTTTTTTAAATATGTTTTATTTATACTTAAAAATAAAAGTTAATAGTTTTACTTATTTTTATATAGTAATAAAGATCTCAAGTAAATAATTAAATAAATAAAACTATTAATTTTTACTTATTTTAAAATAATCATTTGAAAAGTTTAATATTACTCTTGGAAAAAATTTATTTTTAATTTACACTAACCAGTTGTTTTTATTAAATATGTTTTACTCATAGTAACCCGTATACTCATTTACATTTTACTTTTTATTAATTGATACTTAGTATTTAGTATTTAAATTAAAAAGCATACATATATATAATGTTTTATATATAGTATAGAAATATAATAAAGAACAATAAAAAAACTAAAAAGGAAAAAAATAATTTCAATTAAAAAAGAGTATTTGAAAACTGTGTATAACATATAATATAGAAATATAATAAAGAAATAATAAAAAACTAAAAAAGAAAAAACCAATATATAAGGTTTAATTTTTTGAAATTTAAGGATAAATTTTATAACTCTACAAATCACAAGGACTGAATATGTAACTTTTCAAAAAAAATGTTTTTTGACATTTTAATTTTTTTTAACTTCTTTTGTTAATAGATTTAAAGGTAAGAACGAAAATAGAAACAAACTAAAACCACAGGGACGAAAAAAACAATTTTGAAACCATAGGGACGAAAATAGTTATAACTATCAAACCACAGGGATGAAAGTAACTATTTATCAAACTTTGAATTTTGATTCTCTGTCTTAAAAATTTTTAAAGAATTTTCGAAGATATTAAGCTCTAGAACAATGTATGCATTTAGTTTCAATTCTCTCTATCCGCTTTATCAAATGAGCAACGTCTTCTTCTGCACTCTCTCTTGCATTTTCAACATCCACTTCAACCTTCCACCGTGCAGCCTGCTCTGCCAACAACTCTTTTTGTTAGGACCAAATTGTCCTAATTAGAGAAAGTTTTATAAAGTAAGCTTTGAGAAGGTTTATTTTATATATAGCTAGTTAATTTAGCTATTGGGCTTGGGCCTTGTATTTAGGCCCCCCATATATAAAGGGGTTTAGGTTGGTTGAGAGAAGGTGGGAGTTCATTTCAATGAGAGTCTAGAAAGGTGTAAGTGTGTGTTTGTGTGTGTGTTCTTGTATTTTGAGAGCTCTCCTAATAAAGTGCAAGACTTTTGATCTTCATCTTCTTTATTTCTTGTTGAATCTTCTCTTTGTTTGGTTGTTTGGGACCAACAAATGGTATCAGAGCCAAACACATCATTAGATTTGTTTGTTCCTATGGAATCATTCAAAGAGGAATTTTTTTTTGGGTTTTGAAGCTTTGTTCTTGAAGAAAAGTTTGATTTTGAATTTTTGGGGTTTGGATCTTGATGGAGATGATGAAGATTGATGTTTGGGTTGTGATTATATTCCGACTCGGGAAACATGAATAACCCGACTCGGGTATTCGAGGTTTCCCGACTCGTTCTTAAGGGGAACCTTTGATCTTTCATATCCCGACTCGGGAAACATGAATAACCCGACTCGGGTATTCGAGTTTCCCGACTCTTTCTTAAGTGGAACCTTTGATTTTTCACATTTCCCGTCTCCAAAATTTTTCTGGTTTCCCGACCTCATGTCTTTCCCGACTCAGATTCTAGAGTCAGCCTTTGAAATTTATTTGGAGTCGGGGTTCTAATTGAGAATTATGCGTGTCACGTGCTACTATTTCAAAATCGAAAAATATGGGTTGAATTTCCCGTGTCACGTGCGGCTCTCAAGAAAATGGGTGCAACAATTGTATTCAATTTGTTTGCCAGTCACATGCTCCAAACTTAAATTACATAGAATTAATTTCCTGACTCACGTGCTGCCATGGGAATTAATTTCATCTTTGAAGCATTTTTACAAGTTTGGCCCCTATAGGTTAAAGAGTGTTACAATTTGAAATTTTAAGTTTAACACTTTGACGCTATCAGTCCCTGTACTTCATGTTTCAAGTTCTGTCGAGTTTGGTCCCTGCACTTCATGTATCAAATATATTCAGATTTGGTCCCTCAAGTTCAAGTTCTGAATATTTACAAGATTAACCCCTTGAGTTCAAAGTTGTGGATTTTTACAAATTCAACCCCTGGAGTTTAAGACTTTCACATCTTTCAGGAAAATTTATTTTTTCTGATTTGGGACTTTCAGGATTCGGGGTTTGGAACTATTTGACGGAATTTCTTCCCGATGACGCAAAATTGCTCAAATTAAGTTCGGGAATCATCTTCAGATACACTTTCAAGATTATACGGTCAATCGGGCTTACGATTGATCACTTTCCGCTGCACTCTAGATCCACCCAGATTCAAATACATGTGACGCTTCAAAATCCCCGCGCTTAATTAGCCACCTTTCTTTCCCAATTGGTTCGTAAAGATCTCATCAACCCAGATTTTAGCCCAAATTCAGTTTTCAATCATGAAAATTGAATTTCTCTCGTTTCCCAACTGCTCCAGATTATTTGAAGTCATGTCAGATTTGTATCGATTTCAAAACGACGGTGATCGGATTCTGCATTTGGTTAGATTACTTAGAAGGCTGACGCTCTGCAACCATTATTCTAGAGTTTTATTAGATGAAATTATTCCTCTTAGGCGTGAGAGTTGAGTTTTTCCTTTGGATGCCACCTTCGGTGAATTATTCCTCTTAGGCGTGAGAGTTGAGTTTTACCGTTGTGGAGGCTCGGTTGCGATCTAGAATTTTGAGTGACGGTCGTCATCCATCTGACTAAGAAGACTAGATCTGGATCTGATTGCTTGACATTTTGGAAGATTTCAGGAAATCGATTACTCTCTAAGCAGCAAAGAGATCAAAGCATAGTATCTCGTTCAGCATCTACTCCCAGTTATTCATTCCATACGGTGTTCCCGTGATCCAAGCTTCCAACTTCCAGTGTTTCCCTGTTGAGCTTATCAGATTTGGAGCTCCTATGCCGAATTCCTATGCTACACGCGGTTAAAGACAGATCCTTTATTTTTCTCACTGATCTGCGCTGTAACTCACACATGCATCTATCCCTTTGTTGGATGAATCAACATGCTCTGGTGCAAGCTGTTGTATTCTGCGATTATCAGACGTGTCGAGTTATTTACAGGTTGAGCTGTAGTTTGTGCAATCAGTCGCGTTTATTGCATATCGGATCTGGTATTTCAGTTGAAGCTGAAGATAAAGAGCTACAATCGAGGGGGAGCTTGTAGATCAAGATGTAGCCGAACGCCACTAGTGCTTTCTGAAGAAAGCAAGGGGGAGAAGATCAGAGATGCTTTCTTTATAAAACTTAGGGGGAGATTGTTAGGACCAAATTGTCCTAATTAGAGAAAGTTTTATAAAGTAAGCTTTGAGAAGGTTTATTTTATATATAGCTAGTTAATTTAGCTATTGGGCTTGGGCTTGGGCCTTGTATTTAGGCCCCCCATATATAAAGGGGTTTAGGTTGGTTGAGAGAAGGTGGGAGTTCATTTCAATGAGAGTCTAGAAAGGTGTAAGTGTGTGTTTGTGTGTGTGTTCTTGTATTTTGAGAGCTCTCCTAATAAAGTGCAAGACTTTTGATCTTCATCTTCTTTATTTCTTGTTGAATCTTCTCTTTGTTTGGTTGTTTGGGACCAACACTTTTCCAAACTGCAACTTTATATTCGCTATCATCATCTGCATCTGTGGACAAATAATATGTCACTTAACATATAATAGTTTATCATATGTATAAACTACTACAAATATGTGTATATACAAAAAAAAATACTTGCTCAAATATATGACTATTATTATTAACATCATGAAATTACATTAAGGTGACGTTTCTCTATTAAGATGCAAGGCTAAATCAATTAAACTATTTGAACGTTTTTGTATATTAACTAACGTCTAGATAGGCTTAAGAATCTATTTATCTCTCAAAAGTTTAACTTAAATACGTAAATTGAATTGAGCAATGTTAATGAAACAAAAAAAAAAGCAAAAGAAGGATGTCAATAGATTTGCAAGGTTGTAACTATATCTCACACAGTGAAGCCCGCTTTAAGCAATTCAAATTGTTCTTGAAAGCCAACACACGTATCTGCAATCTTCTGGTTTGGGGTTTTTGCGAATTTGAAATGCATAAAGGAAAAAACCAGACATTGAATCAAATGAACGGTGGTAGACAGAAATAAAAGATAATTAAGTGGCTAGATAGGCTATCGCTTAATTTATCAGAAAACATTAAGCGTTAAGATGTTCCACCAATTTAGACATAAAAAACATTAATTGTCCCATAACATTATGATGTTCCAAATGTAAGGGAGTGAGTTTTGTTTTAGCTTCTTGTATCAAAGGCAAGGTTCTCCTCTATAAACATTAACCCATTTGACAATCAAGAAAACATTTTCTTTAAGGAAACACTAAAAGTAAGATAATGCAATACTAATGGAAACTAAGAAAATAATGTAATACCATTTCAATTTTGGGCTTCAAATGCTCAGCACACATTTTCTCCATCAGTTCTTGCATCTCCTGCTCAGAGTACCTCTTAATCTTTTTCAAAACTTCTTCTTCTGTTGGTTCCTGAAGTTCACTAGTGCAATTCTGTAAAATATAGAAATTTTATAATATATTTAATTATAAACTAAGGGGTCGTTTACTTAAACGCTTACCAAATTATTTTATTGATTGAACTTGAAATTACGACTCTTACCCATTCAGCACTTTGCATCTCAAGAGGTTCTCTAAAACAAAGAAAATCCACGTTTGGTTCTCTAAATTGCTCCAACAATATCCCTATCTCATATATAATCCTCTAAAGAAAAAAATATCAATATATAATCCTCTATATCTTAGAAAAAGAGAGAACCAATGAGGATGTAATTAATACCATTTTACATATTACTTTTAAAAGTTTATTGGAATCAAAAAATTATTGAATATTAAAATTAAAAAACTTATATCAGAGATTATTATTGAATACTAAAATTATAAAATCTCTAAAAAAAAAGAATTTGTTAAGACTTAATATAATTTATATCAGAGATTTAATTAACTTGGTGCTATATTTTAAAATCTTTTGGCAAAATCTCTTAAGATGCTCTAAGATGTTCGCCACCAATCTATTTTCACGGCTAAGGATGTTAGACAATAAGGTAAACAAGGGCAAGTCTCTTGTCACCAAGTGCATACCCGGTAAGATTTGGGTAAACAATCACTAAGTGAAAGCTTTCAATAACTGGATAATTCGTTTCACCTTTTTTCGGTAAAGACTTCATTGGCATATGGTTCTCCTCTATTCTTTTCTAACACCATGTTCACACAAGAAACAATTGTCGGTCTACTTGATTAGATTTCTTCGTTTCATCATTCGTCTTGTTATCAAAAAGAACACAACGATTGCCACAGACACAAAGAATTTCCTGAAAGAACAACACCAGTCAGCATAAAACATTATATGTCAAAAATAAAAATAAAGATCAAGTTCCATGAAATGAATGCAAAAATGAGCTCACCTTCAATGATTGTGGACAGTTATATAAAAAATCTTCCAAAGTCTTGCCATCTTCCTCTAGTTCATCACCACCTGTGAAAACAACTATCATGTAATCACAAATTTGTTTTCCAAACAATTGCTGCAGGCTACTTATTGCAGTTTTTTCTTCATCAAATGACAGATTGAAAACAGATAATACAACTGGAAAAGCATGAACACCATCATTGGCCAGCTTCATACACCTAATAATCTCCCCAATAGTTCCATAACCAGCGGAAGAATCAAAAAATCCTGGCAATGGTAGAGACTCAGTGTTGAAATATGACACTACAACAAAATTGAGTTTATAAGACACCAAAATTCAAAAAAAGTCCTAATAGAGTGTTTAATAGGACGCTGATTCATAGGATCAAATACAAAAACATCCTATCTAAAAGTGTTACAAAATGTTTATAGAACACTTTTGGGTGTTCCAAAAAATTTTTTACAACATTTATAAAAAAAGGTGTCCTATTTTATAGGATACTATATTAAAAAGTGTCCAATAACCATAAGCGTCCCCTAAAAAAGGGTTTGTAAGACAATTTTCAAAATCGTCCTATAAAAAATGGGTTTATTAGAAACTTTTGAGAATCGTCCTATAAAATTAATTGATACATTTTGAAAATGTCCAAAAAAAACTTGTTACAATGCTCTAAACCGTCCTATAAACTTATTATCACACTTTTAGATAAAACAATTTTTTTATTTGGTCATATAAATTAGTGGCCTATATATACAACACACTTTTTTTTAGGCGTCCTATAAATTAAACTTTGTTGTAGCGTGAACTTTGTAGACTTAAATCAGTGAAGGTGAATACCAGGAGTATCGATCTATCACATTAAGCACCAGGCCATCTCCCAGAACCCTAGACTCCAACTTCGAAGAAGTTGTTCCACCCGAAAAATATCGATTTATCGAGAATATCTTGCTTCCAAGGATGCTATTACCTGTTGCACTTTTCCCAATTCCAGTTTTTCCAACCAAAACTAGGGTTCTAGCATCACTCCCCATCATACAAATTGCAAAATCTATCATAAACAAGATTTGAATTCAGTTTGATTCAAATTAACAAAAACTAATATACTTAAATAATGCAGATTAACATACCGATCATTCAATGTGATTTTGACAATTTCACTATTTCAGAAAGCTAATTACATACCTGAGAAAAGATTTTTTTTAGGGTTTGCTGTGGAAGAAAGGAAGATGAAACTTGAAACAATTGAGAATGAATTATATAGAAAGTATTGTTAAAGCCGTTGGGAATGCAAACAGTCGTCGACTAAAGTATAGAGAAGACTCTTCGGTAACCGATTAAAAACAGAATTATGGAAAGAATAAACTTCAATTCTGGTCCTTTTAGAAAGAAAAAAACATTAAAAAACTTAAAAGTGGGACAAAAACTTTAAAGTAAACTTTGTTTTGGTCCCTCATGTTACTCAAAAAAGGGAAATTGATGTTCGTGGCTATTTGAAAATAAGGTCTTTGCTTCCTAGCCAAATCTTTCCCATTTTATGCTCCTTTGCATGGCTAACTATTCTATTAAAAAGTTGAACAGGTCCGTTAAATTTGGCTGATTAGCTAAAAATGACCTATCGAGGGTTAGTTAAAAACGAAACCGGGTCCTATAAAGAATGACCCATGTCCCATGAAATGCAAAATGAAAAAGAGTTTGGCTAGAAGACAAATACCATAATTTTAATTGGTCATGACCAACGCCAAAATCCATGGAAAAAAAACATTGTTTTTGTGGACGTGTGTTTTTCTTTTTATCAATGTCTACTAAATGGAACTTGCATTCCTCAATTTACATTATATATCATTACATATAAACAAAATAAGATATTAGAGACTGGAGTCAGGTTATAGCGAAAGCAATTGGCATGAAGGAAGCATTGAGCTGGATAAATATTAGAGGCTGCAGTCAGGTGGGGTAATCCTTTTCTTTCCTTCCAAATCTTTTCATTTTTGGGATGATAAGTTTTAAGCCAAAATAAGCCTAAACTTCCCCTCCAAACCCTAAATGAAACTCGAGAACACAAATTTCCAGCTTTCCTTTCAAACCCTTCTCTTTCCTTCGCTAAAAAAACTCAAGAACAGGGTGTTAGTCTTCTTGCCTGTTTTATTCAAATTAATGTTTTCATTCAAAAAAAACTAGTTTAAGGTGTGTTTGGTTGTGGAAATTTTTTTCTATATTTCTAGAAAATGTTTTTAGAAAATGGATTAAGTTTTTATTTTTAGTTTTTAATAAAAATTATAAAGTTTGTTTGGTTGAAGTGGTGGAGTTTTCATTTTTCATTTTATAAAAGTAGAAAAAAATAGTTTTTTAATTTACATAGAAGTTAGAAAACAGAATTTTTCAATTTTTTAGAAAACTTTTGAAAACTTAATGAACCAAACACGTTTTCAAAATTTTCATTTTTCTTAAAAAAAATTCTAGAAAACTGGAAAATTTTCCACAACCAAACACATCCTTGGGGACTTTATCATTCAATATGAAAAGGTTTAATAATTATTCATTCAAAAAAATAGTTTAAGAACTTCACAATTCAAAATAAGATAGTTCATTAGGTTTTTTTGAACTTTTTCCTACGTATATTGACAACTTTTTTTGCCATTTTGGTAAGTTGTAGGAGATTCTACTGTGAAAGATTTTTGGTAATTTGGTACCCCCAATGTTATCCCTGGACACTAAACCATCGAGCTATCCAAACCAAAAGTCAAAACTTTCGGTTATTCGGTTATTCTTGTTGTTTTATGTTAAGAACGCATGCATACCCGAGATTAATGGATTTTACAATTGTACAAGATTGTGGATGCATATATGCACACACATTTATATCTAGAAGGAAATAAGGAACTTCGATCGACTCTATATGATTCTTCTTTTGTGGATAATGAATTTGCTTGTATCATGATCAATGAGAATTTTGTTGATGTGAGGAACTTAATTTAGGTTTGGTTTTGAAAGTAGTCCGTTGGACTCGCAACTTTCAACCAACGATGACTATTACCATTTTCCAATGCTTCATAAAACAATTTCACGATCTCAAACATGTAACGAGATGTTTTTGTGTCATCAAATTTTATTGTTATCATGCTTTTTGCCTCCATTGATGCATGTCTTTGAGCTCTATAAAAGAAACAGGTAAATTGATATTGTTTTTCCTCTTTAGCCTTCATTTCATCTGTAGTGTTTGGAGTGAATAAAAACCAAAACAACAATGTCATATTGAATGATAAAGTCCCTAAGGTTGTGTGTGTATGTGTTTAATAGTTTTGTTGAATTGTTGTTGTGACCTTATTAATTATTGTTATGTATGCAAATTCGCATGGTTAGTTTATCAAATGGGGTTTATGCATTTTCATGTAGATGGATAAAAAGATCGATGCCACAAGTTCAAGTTAGTGTATACATAATTCAAATTTTGGGTTCCGGTGATAATAGAAGTTACAGTGAGTGAGAATGGTAAGAACTAAGAAGGAATCTCAAAGATTAATAGTAATGGGATGAAAGATCCACCGGATCAATTCTTGTGAGAAGCACATTTCATGGGACGGGTGAAAATTAAGAGTGATCAAGGGTGTTGTGAAAAATACCAAATCCCAACTAGCAAAAGGCTTGATGGTTGAATCTCAGTACAAACAAAAACACCCCAAGAACAATGAACTAAGTTCTATACGGAGAAAATAAGTGAAAATACAATTGACTGTGTAAGATAATCAACTACCAAGTAATGCAAACAACAATCAACCATAAAATGCAAGATAAAACATAGGTAAGAGAAACAAAATGCACAAACGAGACACCGTGGTCTTCTGTTTGCGCATGTTCCAATGCACTGCAGGACTACCAAACAACCTTGGTCGCATCCAAATCGTCGAACCCACTCTATTTGGGTGAAGGCAAGCATAAATCTCACAAAGGGTCTAAAACGGTTCTTATGCTTCTCACCTTAACTTTTTTTTTTCACATGATCTTTTGTCTACAATTCAATATCCAAATATCCATCCAAACTCATATATTAGAAGATGAAATCATACTCCTTAAAGCACACTATTAATGGTAGCAACCACCCCATCAAGGACAAGATATCATTTCAACAAAAAAAGATAGTTTCACATAATATACAAAACACAAAAAACATACGACTGCATAAAAGCAAAATGTTCTAATTAAATTGTCTAATAAGCTATAATATAAATGATTTTCACTAATCGAACAAGCTGAAACCCATGTCATCATCGGATTCCTCAGCCGACTCTTTTTTCTTCTCTTCAGTTGAAGCCGAAGCACCACCACCGCTGGAAGCACCAGCTGGAGCAGCCACGACAAACTTACTTGGATCCTGCAATGTATTTTCGTATTAAATTTACTCGAATACCTTCATTTGATTGCCATTTGCTTATGTAACGCCACAATGTAAGAGTTTTTCTACATCAGTTAGCTGCGAAAATAAATTATTTTTAATTTTCAACAATAACTGAAACTTAAAGTGTTTGGTTGTGGAAAACTGTTTTTATTTTCTTTGAAAACGTTTTCAGAAAATACAGTTGGGTTTTCATTTTTAGATTTCAATGAAAATTTTAAAAAACGTGTTTGGTAAAAATGGAATTTTCATTTTGGAAAATTATAAAAGGTGTTTAGAAAATTATGGAAAACTACTAGAATCAGTTTTTTAATTTACATAAAAGTTAAAAAAGACAGAAAATTTCCATTTTGTTGGAGAACTTTTGAAAACTAAATGAAAGTTTTCTACATTTTCATTTTTCTTAGAAAACTAGAAAATTTTCCACAACCAAACACACTCGTACTATGTGCAGTATTTAATTTTCTTTCGTTTTCTATACAAATGCACCAGTTTAAATGGGGATCACATATTTCCATTTAAAACTCGTGCATTTGTGGTGAAAGCTCCTGTTTTTCAGGGTTCAAATGATCTGTATTTAAATTTTGGATTTTTATTTTTAATGGATTAAACTTTAGGGAACAAATTTCTGTGGTTTACTTAAGTAGTGTATCTATAGCAAATTGAGTTATGAAAGAAGTGTAATTGGTTAATATTTTAGCACACTTACGAGTCGTTTACCCAAACACTTGCATTGTAAGCGTTTATCAATAAAAGTCAACTAATGACCTACCCTATAAGCATAAAATTGAGCATGACGATGATCAATAATCTTACCACAGACCAACTTACTCAATAAGCAACTTTAACTTAATGGGCCAAATAATACCCAATAAACACCTACGAGGTAAAAGATGTCACTCTCACTTACTTACAAGAAAAGATTTTCCATCTTTATCGTTTCTCTTACTGAGTAAGATTCTTGATCTTTTCCATTATTATTCGATACAATGAATGACCCACATGCACAACAAACACTTACCAAAGTGTTTAATAAACATTCCCTTAGATGAAGTAGGTCTAATTCAATTGTTTATTGTATATCAGTTGTTTATTATAAAGAATATATATAGATTATTTTTACAATATCATCATGGGTTAATTGTTTGGTTCTTTGGTTTTCATATGTCTGGTTGTGTTCTTCAAGTCATTTATTACAATTTTTTTTTAAAAACATAATAAATCTAAAATAAAAATAAAAACTAAGAAAATGAAACTAACATATTCAAATTCATGTCGGAGGAGGAAAAAAGACCTGTAACCAACTCTATTAAGGACATTGGTGACTCATAGTAGTTTCAAAATACATATAGTTTCGAGAAATAGAAACAAAACGGTGACATATGCCACCACAAAATCCCCTGTCCCGTCTACTTGTATCCCGTCGTTGTCCCATGTCAACATATGACAATGTCATTATATTTTTACTAAACACTTGCCTTGGTAAACGATTATCGATTCAATTACCTTACTGATTTAAGATAAACATGATCAAGAATCTTACCGACCGGTAAAAGAAAAGACAAAGATTCAAGAGTCTCGTACCGCTAAGTGATGATGACGATGACTTTTACCTGGTAAGCGCGCTTACAGGTAATTATTAATGAATATGACAACGTTTTTGATAAAAGTAAGTTATGGTGTCGAATCTTACAGGTAAGCACTTACCAAGTAAGCATTTGGCTAAACGACTCCTAATGCTTACCAGGTCACTCGATAAACATTACAAAGATTGAAAAACCTATCCGTTAAGAATGGTGCCAAAGACCGAACCCGGTAAATGGGAGTAACAACACTTACTCGGTAAGCACTTAACGAATAAATTGCATACAATGTTGTTGGTAAGTGCAAGTGTAAACATGCAAATTGCAATAAGAGGGTAATGCATAGCTAGTTTACCTTAATTTCGGTAAATATTTCATTGGTATATGGCTCTCCACCGTTCTTTTCCAACACCATGTTTACATGAGAAAGAAGTTGACTTACTTGATTTGATTTCTTTGTTTCATCGTTCGTCTTGTTATCAAAAAGAACAAAACGATTGCCGCACAAACAAAGAATTTCCTGAAATAATAATTCAATTTTACATCAATCAAAAAGATGAAGATGCCACTACAAGAAACATCCATGAATCGAATGCAAAAATCAATCGAATGCAAACCTTCAATGACTGTGGACATTCGTACAAAAAATCATCCGAAGTCTTGCCATCTTCCTCTAGTTCATCACCACCCGTAAAAACAACTATCATGTAATCACAAATCTGTTTTCCAAACAATTGCTGAAAACTACATATTGCAGCTTTTTCCTCTTCGAAAGAGCGATTGCAAACAGAGAATACAACTAGAAAAGCATGAATCCCGTCAACCGCCAACTTGATACACCTGAAAATCTCCCCAATAGTTCCGCGATCACCAAAAGAATCAAAAAATCCTGCCAAGAGTGTTGGTAATAAAATCTAATTATAAATCATATACAACAAAAATAATAACAAAATTAGTAAACGTTATGATATGAACTTTTGATACATAAGTTAATGAATATGAAATACCAGGAGTATCTATCACATTAAGCATCTGACCATCTTGCAAAACCCTAGACTCCAACTTTGAAGAAATTGATCCACGGGAGAAACATCGATTCAACGGGAATCTCTTGTTTCCAAGGATGCTATTACCTGTTGCACTTTTACCACTTCCAGGCTTCCCAATCAAAACCAGGGTTCTAGCATCATTTTCCCCCATTGTAGAAATTGCAAAATCTATCAGTAACCAGATCTGAAGTCAGTTAGATTCAGATTAACAATAATGGTGCTACTCGATTCAGATTAATACGAATAGTTAAACGTGCTTTTGCGTGAACAATTATCAATGCATACTTTTAACACTCCCTATCTACATTGCATTCATACATTGTGAAACATTGAATCGTCGCATAATCGCTATTAAATAGCGATTAACCGAATGATACTGAGGTTATCTTTGGCAAACTAGGTGTTAAGGCAGCTGATAGCTGATGACTTGTAAGCTAGCTAATTAATAATATGCATTTGGTAAAAACTAACTGATAACGTAGCTTATGACTGTAAAATGACCCCCAAAAAAACATGTTTAAAAATGGGTTAGTGTGAAACTTAGCATAGGTATATTTGGAATTAAAAAAATAATTCTCATAAGTCACCAAAACGCTAGTGAGAGTAGTTTTTCCAAAAACTAACTTATAAGCTAGCATATGGTGGATCCAAACATGTACCTGACTTATAATCTGACGACTTATAAGCTAACTTATTTTTACCAAACAATGCCTTATTAGAAAAGCATATATGCTCAAACTCATATTACACCCAACGATTGATAAAATTTCATTATTTGCACAAGGATTAACAGAGAATAAATTGGAGTAAAAAGAGGCAAAAAAAAGGGTTTATGACTTATTTGGGTAACTAACTATTCGATTTGTACTAATTTTACCATCAAACTATTTTTTGTACTTAATATACCATTGAACTCTTTTTTTTGTACTCATAATACCATTATGACCGGTAATAGCCCATTTTTTCTTACATGGCAATTAAAATTATTAAAAAATGCTTACGTGGTGCTCCACGTGGATCTGACGCGTATATTTATACTCATAATACCATTGAACTCTTTTGTTCTGTACTCATAATACCATTGAACTCTTTTGTTCTGTACTCATAATACCATTGAACTCTTTTGTTCTTCTTCAAGCAAGCACAACCACCACTACACCCACCACCACCACCACCACAACCACCACCACCAACCATCACCACCACAACCACCACCACCGCCACCAAAACGCCACCACTACAACCCTCCGGCGAGCTTCGAATCTGGGTTTTCTTTGCCCAAAAACGCACCCACCACCACCTGCCGGAATGTTGACCAGATCCGTAGAGGAAGGTTTCAGGCGTCGGAACCGTAGAGGGATAAAGAACGGGTCGAAGTGGGCTGTAATGGTGGTGTTTTGGTGGCGGTGGTGGTGGTGGTTGTGGTGGCGATGGTTGGTGTTGGTGGTGGTGGTGGTGGCGGCGGTGGTTGGTGGTGGTGGGTGTAGTGGTGGTTGCTTGAAGAAGAACAAAAGAGTTCAATGGTATTACGAGTACAGAACAAAAGAGTTCAATGGTATTATGAGGACAAAACTACACGTCAGATCCACGTGGAGCACCACGTAAGCATTTTTTAATAATTTTAATTGTCACGTAAGAAAAAATGGGCTATTACCGGTCATAATGATATTATGAGTATAAAAAAAAAAGAGTTCAATGGTATATTAAGTACAAAAAATAGTTTGATGGTAAAATTAGTACAAATCGAATAGTTAGTTACCAAATAAGTCATAAACCCAAAAAAAAAAAAAACAAGTATAGCAATTGATGATGCAAAAAGCTATAATAATTATGTACCTGAAAAGAAGAAATTTTTAGGGTTTTGTTGTCTAAATAAGGACGATTAAGCTTGAGAAGATGATTGATAATGAATTATACAGAAACTGAAACGCAAACAGTCGCTAAGTAGAATATTAAGAGACTCTCGGTTGCCGAAAAAAATTAATTTTGAGAGTATTACGAATTTGGTCCATGTAAATAAGTAAATGCAAATATGGGGGCTCATGGTTGACATCTTCGCACGCATTGAGTCCCTCGCATTAACGAAATAACTTTCTCCCGTTAACCCGGTTCAATTCAAGGAGTATTTTAGGTGCATGGTGTTTGTTTTATGGCAGGTGAAGTCTGATTTTTAAGAGGTTGTGTTGAAGTTAAGATCTGAATCAATATAAGACTGTTTATTTTTTATAAATTAAAAAAAAATGTTTCACGAAACACTAGTGTGGTGTGGTGGTCAAAAAAGTCGCCGGAGAAGATGACCACAAGGACGGAATGACCGGCTACCTCTTCAACAAGTTTCACGATACACTAAAGGATAGTTCTTGAAACTTTAGTACATTAAATGTTAATTTTTTAAGTACATTCAATAGCAAAAGATGATAACTTGAATACATTTAGGGTAGTAGTAACCCAGAGGGAGGTTCATACAAGAACAACCTCATTTGTAGGAACAAAAGAATGCATTTTGAGCCGCATGTTATGTAGGACCCATCATTAAATAAATCATATATGATTTAGTGGTGGGATCCACCTAAATCATATATGATTTTTTATTATGTGGGACCCATATCACATGTGATCCAGAATTGTTCCTTTGTTCTTGCCTATTGATTTTATAGAGAAAGATTCAAACAAGAATGAAATCAATTTGCAAGAATAGAGGAACAATTCTGGATCACATGTGATATGGGTCCCACATAATAAAAAATCATATATGATTCAGGTGGATCCCACCACTCAATCATATATGATTTATTTAATGATGGGTCTCACATAACATGTGGCTCAAAATGCATTCTTTTGTTTCTACAAATGAGATTGTTCTTGTAAGAACATCCCTCTATAAAGAAAGGTTCAAACAAGAACAAAGGGACAATTCTGGATCACATGTGATGTGGGTCTCACATAATAAAAAATCATACATGATTCAGGTGGATCCCACCACTAAATCATATATGATTTATTTAATGATGGATCCCACATAACATGCGGCTCAAAATGCATTCTTTTGTTCCTACAAATGAGGTTGTTCTTGTATGAACCTCCCTCTAGTAACCCATATATATATATATATATAGAGTTTCCTTCTTTTGTTAACCATGTCCATGATTTTTGTGTTAACTTTGTTAACTTCTTTCCACCAATCAGATTAGTTTTTTTTGTTTAATTTTACATTAGCAGTTACTAAATATTGAAGGGTATTTTTGAAATTCTCTTATCATACATATTTCTTTTTTATTAAAATATTCAAAATCCCCTACGCCTTGTAACCTACGCCTGCCTCTTCCAAACACAAACTTTAAGAATTCCCTAGTTTCTTGAATCGCCGCCGCCTTGATCATCATTCTTATATCGCCGCTGCCGGATTCCTTCTCCATCGCCTGCACCTCCACCGCCGGATTCCTTCCCCGTCGTTTGCACCTTCGCCGCCGGCTTCCTACTCCATTGTCCGCACCCGCGATGCCGACTTCCTTCTCCACCTGCTGCACCCCCACTACCTTCTGCACCGCCGCCTTCATCTCCCTCCGTGTGTACTAATTAACGCCGCCGTCTCCCTCCATCGTATGCACCGTCGACACCATCTTCCTCCTACACCACCGTACCCTCCACCGTCCGAACACATGTGCAACACCTTCATGGGTCTGAACACATGTGCATACAATTTAAAACACATGTGCTACGTTCTCTAACAGTCGTGTAACACTACCGCCGTTGGGAAGACATATGCACATGAACAGTGCACATATGCACACTTTTTGCTTTGTGCACAAAAAATAAGGTGAATCTCAAGAAGTTAAACATTCATGCACAGGTAGCCTTTGAATATTCATGGAAAATGGAGGTGGTTTAAAGATTTTGGTTTGAATTTTGAAACACCCAAGCATGAGGATGCACTTTTGATTTGCCGCGCTTTGTATTTTGGTCGGTTTGACCAAAATACCCTTGTACAGTTGTGTATGGACAGTTACATTAATTAGGAATTATTAATTCATTTTTAAATTAAGAAATTATTTCTAGCCATAGATTATTTTGATCAAGGGCTTGTATTGGTTAACAAAGTTAACACAAAAAACATGGTTAACAAAAGAAGGTGACTCTATATATATATATATATATATATATATATATATATATTGGGTTCAAATGTGAATCACTTTTTGGTTGTGAACATGAGGACGGCCGAGAGGGCGACACGTGGAGGGTGACTAGGCGTCACGTCATGTCTACGGCGGATGACTAGGCGCGATTCATGGGAGTGCATTAAATTAAAGGAGGGGACCACACTCAAAGCATCACGTGTCGCACTCTCGGCTGTCCTCACGTTCACAACCAAAAAGTGGTTCACATTTGAACCCACCCCTGTAAATATATATATAGATCTATAGGGGTGGGTTCAATTGCAAACCACTTTTTCATTGTGAACGCGAGGACAAACGAGAGCGTGACACGTGTCACTCTGAGTTTCGGCGAGTTAGTGTTATTCAGACTGAATAACGCTATATTCAGACTGAATATAGCGTTATTCAGTCTGAATAACACTAAAGTCGCCGAAATTTCAAAGGACACGCGCGACTTCAACCAAAAAGAGCGCGACCTTAGTGTTATTCATACTGAATAACACTGAATAACAGTGTTATTCAGTATGAATAACACTAAGGTCGCGGGGAAGGTCGCGCGTGTCAGAATTTTTTTTTACCACGTGTCGCGCTCTCGTTTGTCCTCACGTTCACAATGAAAAAGTGGTTTGCAATTGAACTTTCACCTAGATCTATATATATATATATATATATATACAGGGGTGGGTTCAAATGTGAACCACTTTTTGGTTGTGAACGTGAGGACAGCCGAGAGCGCGACACGTGGCGGATGACTAGGTGCCACGTCAGATCCACGGCGGATGACTAGCCGCGATTCATGGGAGGGCATTGAATTAAAGAGGGGGACCATACTCAAAGTCGCCACGTGTCGCGCTCTCGGTTGTCCTCACGTTCACAACCAAAAAGTGGTTCACATTTGAACTTTCCTCTCTCTCTCCCTATATATATATATATATATATATATATTCGTTTTGTCGCTTCAAGTTAGTGTATGACAAAGTTTAAAGGTTGGGTTTTGACGAGAAGAGAAGTTATATTAAGAAGGGAAAGAAGGGATCTTGAAGATTAACAGTAATTGAGATCAACCTCGATCCACCGGATCAATTCGTGTGAGAAGCACAAGACACTAGACGAAGGTGAAATTAAGAATAATCAAGTGTCCAAAACCCTGCTTCTTACACTTTTTAATTTGTCTCTTTTTTCTCATGTGATCTTTTGTCTGTAATTCCTCCAAATATCCATCCAAATTCATATAAATTAGACGATGAAATCATACTCCTCTAAACCCACAGTCAATGGTAGCAACCCCATTCAGAACAAGATAGCATTTCAAGAAAAGAAAACAGCTTAATCAGAACACAGAAAACATATGACTACATAAAAGTAAATATTCTAAAACACATAAACTTTCACCAATCGAACAAGCGGAAACCTATGTCATCCTCGATCGGATTCCTCTGCCGACTCTTTTTTCTTCTCTTCGGCTATAGTTTAAACAGTACCTTCACAGTGCAGGGACGACAAAGCTCCTACAATGTTTTTCATTTCCATATTAGAGCATCCATAATCATGAAACATTTAAGAACTTCACTTATCATATTTTACCGTCACATCATTCCACTTCAATAAAGAACGAACCCTAATAAAACTCCACAATAAAGGTTCTTATAAAAACCTTCAGTTTCTTGTTTTATTCATAATATATAATTTCATCTGTAAATATTAATTTACAATTTATAAATTATTTTAATTTGCAAATTTAAAAATAATCTATACATAAGAATTTAATGAATAATTAAAAGTAAGGGGGATCGATACTTGGTTCATTTTTGGAAAATGGGAATGCAGAAAAATGGGAATAAAAATAAGCATTGTATTGATGCTGCTTGGTTAACCTAATATAATCAATGAAAAATTATTTCATATTAAAAAAATATTTTCCTCCAACTTGAAAATAAAAAACATGTCATGTTTGACATTAAGAGATGGAAGACATATGGGAAAAAACTGATGCAACTTTAGCCGATAAACAATTACCGGATAAGTTATTGCATACAATGTCGTTAAAATAGAAACATATGTTACCCGGTAAGTTAAGTGTGCTAACTCTAATCTGCAAGTGTTTACTGGGGTAAGCTTTAGGTAAATATGCAATGAAAAATTCATTTACCTCCAACAATGTAAATATTTCATTGGTATATGGCTCTCCATCATTCTCTTCCAACACCATGTTTACGCGAGAAAGAAGTCGATCTACTTGTTTCGATTTCTTAGCTTCATCGTTGGTCTTGTTGTCAAAAAGAACAAAACGATTGCCACACAGACAAAGGATTTCCTGAAATGATCGGATGTCACAAAAGGAAACAACATCAATGAATAAAACATAAATCGAATAATGCAAACCTTCAATGGTTGTGGACAGTCGTATAAGAAATCATCGGAAGTCTTGCCATCTTCCTCTAGTTCATCACCACCGGTAAAAACAACTATCATATAATCACAAATTTGTTTTCCAAACAACTTCTTCAAACTAATTATTGCGGCTTTTTCCTCTTCAAAAGAGCGATTGCAAACAGGGAATACAACTAGAACGGCATGAATACCGTTAGGATAGGCCAACTTCATACACCTGAAAATCTCCTCAATAGTTCCACAATCACCAGAAGAATCAAAAAATCCTAAATCATATACAATAAAAATAATAACAAAATTAGTTTTTGCTATAATTAATATGAACTCTGTAGAATTATATAAGTTAGTGAAGATGAATGAATAATACCAGGAGTATCTATCACATTAAGCTTCTGACCACCTTCCAAAACCCTAGACTCCATCTTTGAAGAAGTTGTTCCACCGGAGAAACATCGATTCAACCGGAATCTCTTGTTTCCAAGGATGCTATTACCTGTTGCACTTTTACCGCTTCCGGTCTTCCCAATCAAAACCAGGGTTCTAGCGTCACTTTCCCCCATCATACAAAATGCAAAATCTATCGGAAACCAAATCTGAAGTCGGTTTAATTCAGATTAACGATAAGGGTCCTACTTGGGCTATGTTTGGAAAACTAACTGACAAGCTTCCAAAAAGTGTGTTCTGGCAGAAGCACTCTAACCCCGGGTCCCATTGGACCGACGCCACTCTACCTCCATGAGCGCGTCCCTGGCAACCCTCTGTCCCGGTCTCTCGCAGCCAGTTGGAATTTAACCCAGGACCGTGTCTTCCAAATAAGTCCCCAAACTGCGAGCCCCATAGGCATTTGCAAGGTGGAGGTACCGATCAAATATTGAGTAGTGCAAGGATCAAAACCTTGACCTCAAGGAAGCCAAGAGACAATCTTACCACTAGCCCAACAAGTGATTGGATAAGCTAGTTTATGACTGATAAGGAGGCTAATGACACATAAGATAGCTGATGAATAAAATTCATTTAGCAAAAACTAACTCATAAGGTATCTTATGACTATAAAATAACAAAAAATGCATAACGGTACATTTGGAATAAAAAATAAATAAAAAGTCTCATAATTAAGTCACTCTAAATGCTACTCTCCTTAGCTTTTCAAAACGTTAACTTATAAACTGACTTATTTTTACCAAACAACGTCTTATCAATGCATAATCGAACGTACCCTGTCCATCTACATTGCATTCATACATTAAAATATTGAATCGTCGCATAATCACTATTAAGTATCGATTTCGAATGATACTAAAAAAAGCATCTATGCTCAAACACGGATTACATTTTCCAAACGATTGTTAAGCTTTCATTAATTATATATATATATATATATATTGCCTCCTAATAAGGATTAACATAAAATAAATTGAAGAAAGAAGATGCAAAAAAACAAGTATATATAGCAAATTGGCAATTAATTGATGATGCAAAAAGCAAATTATGTACCTGATCATCAGCTGAGAAGAAGAAATTTTTAGGGTTTGCTGTGGAAATAAGGACGATGAAAATTGAAACGGTTGACAATGAATTATACAGTAATTGAAATAGAGAATATTGAGCCAAAAGTAATTTTTTTGAGAAAATTTTACAGATTTGGTCCCTATGATTTAAACTTTCTACTCATATTGACCCTAAATGCAAATATGGGCTCATGGTTGACATTTTCGCATGCATTTAGTCCCTCCCGCTAACATAATACTTTCTCCCGTTAACCTCGTTAAATTTAGGGATTATTTTAGTCTTTTCACATACTATATCATATATCAATTATTATATATAAAATAATTAATGTTTAGTAGATCGTTATTTTTTTAAATCAATTTAATTTGGCGTTCCTATACATGGAAATTGGAAAAGTGTCGTTCGAAACCCTACTACCGTCTTCTTTCATCTTCATTAAGCCTAGTGTTGGCATCGAATTCTTGACTGTCAGTCCGTCACCAAACGGATCCTTTTTCCATATCTAAAACTCCATCCACCGTCGACTCGCCATCCTATCTTCTGTTAGTAATTATGTGCAGAAGTTGACAAACCAGACTACACATCCAATGTTATAAGACACTTGAGGGTCACACTTGTGAGGCCTGTAAAACGAACAAGTAAAATAACTCCAGTATAGAGAGAAAAGATTTATAATAGTCAATTATAAATCTATTGGGTGTTTTCTGTAAGAAACTCCAAAGTTAAAGGTTTCTATTATTAATTAAACAGGGATTATATATTTATTAGTTAAATAAATATATAATTGGTTTTAATTAATATTTGTTATATATGGTAAATATATATATTAGTTAAATATATATATGGTAATTATCCTGACTAATATATTAGTTGTATATATGGAAATAATCTTTCTTGGTGAAGAAGAAAGATTTATTTATGGATAATTATAGAAAAAGGAAACTGAATATGATACAGATTGTGTTTATTCAGTTATATATATCCAGCTATGGTTAAACCTTTTTCATTCATTCATTGATTCCAATAATCAATTCCCACAACCATAGAAACCTAGAATCTCTCTCTCTCTCTCCCTCGTAATCGACGCCAACAATCAAGCCGAAGGAAGTTCGGAGTTTGTTCGGGTGTTCGGGAATTCGGAGTTGTTGATCGGCTAGAAGATCCGTTCGTAAGGTTCATCACGGGTGGATCAAGCTCAAGCAATTCAGGTAAGATTTCTAGACACCCTATTATGAAACTGTTTAGATGAACAATAACGATCATGTGCTATTTCGGGTTTTATACACGTTTATGCTTCCGCTGATCAAACCAGTTTGGTTTGATATTCGAATTAACAGTTTGTTTTTCGAACCGTGACTCGAACCAGTTTGGTCCGAGGTCCACCAAAAACCCAACAGTGGTATCAGAGCCATTGGTTTTTCTTGTTGTTTATCTCGTTTCTGTTTGTATAAAGTTTTAATCTTTATCAGTTTATGTGTAAGGATTAAATCTTTATCTGTTTGTATAAAGTTTTAATCTTTATCAGTTTTGGATAAGGATTAAATCTTTATCTGTTTGTATAAAGCTTTAACTTTTATCAGTTTACTAAAAAGATTAAATCTTTATCTGTTTTAAGTTTTATCAGTTTGTTAGATTTTATCTGTTCGTATAAAATTGTTTTAGATCCATTAAAAATTGTTTTGTTTGTATAAAGATTTGATATTCATCTGTTTGTATAAAAATCTAATCTTTATCAGTTTAGATAAAGATTTCAATTTTATCAGTTTTTAATCTTTATCAGTTTTTGTATAAAGGTTTGATGATTATCAGTTTCGTATAAAAATCTAATCTTTATCAGTTTAGATAAAAATTTAAATTTTTATCAGTTTTAATCTTTATCAGTTTAGATAATTCTTATCTTTATATGTTTATGTTTATCTCGAGAACCCACACGCAACGAAGACCAACCGCCAAGCCACAGGCTGCCTTGCGGCCGTGCCTAGTAGTGGCGGTGGTCGTTCTGTTTGACACCGAACCACCGAAAACCACCACACCACCGAAGCCTCGATTGGCGACGGTGGTGGTGGCCGTTCCTCGCAACAGCCGCGAACCACCACACCACCAAAGCCGCAGCGGCGATGGTGGTAGTGGTTGTCCCACATCCGCGAGCCGCACCACCGATCGGCTAGGGCAGCCACGGTGGTGGCGGCGGTTCATCGTTTCAATTGCCGCGAAGGCAATGGCGGCGGCGATGCTGCTGTCGTCGTGCGGCTGTGAGCGGTGGTGGCGGCGGTCCTTGCCGTTGCCGCCGAATAAACCGCGAACCACCAAGCCAAGCCGCCGGCTGCCTTGCGGCCTTGCCGGGCGGCTGCGGTGGTCGTTTTTGTTGTCATCAAGACCGTCGACGACGGTGGTGGCGTTTGGAGGTGGCGATGATGCGGTGGCTGTTGTCGCCACTAAGCCAAGGCCGACGGCTAACTGGGCCGTGGTCGCACCACAACCGAACCAAACCGCGGCGATGGGGTGGCCGATTGCCACTGCCATCGTTAGCGGTGGCGGCGATGATTGACTTACTGTCATTCGCCGGGCAGCCGTGACGATGGTAGCGACGTGCGGTGGTCACCGACCGCACGAGACAACGGCAACAGCTATTGTTTTCGCTAGAGACTGGTGGCGATTGTGTAACCGGCGACGAATCGTCGGTCGATCCCAAATCGTGTGGTTACGGGTTTTTCGGTTCTTTTGGGTTTTTTTTTTGTTATAATTGGGCCTGTTTTATAACAGGGCCCGAAAGCCCAAAGATTTTGGACCCAGTCTGAGGCCCAAGAGGATTTATTGGTTTTAGGCTTTTTATCCAAATTATTTTCATTCTAATAAGTTTATTATCTTATAAAATATTTTAAGGGGTTTTATTAATAATTATCCCTGTGTTTATCAAACCAGTTATTTGACCTGGTTCTGGTCAAATGGGCCGGATGTCATGTTTGACCAGTTGGTCGAACCACGACACAGTTTTTAGGCCAGTGTCTAATATTCCGACCAGTTGGTTGGGAATGTCCGGTTTGATACGTTTTTGGATAAAAGCGAATATTTTAGAAAATTGGTTTTATTTTATAAAATAGATTTATAGTTTATAAATCTTAGGTATTTTATAAATTAGTTAAAAGCCGATTTCAGATTAAAATATCAGTTTCGATTTATAAAACAGTTTGTTTTTATAAATCAGTTAAAACCATGGTTTATGATAAACAGAATAATTTTAACGGATCTAGGATTGTTTAATTTTTATATATACTTTATTGCTCTATATAAAACTTGCGTGGTTAAATGTTAATATATATATCTGCTTAGTATATATATATATATGCTATAGTAATTATAAAGATTGTCAATTTAGACGCTTAATCTATTTGGAGAAACCTGCGTGACACTTTCAACCCTGGAATCTTGCAAAATGACCTTTAGGATAGATTTTTCTTTTTCTTTTCCCGGAGTTCCGTCAAGAGATGCCGAGGCCAGTGGGAGCTACGCAAGGAGATCGGAGCCACGCGGGGAAAACGGAGGAAAATAGTTTTAGGTCATTTTTGGTCCTTTAGGAATTAATTGGCAAATCAATAATTGCTTGTTTTTGTTTCTTTGACTGCATGATTGTGATTATTATGCTTGCTCGTGATTATTGATATTACATGCTTAGGTTTTATCAAATGTTTTTAAAATTAAGTTTTTTTTATAAAACTAGTTATATCACGAGGTTGGTTTTAAAAAGCCTAAAATTACCATTTTATGAACATTTTTAGATGGTAAAAATTATTTTTTAAACCATTATAAGATTGTTTTCTTATAAGAGGCATGCTTTTAAAACAGTTAGTTTTATTAGCAACTAAGTTTTAGAACAGTTAGTTTTAAACATCGGTTGTTTCTTAAAACAGTTAGTTTTAGAACAACAAATGCCTTTAAGACAATCCGCTTTTAATAGCAATTTTAAAAATACTGGAAATTTAAAGTTTTTCAAAAACTTAGCTAAAAACCCATAAAATCATAGATCAGTAGTGCAACCCATTTGTGGACACCTTTGGCGTAAGGTACGTTGGAGCTCGAAGGAGTCGAACCTTTAGCACCCACGTTCAAACCCCAAACTGAAGGGGATGAAAAGACTCTGCGGTATCGGGTGGTACCGACCAGAGTACATCAAGTTCAAAATGGTGAGATCTATTTTGGTAATTGTTACAATTCACCGGGTGGTACCGGGCCAAAGAGCACTAAGAGGGACTAAAACATGTACGGTTTTATCCGATGTCCCGAAAAGATCTAGGAGTCATGTCAGTTAGATATGATTGGTAAAAGTCCTTACCTACCGAAATAGTACGGGCCTGGTGGGGCGTGAGCAAACCGCGCATCAGGACGTATGAAATAAGGATCCTAGTCCGATATTTATCATTTTAGGGTTTATTGATATTTATTCGGAACCGTTTATTCAAAGGTACTAAAACCAAGTTTTAAATGTGTAGATGGCAAACACGGTTACCAACACCAATAACCTTTCTCTTCGCTCGATCCTAGAAAAGGACAAACTCACTGGTCCAAATTTTCTCGACTGGGAGCGCAATCTCCAGATTGTGCTAAGGCACGAGAGAAAGTGGTATGTCCTAGAAGAACCTCTAGGTGAGGCCCCACCAGCAAATGCCAGTACGGCAATTAGAAATGCTTATCAAAAGCGTTCGGATGATTTGCTGGATGTTGGCTGCTTGATGCTTGCGACTATGAGCCCAGAACTACAAACAGGGCTCATGAACACAAATGCTTACGACATGATCCGCCAGTTGAGGGACATGTTTCAAACGCAAGCTCGCACAGAGCGTTATGATGCCACGAGGGCTCTAAACGCGTGCAAAATGGCCAAGGGGACCTCTGTCAGTGCCCACTTTATGAAAATGAAGAGGCTACTTGACCACCTAGAGAGGTTAGGTCACCCAGTTCCGTTGCAGTTGGCAACAGATACCATACTCAATTCATTGTCCGATGATTACAAGCAGTTTGTGATGAATTTTAATATGAACAACATGGAAAGGAGCATAGCTGAATTGCACTCCATGTTAAAAACTGCTGAACAAAGTATGGGGACGGGGACCAAGACCAAAGATGTTCTGATGGTCAGAGATGGTGGAGTGAAGAAGAAAAGAGGGCAAAGGAACACCAGCAAGGGCAAGGACCAGGTTCAGGTCAGCCAGAGTGTACCAAAGGCCGTTGACAATAGAAAGGGCAAGGGCAAGGGCAAAAAGGTCAAAGTCAACAAAGCGAAGGCCGAGAATCGATGCTTTACGTGTCATGAGGTCGGACATTGGAGACACAATTGCCCGAAGCGTCATGAAACAGATATAAACACCTAGGACGTTTTATGACTGCTTCAGTTTATCATTACTACTTGTTAGTTTACAAGTTAACTGACACCTAGAGCAAATGTTTGTTTGCAGGAGGTCAGGAGAAATGAAGTGCCCGGGTCCCGAGGATCAGACAAGATTTATTTTAGATATTATCAAGACATTTTAAACTTATTTTAAGACATTTTATTTTGGATATTTTGAAATGTTGGTTGATTTAAATTTATGGAAATTGGTATTTTAAATTTAAAATTATTGTCTTGATTTATATATATCTAATTTTATTTTGAATCTAAGTCAAGGTAGACTTGATTCAGTTTGTTGATCCTAGATATTGTCTACCACACTAACAAATATACTTCAAAATTTAGTAATTCGAAGTAATATATGAAAACTGTCAAAAACACACGAAGTACTATTTTATAGGAATGTGTTTTTGGAATAAAACATTTACGAGTAATATGATTATAACAAGTATATTGTAGTCAAGTTCAAATTACTCATATGTTTTAAAAAGGGAATTTAGGATATTATCACAGATGACGTTGATAATATCAGTATTTATAAAAACTAGTAAATTCCAAGTTTTGGAATTAGGGATCTAATAAGATCCAGTTAAGTTTTATGAATAGTAAAATTCAAGTTTATAGTTTTAAACTTATTACTTAAAAAATAAAATTGACTAAATAGTCAAGTCTTGACTGAGTCAATGAAGCATCAAATTTAAGTAATAGTCAGTTTTCATATAGGTTAGTGGGAGCCCAATTTATTCTCTATCTATGCTTCCGATAAAGAATAAAAGCTATATTATTGATTAGTATTTCTAGGAATTCATAATCCAGAGAGGATAAGAATTCATGAGAAATATGATCTATTCTTTTAAGTCAAAAGGTTTTAGATCAAGAGTTTCAAAGTTTTGAAACAATAAAGTCAAAGTTTTGACTTTAAGAAAATCAATAATTATATGTGTTGTAATAATAAAGATATTCAAGTATCTTTTTAGACCATCAAGTGTTGTAGAGCACTAGAATAAATTTCCTGAAATTTACCAGCTTGGTAGATGGAAATTTTATCAGATTTCAGGAAGAAATCTTTATCTACACAGCAACTAAGGAAAGTTGCGGAGTTGACCTTACATATTTCAAGAAACTTGGAGTTATTCCAGTATCTCCAAGATTTAGGCAATATGGTAAAGGAAAGTCTAGTTTTTGTTTAAAGTGTTTGCAAAACAAAACTAGCAGAACCAAGTTAAAAATTATTATTTAATAACTTGCGTTGTTTTGGTTATTTCTTTGATTAGGATGGTAAACACTAATCGAAGGGTTTAAATTGAAGGAAGGTGATACTTCATTTAAACCAAGTATAAAGTACACATTGAATAGACACCATAAAAGTAACTTAGAAATGCTATTAATTTTGTTATTATTACAGAGTGGAATATGGACTATACAAAATTAGTTTCTCTGTTTCTTTTATACTTAGCATGTTTTTGATCCGGGAATAAAACTAGTATAAGTTTTATTTGAAATTATCCGTGACAACTTATCAAGGTGGGAACCTGATAGGGTTTTAAAGTCATCGTGAGTTTTTGGGTAGTTATAAAACAGAGTAACAGCTACAAGCGATGTAGACCAAAAACTGCACGGATATTCGATAGAGCAGCGAATATCGGATGTGATCCGCTGGTTGAGATTACTTCATGGATTTTGTCATAAGTAAATCTCACAGTAGGTTGTCCTCAATACCTGAGGTATCTGGTTTGGAATCACGGGGACTACTGGATACTTAGTACGTTCTAACATCACACCGTAACAGGGTGGTCATACGGGGCGTAACTAGATTCAGCGGAAGTCGTGGTGGCAAATGCAGATATGCAAGAAGGGATTTGCGCCTCTTCTATGAAGAGAGATATTTCCGGGCCCCTTGACTGACTACAAGAACTGATGAAGTGCATGGCCATGCCCAAACGAACTGATTTGTTCTTTGTCGTTTACCAATCAGTTGGAAGTCGGATAGTCATGAACATAATCTTGAGTATTCTGAGTTGACTGTATCCATGCTCGTACTCAAAATTGAAATATCGTGTTGCAAAAGGAAAAGCCTAGTTATACCCGATTTGTGAACAGTGTGTTCATAAATGTTGTATCCTTTAAAAGGGATGATATCACCTACCTGGGTATAAGAGTGCTTATAACTGTTGGGTTTTTGTGGGTATCCTCGAATCAAACTGACTCGAGGATTATCTCAGATCTATCAAAACCTCGCTGGTTTGATATATCTCGTAGGTTTAAAACAAACTGTTAAAACCCACGTGATCAGAAACACGCTGTTTTGATCTTATTAGTGCGGAAGCGATAAAAGCTAAAAACCCATAAAGCCTAATGATCTTAATCGTTTGTAGCTCTAAACCTAAAGGATTAGGTTAGATTAATTTACCTGGATGCTTGAGACTTAGTCCACCCGTAATCAACCAACGAACGTTCCTCTAGTAGAACCGTGAAACCCGAACAAAGAAAACCGACCCGGGGGGGAGGGGTTTTAGGTGCGCCGGTTTTTGGGAGAGAGGAGGAGGGGACAGAAAACTGATTTTTCAACTGAAAAAGCTTAATCTTTTTTAACCCATAGACCTTTATTTATATGGATAAATACAACAGTTTGAATGAGATTCAGCTTCCATATAATAATTATCTCAAATTCATTCCTTTTATAAACTGGAAAAGAATTTGCCTATGATAATTATGATTTATATATATTTATCTAATATATATAAACTTTATTAATTAACTATTATATATTTATTTATCCAATAAATATATAATATCCTAATTAATTAACAACCCTCCAACTTTGGTAAATCTGACTGAAATTACCCAACTGATTTATAATACACTATTATAAATCTTAACTCTCCATTTCGGGATTTCATCTAACTTGTTCGACTTATAGGTTCTCACAGGTGTGACCCTCAAGTGTCTTGTAACATTGGATTGTATAATCACTTGGTTTGTCAACTCTGCACATAATTCCTAACAGACTCCCACTTGTGCAAGTTGGCAATACCACCTTTGATTATACGGACCTAAGGAGGCCCCTAGACAGGCACTTAGGCTGACCAGGTTACAAGAACTCTTATACCCAGATTTGGTGATATAAACATTCCGTAAGGAATTTGGTATCTATGAAACTACTGTTCATTGATTGGGTATATCTTGGCTTTTCCCTTTGCATCGCGATATTTCATCTGTGAGTATGAGCTTGGAAAGTGTCAACTCTAAATACTCGAGATTCTGTTCTCTTGATTATCTGACTTTCACTGATAGGTAAACGACAAAGAACTAATCAGTCCGTTTGGGCATGGCCATGCACTTCATCAGTATACTTAGTCAGTCAAGATGGGCCCAGAAATATCTCTCTTCTGAGAAGAGGTGCAAATCCCATCTTGCATATCTGCCTTTGACACCACGGCTTCCGCTGAATCTAGTTACACCCTTTATAGCCACCCTGTTACGGCGTAGCGGTTGAGTGCGCTAAGAATTCAGTAGTCCTCATGATATCAAATCAGATACCTCAGGTGATAGGGACAACCACTGTGAGATTCACTTATGACTTTATTCCAAGAAGTAATCTCAACCGCGGATCACGTCCGATATTTGCTACTCTATCAAATATCTGTGCAACTTTTAGTCTACAACACTTGTAGCTGTTATTCAGCAACTGATCATAACTACCTAAAAGTTCACAATGACTTTAACGCCTTATCATGCTCCCACAATGATAAGTTGTCACGGACAGATTCTGAATGAAAAATCGGAGACTGATTTCATTCCTGGATATATTAAAACATGCAAAATAGTGAAAGTGATAAAGAAATCAATCTTGTATAGTCCATATTACACGCTGTAATAATAACAAGATTGAATGTCTTTTCTTCTAACAACTTTCATTTTATCTATTTAACATTTGTTAAATACTGGTCTAAAATAAAGTATCACCCATCTTTAGTTTAAACCCTTTGATTAAAGTTTACCATTTTAATCAAAGTGATAACCAAAAATACAAGTCTGTTCATACGATCTACTTGTATCTGCTAATTATTGTTCTGCAAACACCTTATAAGAACAATAACTAGACTTTTATCATATTCCATGAACTTGGAGACCTGGACTAACTTCCAGTTCCTGAATATGTAAAACTGCAACTTTCCTTAGTTGCTGTGTAGATGAATGATTTCTACCTGAAATCCGATTCCATTTGCAATCCTGGCAAATCTACTGGAATGCTACATATTTTAATCCAACACTTTTAATTATTGATTTTTAAGTCGGTTACGACCTTTGTTTCATGGGTCTTGAAACTTTTATCCTTTTAACTAAAAGGGTAAATTATATCTTATGAATTCTTATCCTACCTGGATTTATGAATTCCGAGATATATCAATAATTATGTCTTTTATTCTTTTATCTTAGACTAGATAGAGAATAATCGGGCTCCCACTTGCTTGCATAAAAACTAACTATTACTCAAAATTTACTATTGACTTATTCAAGACTTTGATTAGTCAATCCTAATTTCAAGTAATGAACTTTGAGAATTTCCCTTTTATGAAACTCAACTGGATTTGGTTAAATCCTAATTCCAAACCTTGGAATCCTTCTAGTTTCATAAATACTGTTATTAACGCTATCTGAGTTAATATCCTAAATTCTCCTTTTAAAACATTTGAATAAAACTTGATCAAACTTAATTAGTTAATTCTTGAGAATTTCTTTTATAAAACTTAACTGGATTTGGTCAAATCCTAATTCCAGAACTTGGAATCTTTCTAGTTTTATAAATGCTGTTATTAACGCTATCTGAGTTAATATCTTAAATTCTTCCTTTTGATCACAAAACTATTATTCATAAATGTTTTATTCTCAAAACACATTCCTATAGAATCTCGTGTGTTTTGATAGTTTTTATACAAATTACTTCAATCTCATTAAAGTAATTATAACAGGCATCAACAACTAGGATCATACAAACACTAAGCACAATCAGATAATTGTCAAGACAATAACTTTTGAAAAATAAAACCATCGAATTATAAAATATAATTATCCAAACATTGTTTAAAACATAAACCCCCAAAAAAAAACTGTTTTAAAACTACAAATTCAAAAAATGTCTTGACTTAAATTATCTCGTGTTTTGATCCTCGGCAACTCCTGGGCACTCCACTTCATTTCTGATTTCCTGCAATAATCATTTGCTCTAGGTATCAGTATACTTGTAAGCCAACAAGTAAGAAGTGTCAAATCAAAGCAATCATAAATTTTCTGAGGTTTACATACCTGCTTCATGACGCTTAGGGCAGTTTTGCCTCCAATGACCGATCTCATTGCATATGAAGCAGCGATTCTCGGTCCTAGCTTTGTTTGGCTTAACCTTCTTGCCCTTGCCCTTGCCCTTGCCTTTCTTGGGTGCACTCTGGATGGCCTGAACTGGTCCTTTTCCCTTGCTGGTGCTGGCATGCCCATTTTTCTTTTTAACCCCTCCGTCTTTTACCATCAAGACATCCTTTGTCTTGTTCTTGTTCCCCATATTTAATTCAGCTGTCTTAAGCATGGAGTGCAATTCTGCTATTGTTTTCTCCATGTTGTTCATGTTGTAGTTGACTACAAAGGGCCTGTAGTCTTCTGACAGTGAATTAAGTATGGTGTCAGTTGCTAGCTGCAACGGAACGGGATGACCCAGCCTCTCCAGATGATCTAAGTGCCGTTTCATTTTCATGACATGGTCACTTACTGATGTCCCTTTAACCATCTTGCATTCATTGAATGCTTTGGTGGCATCGTAGCGCTCTGTACGAGCCTGAGTCTGAAACATGTCCCTCAGTTGGCGGATCATGTCGTAAGCATTCGTATTTATGAGCCCTGCTTGCAGATCTGGGCTCATAGTTGCTAACATCAGACAGGCAACATCAAGTAGATCATCTGAGTGCTTCTTGTGGGCATTTCTGGCAGCAGCCGGAGCGTTTGCCGGAGGTGCCTCCCCAAGTGGCTCTTCAAGCACATACCACTTTCTTTCATGTCTGAGCACAATCATCAGATTGCGCTCCCAGTCAAGAAAGTTAGAGCCGGTCAACTTATCCTTTTCCAGGATAGAGCGGAGGGAAAGATTGTTAGTGCTGGTAACAGTGCTTGCCATCTACACAAAATAAAACTTTTGGTCTTAGCAACTGTAAATAGACTAATTTCCAATAAAATATCAATAAACCCTTAAATGATCAATTTATTGGACTAGGATCCTTATTTCATACGTCCTGATGTGCGTAATGTTCTTGCTCCACCAGACCCGTATTTATTTCGGTAGGTAAGGACTTTTACCAATCATATCTAACTGACATGACTCCTAGATCTTTTCGGGACTATGGCAACTACCTGTGCATGTTTTAGTCCCTCTAAGTGCTTTTTGGCCCGGTACCACCCGGTGAACATTATAGTACCAAAACAGATCTCACCATTTTGGGGACCTGATCACTATACTCTGGCCGGTACCACCCGGAGATAATTCGCAGAGTTATGTAACCCCTTCAGCTTCAGTTTGAACACAAACGTTGAATGTGTGATCACTTACAACGCCTATGTACTTTACGCCGAAGGTGCCCCTAGATGGGTTGCACTACTGATCTATGATTTTCGGGGTTTTGAAAAACTTTATTTCCAGGATTTTGAAAAACTGATTGTTTATAAAGGCTACTTATGTTTTAAACTAACTGTTTGAAACATACATGTAATTTTAAAACTAACTGTTCTAAAATCACTTGCTAATTAAAACTAGCTGTTTTAATAGCACACCTAGTTGATTAAAACTAACTGTTTTTATCAACTTAACCTTTTATATAGAACAATCATCTATACGTTGTTATAAAGAGTAATTAAAATTCTAAACTAACTGTTTTAAATATTCATGTTATTTTAAACCAACTGTTTAAAACATCGGCTGATTGAAATCAACTGATTTAAAGTGTACTGGTTGATCGAAACTACCTGTTTCGATAACCTTTCCGGCTGACAAAAGCTAACTGTTTCGTCAATTTTGCTCTTTTATAACAACACACTAGGTTTTATTAAAAACTTCACTTTAAAGGTTTTCGATTGAAAAATAATAAAACCTGATTTCTTCTTGTCTTAAAAAGAAATATTTTTAAAACATATCTAATAAACTAACAGTTATTAGCATCAACTACGCAGTTAATCATGCACACAGATAATTATAATAACTACGCAATTGTAAAACAGGTAATTATAGGATTTGCCAATTTTGTTCCTAGGGACCAATAATGACCTATTCTACTAAAAGCTTCAAAACTCGCGTAGCTCCCACTGGCCTCGCCATGTTTTGTTAGTACTCCGGTAAGATGAAGAATAGCTCCCACTGGCCTCGTCATCCCAAAAGAAAGAAAAATTCTATCCTAGGGTCATTATTACATAAGGGGTTGCAAGTGGCACGCAGGCCTCCCCATGAATATGTCAAGGGTCTAAGTTGGCAAATACTATAACAGATATATACAAACTCAAACTGAGATGCATATATAAAACTCAAGCAATCACGCAATTATATGTATATATGCAACAAAAGCAATATTATAATTACGAGAAAATAAACCTGGATCCGTTAAAATTGTTTTGTCTCAATTATCGCAAAACTTGGTTTTATAACTGATTCGAGAAACAAACTGTTTTACGAATCAAAAACTTTAGACCAAAAAAAAAAGTTTTATCCAAAAATCTATTAAACAGGTTTTATCGATCCAACCATAAAATATTGGTTTATTCGAAAAACAGATAAAATTTTAGTTTCCATAAAATTAACTAAAAACTGGTTTGAATAAATTTTATCAGATAAAAAAAAATCTTGGGTAATTAAGCCTAAAACCAAAAGAACTCTTTTTGGGCCATAACTTGGTCCAAAGGATTGGGTTTTTGGGCCTGGTAACGCAATTAGGCCCAAGAAACGGAAAAACCCTGTGTTCTATCGATGGTCAAGAACCGCCGCCGTCACCGGCTCTCATAACCATCGCCACCGCTGACGGTTTTGAAAACACTGCCGTCGCTCCTATCAAGTGGCCGGTGGTAGCGAACGGTCATCGCCGTGGTTTGTCGCCGTTCACCACCGAACTGGTGTGTCGGCGTGGTCTCGCCATGGATCAGCCGTGGTTGGGCGATCCTCCACCCACCACCGTGATTGTCGTCAGCCACCATTACCATTGGTGGTTTTTCGGTGGTCGCATACGGCATACGGCCTGGTGGTTCGGTCGGCTACTGCCGCCGTTCCGCCGCCGTAAGCCTCGGCTGGTGATCTTAACCACCCCTGCCGCAACCACTATTGATCAATCGTTCGGTCATCGTCCACCGGCAACAGTAGCAACGAAACATGTCGCCACCATCACCGGTCACCACAGGCGGCAGCAGCAATCGGCCACCGCCACCTCGGTTTGGTCCACCAACGAACACCACCGTCGCCTTGCGGCTTCGGTGGTTGTTCCTTCGCGCTGATTCAGCTACCACCATCCACACCACAACCACCGATCTGGGGTGCGGTGTGGTGGTTGGTTACGATGACCGACGCCGCCACCACAAGCTGTGGTGCGGCTGGTGTGTGTGTGTTCATAAGTGCCGGCGAATTGAATAAAACCCATTATCACCGCCTACCGGCGGCGATTTTTACAACCGACGCCTCCACCACTATCTGTGGTGTGTTTTGTTTGGACAAGGCAGCCAGAAGCCGCCACCGCTAGGCGCGGTGTGGCCATCGGTCGTACGAGCGGCAACAGCCGCCGCCGTTACCACCAAGCTGGTGGTTTTGGCCGGTGTTTGGGTCGACAACCAATGCCGCCACCACCACGCTGGTGGTCCGGTTATGGCCACCGTTCTGGTTGATAATTCGGGTATGATTGAACGATAAACAAAGTTTTAAAATTTTATACACCATATAAAGATCAGAATTTTAAACTTAAAACACAAGAAACAAATTTTAACGGATCACACATAAATAACAGATAAACTGATAAACTGATAAACAGCTAAAAACGATTTAACAATGGCTCTGATACCACTGTTGGGTTTTTGTGGGTATCCTCGAATCAAACTGACTCGAGGATTATCTCAGATCTATCAAAACCTCGCTGGTTTGATATATCTCGTAGGTTTAAAACAAACTGTTAAAACTCACGTGATCAGAAACACGCTGTTTTGATCTTATTAGTGCGGAAGCGATAAAAGCTAAAAACCCATAAAGCCTAATGATCTTAATCGTTTGTAGCTCTAAACCTAAAGGATTAGGTTAGATTAATTTACCTGGATGCTTGAGACTTAGTCCACCCGTAATCAACCAACGAACGTTCCTCTAGTAGAACCGTGAAACCCGAACAAAGAAAACCGACCCGGGGGGGAGGGGTTTTAGGTGCGCCGGTTTTTGGGAGAGAGGAGGAGGGGACAGAAAACTGATTTTTCAACTGAAAAAGCTTAATCTTTTTTAACCCATAGACCTTTATTTATATGGATAAATACAACAGTTTGAATGAGATTCAGCTTCCATATAATAATTATCTCAAATTCATTCCTTTTATAAACTGGAAAAGAATTTGCCTATGATAATTATGATTTATATATATTTATCTAATATATATAAACTTTATTAATTAACTATTATATATTTATTTATCCAATAAATATATAATATCCTAATTAATTAACAACCCTCCAACTTTGGTAAATCTGACTGAAATTACCCAACTGATTTATAATACACTATTATAAATCTTAACTCTCCATTTCGGGATTTCATCTAACTTGTTCGACTTATAGGTTCTCACAGGTGTGACCCTCAAGTGTCTTGTAACATTGGATTGTATAATCACTTGGTTTGTCAACTCTGCACATAATTCCTAACAATAACCTGGTTAGCCTAAGTGCCTGTCTAGGGGCCTCCTTAGGTCCGTGTGGTCAAGCCGGTATTGCCAACTTGCACAAGTGGGAGTCTGTTAGTAATTATGTGCAGAAGTTGACAAACCAGACTACACATCCAATGTTATAAGACACTTGAGGGTCACACTTGTGAGGCCTGTAAAACGAACAAGTAAAATAACTCCAGTATAGAGAGAAAAGATTTATAATAGTCAATTATAAATCTATTGGGTGTTTTCTGTAAGAAACTCCAAAGTTAAAGGTTTCTATTATTAATTAAACAGGGATTATATATTTATTAGTTAAATAAATATATAACTGGTTTTAATTAATATTTGTTATATATGGTAAATATATATATTAGTTAAATATATATATGGTAATTATCCTGACTAATATATTAGTTGTATATATGGAAATAATCTTTCTTGGTGAAGAAGAAAGATTTATTTATGGATAATTATAGAAAAAGGAAACTGAATATGATACAGATTGTGTTTATTCAGTTATATATATCCAGCTATGGTTAAACCTTTTTCATTCATTCATTGATTCCAATAATCAATTCCCACAACCATAGAAACCTAGAATCTCTCTCTCTCTCTCCCTCGTAATCGACGCCAACAATCAAGCCGAAGGAAGTTCGGAGTTTGTTCGGGTGTTCGGGAATTCGGAGTTGTTGATCGGCTAGAAGATCCGTTCGTAAGGTTCATCACGGGTGGATCAAGCTCAAGCAATTCAGGTAAGATTTCTAGACACCCTATTATGAAACTGTTTAGATGAACAATAACGATCATGTGCTATTTCGGGTTTTATACACGTTTATGCTTCCGCTGATCAAACCAGTTTGGTTTGATATTCGAATTAACAGTTTGTTTTTCGAACCGTGACTCGAACCAGTTTGGTCCGAGGTCCACCAAAAACCCAACATCTTCATCCTGTTAAAAAACAAAAGCGGTCACTAGAAATTGAAGTGTGGTACTCGAAGGTGTCAAAATCGAAGTCATTCCCCTTTACTGATTTGAAGGTGAAACTTATTGGTTTTTTACTAGTTAATTTCAATTTCACACTCGGGTCTTTAATAACATGGTATCAATATTTACGTGACAGAAATGGAGTAAAAAAAGGAGAATTTCAAGTCTTGAAAGACACCGAGGGGCACTCGGAAAAGCAGATGTTAGAGCTCATGGAGAAGACGTATGTCGAGCATTTCTATCGCACAAATGAAAATACCATTTTTGATTTCTGTAATTTTGTTTACTTTTACATGATCATATGAATATGTGTTTTTGTTGGGTCTTGTAAATGATAAATCAAATAAAATCCATAAATCCAAAGATAAAATCACAAGATAAGAATTCAATAACTTAGGTTGTGTTTAGTTGTGGAAAACTGTTTTTGTTTTCCAAGAAAATGAAAACAGAAAATGGAGTTGATTTTTCATTTTCAGTTTTCTAGGAAAATTTTGGAAAACTTGTTTACTTGAAATCATGGAGTTTTCATTTTCCATTTTTAGAAAACTAGAAAACTCGTTTAGTTGTGCATTTTTCATTACTTTTCATTTTCCATTTTTCATTTTTCCAAATATTGCAACGGCGGCGTGACGATGGTGGCGGTGGACTTGGTGGCCTCGACGGTGGTGCTGGTGGCCTCGGTGGACTCGGCGGCGACAGCGGTGGCCTCGGTGGGGGTGGCGATGGCCTCGGCGGCGACGGCGGTGGCCTCGGGGGCCTCGACGGTGGTGGCGGGGGCCTCGGCGGCGACAGCGGTGGCCTCGGTGGGGGTGGCGGTGGCCTCGGCGGCGACGGCGGTGGCCTCGGGGGCCTCGGCGGTGGTGGCGGGGGCCTCGGCGGCGACGGCGGTGGCCTCGGGGGCCTCGGCGGTGGTGGCCTCGGCGGCGACGGCGGTGGCCTCGGGGGCCTCGGCGTGGGTGGCGGGGGCCTCGGCGGTGGTGGTGGGGGCCTCGGCAACTACGGCGGTGGTGACGGGGGCCTCGACGGCGACGACGGTGGCCTCGGGGGCCTCGGCGGTGGTGGCGGTGGCCTCAGGGGCCTCGACGGTGGTGGCGGGGGCCTCGGCGGCGACGGCGGTGGTGGCGGTGGCCTTGGCGGCCTCGGCGGTGGTGGCGGTGGCCTCGGCGGCGACGGCGGTGGCCTCGGGGGCCTCGACGGTGGTGGCGGTGGCCTCGGCGGCGACGACGGTGGCCTCGGCGGTGGTGGCGGTGGCTTCGGCGGCGACGGCGGTGGCCTTGGAGGCTCGGCAGCGATGGCGATGGTGGCGGTGGCGGCGACGACGGCGGCAAAGATGGTGGTAGCGACGGTGGGGCGGTGGTGAGAGGGTGGTCGCGGCGGTGGTTGAGGCGGCGATGGCGGCGAAGGTGGTCGCGACAACGAGAAGGGGATGACGGTAGCATGACGACGGCGGTGGCGGCAAGCGGCGGTGGCTGGTGGCGGCGAGCGGGGAGCGGCGGCGGCTGGTGGATGGTGGCGGCAGCGGTAATGGCGGTGGCCGCTGGCGGCGGCAGGCGCGACGGTGGCGATGGCCGGAGCCGAGAAGGGGACGACAATGAAAATAAAAATGGAAAATGAAAATGAGAATTGGAAAACTATAAAAAGTAGTTTTCTAAATCAAGTGTAAATTTGGAAAATGAAAATTTTGTTTTCTTGGAAAAAATTTTCTAAATTGAATCAACTAAACAAGTTTTCTAAATTTTCAGTTTTCATGGAAAAATTTTCTAGAAAACAGAAAATTTTTCAACAACTAAACACACAACAACTCTTCTTTTTCACACTAAAAGAGTAAAATTTAAATCTAACTCAAGATATCAAGAAGCCATGAACATGTCAAAAGAACACATGAATCATTGAAATTGACAACTTGAAACATTTGACAGAGGAGGAAGTGGCAGGGGTGCACGTAAAAAAGTAAATAAAATACATATACACACCGGGCAGGCAAAGGATCGTGTGAAAATTTGAGTTAACGTGAGAAGTGCCTATGAATCCTTAATGACTTTTAACTTCAAGCCCATCCATAAATCGTGATTGATACAGGGATTGATCCGATGCATGTCGTCCTAATGTGCATCTAATGGATGATAACCACTTCTCACGTTAACGGAACTGGATAGGACATAACAATAAAAATGATCAATTTACCCTTAATAAGTTGTTTTTCTGTTTTGATTAATTATGTAATTGATTAACTTGTAAAATAAATATTTTTTAAAGTACAAAATATGACATTAAGTTTTATTTATTTTTGTCAAGATGATTAAAATGACATAAAGAATGAAAATTTTGGTTTTTTATATTATTTATTATTAACATTTAATAAATTAATTAATATATATAACTTGTATAAAGATAATATTTTAGGACAACAAAGTGAAAATATATAGAGAATAAAATACAATAATTAAAATGTAAGGAAAAATGTGTATATGGTGTTTTAGCAGAGAATTGGGCTTTATTTTGAGGCTATAGTGGTAAAACATAAGTTTGTTATTCTACCTTGTTTCGTGGGTTGGGACTAGAACATGCATGTTCCACCATTTTCCAGTCTATTTCATATAAAAGTCATACCAATCCAGTGTATCAAAGACACCCTTAAGGCCTCTAAGTATTGTCATCCACCCCTATTTTGCATCTTTTGTTTATGTTCTCAAAGACTTGAAGTTATTTAATGCTAATTGAGTGTTGATATATTCCAACATCCAAGTAATCGAACCTATTAACTATAATGAAGATATGGCAAATGTTATATTATCGGTCAACAGATTGGGTCGATGCTGATAAATTTGTGGTTGACGTTTCAACAACAATTGTTGAAGGTCGAAGAGAAGTTATTGCTACGAAGAGAATGGCGCAGATGAAGTTGAAGTTTGAGGATTTTGGGTTATTTTATGCTTAAACATATTCTTCAAAACTTTCTTTAAAATAGAGAAAATGGGAGAGAGGATGAAAAAATCTCTATATTTTGAGAACTTTTAAAAAATGATTATCACAAGGTAGAAATGTTTTTATATATTTTGTTAAATAATATATAATATTTTAAAATAAAATGAAATTAATATATTTTGAAATGAAATTTTTAGCAAAGAGAAATATATTTTGTTAAATAATATATGATATTTTATTAATATAAGTAATAATGTTATCTTTAAAGTGTTGAATTTGTTGAACTTGACTACATGTATAAAGTTTTTAAACATTTTGGTTTTCTAGTTTAGAGGACTTTTTGAAGATTTTGAAAAACTTGCTTCAATTGCTATGTTAAATCCTCATTTAAAATAGAGAAAAAATGAGAGGAATAAATAAATCTCTAATTTAGATAAATTGAAGAGAATATGTAGCAATTCTGTTAAAATATCTTCAAAAACTATGTTAAAATAGAAAAAATATATATTTTTTAGCAATTTTTTTGTTTAAAAAGTATGTCATCTTCTATTAGAAAAAAGATGAGATAAAAATATAAAAATCTCCAAACTTTTCAAAACTCATTATTTAATAAAGAGGGGTTAATAATTTAATCTTTCTTCCAATAAAAAAAAAACATTGAAGTGAAATGTTTGAAGAAAGAAATAATACCTTGTTAATATATTGGTATATTTTAATTTTAATTTAATTTAAAAATATATATTTATGTAGCACGAAAACGCTTGCGTGCATGCACATACGTTTGTTTAGATATTTGCAGGGGTGGCCCTGGGCATAGGCCAAAGGGGCGGTGGCCCAGGGCATCATCTAGCCTAAGGGCATCACTTTTACAAGCACAAGTATTCATTAGTAGGTTCAATGCTTTTGGACCTAATTTTACTACAGTTGTGAGTTATGATCGCTTAATATATGGATACCAAATCAATCTCGGCCTAGCTTGAGTTGGTTTCAAACCCCTTTAAATTGTTGTTTGGTTTTTCGTTTGCATACTAAAGGGGCATTCTTTTGAGATTTCGCCATAGGCATCCGAAATCTCAGGACCGGCCCTGGATATTTGATCTCCTTCAATTCCATGAATTGCGATTTAGAAATAAGTTGGCTTAATGCATCACATCCTCATGTGTATTTAACGGGTAATAATTATTTTTTGTGTTTCTCATGTTAACATCAACCTTTCATAAGAATTTAACCCTAAACATATATAAAAAATACAAACTTATAAATTAATCTAACAATAAATACTTTTTTTTATCATAACTTAAAATAGCTTAACCGTATAAATTGATGTGATATATTTGTGTAATTAAATGAATTAGGTTAATTCCCTTAGATTTAAAAGATTTGTGTTCTGTCACTAATCAGCATGACTTATTTTGCAAAAGGTAATATGATGAATTTATATTTTGTCTTTAACTAACTAAATATAATATATTCGTGGAAAGCATGAAATATAATATATAAAGAAAGAGAAGAAATTATTACATGAAAGATAACGAATCTTATTTTATCTTAATTTATTTTATTTTGTCTTTTGAACACCGCATAGATTCCAAAAAAAGGTTTTATTCTATATTTTTGTTCTAAAATCATTCTATAACTTAAGGAATTGTTTATTAAATAATTATTAGATAGGTAATTATTGATATTACTTATTTTATTGATTAAACATGAAATTTTATCGGATAAGAAGCTTAGCAAGATTTGGTGAACGTTTATAGAATTTAAGACACATACTAATAGTCTATTTTAAAGGTCGAGCAATAAGGTAAGTGAAAATGACATATTTTAACAGTAAATTTAACTAGTTTTTCAAAACAATATTAGATGGTTAGTTCCTTGATGAGGGATGTAATTATCCTTTTTGTGCTAAACAAAGCATAATATCCATCAATAATACATAAATGGTATAACCATGCGTTCCTCTTGTGTTATAAGGGTAGGAAGAGTATCTATCCCGCTTAACGAGGAAACTGTTAGAGGGATGAAGGGGAACACCACCCCTACCCCGCCGGCCTCCAATTTTTCCACCCTTCTAGGTTGGTCGTGGGGGAATCTCCCTCTTATTCTTTTAATGTGTCTATCTCTCTCTCTTGTTCTTCTTTTTCTAATTGTTAGTGAGGTGGAGTGGTTGAGGGATGAATATTGCAGTCTATAGGGGTTTTAGAAGGGTAGAATGGTAAATGAGAGACCAAGAGTAAAAAGTTGACGTAGTGAGTGGGGTGAAAAGGTAATTATTCCTTCATCCTAAATTATCTATCAAATCCTAGTAAAAACCTTCAAATCATTGAAGCCAGAATGTAACCTTAGGCATTTATTTCAATATAAATATGATACCTACCGGTATACTTTTATTGTTCCTAGGTTATAGTTACTTATTTCATATGGCATTTAATACAATGTCTTTATCAACCATATAAAAGTGACCAATAAACACAATAGAATACACTAAACACATAAAATGTGCACCAGTCATGAAGGCTTTAACCTAAATGAAGTTCAATCATTGTTAACTTTTCTTGGTAAATCTTTAGAATCAATGTTATAGCTTAATTATTTAGTAGGTTCTATCAGCACTTGTTATTTATATACGTATTTAAGAAATGTTAACATAAGGTCATAACCTGAATAACAATTAACCCCCGTAATTTTCCATGCATTTCATTCCTCTTTAGTATTTTATGAGAATTAAAGTATAAAAGTATATTTTATTTCTTCTTGTGAGCATCTGAAATGAATGTTCTTATTAAGGTTTTCATAGAAACCTTCATTATGGCATATGATTTTTTATTTTTACTTTTTTGTATAGTTACACTCTTTCATAAAAATCATGATGTTTGAATAAAAAAGGAAACATGCAGATAAAAAGTAAGAAATTCATTTAATGGCAATTAGGTAGCACTCTGACACGCATAGACGAATGAATAGGACATGAAAAATAATAAGTTAGACGTGACAAATTTTCTGTAAAGTGTGGCATTGCGATTGCTATAACTTTATAGAACTTGACCGGATAAGTTACCCTTAAAAATGATTTTAGACGATGATTAAGGGCAAGGTGGTTGGTGGTGTTGGTGGTGGAGGTAGAGGCGGTGACGCCTACTTAGCGGTGGATGTGGATTACTTAGAGATGATGACGACGACCATACTAGTGGACATGAAGGTGGAAGCAGTGGTTGTGGAGGAGGTAAATGTGGCGATGGACTAGAGTTGGTTTTATTTTTGTGTTCAATAGATTCATCATTTTACGTTGTTAGTGGTTGAGTTGAAGATGTCTTAATACAAATTTGGTTTAATGCTCGTTGTCGTCCATGAGCACTGGTATCATCATCCACCACCATATTCACGTTCTCTACAACCAACATCGATCGCTGGCTACCATCGCTTATTGTTATCACCACCATCCGCCACCTACCCCCACCACATTAAAAAGTTCTTTGATGTTGTAACAATAATAAGATCATAAATTAAAGAGTGAATTATGGATTTGGTCCCTGTGGTTTGGTGGGTTTTACGGATTTGGTCCCTAAACTTCATTTATTACAGATATGGACTCGAGGTATATCATTTTATAACGAATTGGTCCCTCCTTCTAACTGCCATCCATTCCCTCCGTTAGGCTTGAGGGCATTCTCGTCCTTTTCTATTTTTTGTCTTTATGTGAGGGACCAAAACCATAAAAACCACACAAACCACAAGGACCAAATCCGTAATAATTCCTGGAAAAATAAAAAAAAAACTTATTTTTCATAATTAAATTAATTAACTATTATATTTTAGCATGCATAGATTATTATACTTTATGCTTAATATTATATTTAAACATCTTTTCTTTCAAATAAAAATACTACTACAAATATTTATTTATTTTACTTCGAATTTATTAAAGTACTTAATTATTATTTTTTGATATACATATATACATATATATATATATTAATTACTATAATTTAAGTTGAGTTTAATATATAATATATTTTATTTCTAAAAAAAGTATGTATTACGTATATACACACATATTTTTTTTCATGTATTGACATTAATTTTGGTATATTTTTCTCATATTGTCTTTTTGGTATAATTTATTTCAGTTGATTTTTGTATACATTATAGTAAACAATATTAGCTTACAGATTTTAGGTGCATTTTTTCTCACAAATTTAAGATAACTTATATTTTCGGGTGAAATAAATTACAAAAGAAGCACAATTTGTGAGAAAAATATAAGTTATCTTAAACTTGTGCTTTTTGAGAAAAATATAATTGTGTTTTTTATGCAATTTATTTCACCCGAAAAATATAAGTTATCTTAAATTTGTGAGAAAAAATGCACTTAAAATCTGTAAGTTAATATTGTGCTTTTTGTATAATAATTGTGTAATTTATTGTGCCCATATTATGCTTTGTGTGTAATTTATTTGTGTAATTTATTTGAGAAAAATATAATTGTGCTTTTTGTGTAATTTATTTGAGAAAAATATAATTGTGTTTTTTGTGTAATTTATTTGAGAAAAATATAACTGTACTTTTTGTGTAATTTATTTCACCAAAAAAATATAAGTTATCTTAAATTTGTGAGAAAAAAATACACCTAAAATCTGTAAGCTAATACTGTTTACTAATGTATACAAAAATCAACTAAAAGTAATTATACCAAAAAGACAATATGAGAAAAATATACCAAATTTGATGTCAATACATAAAAAAAATATGTGTATATGTACGTAATACATACTTTTTTTAGAAATAAAGTATATTATATATTAAACTCAACTTAAAGTATAGTAATTAATATATATATATATATATATATATATGTATATATCAAAATATAATAATTAAGTACTTTAATAAATTTGAAGTAAAATAAATAAATATTTGTAGTAGTATTTTTACTTGAAAGAAAAGATGTTTAAATATAATATTAAGCATAAAGTATAATAATCTATGCATGCTAAAATATATTAGTTAATTAATTTAAGTATGAAATATAAGTTTTTTTTTATTTTTTCAGGAATAATTACGGATTTGGTCCCTGTGGTTTGTGTGGTTTTTATGGTTTTGGTCCCTCGCAAAAAGACAAAAAATGGAAAAGGACGAGAATGCCCTCAAGCCTAACGGAGGGAATGGATGGCAGTTAGAAGGAGGGACCAATTCGTTATAAAATGACATACCTCGAGTCCATATTTGTAATAAATGAAGTTTAGGACCAAATCTGTAAAACCCACCAAACCACATGGACCAAATCCGTAATTCACTCTAAATTAAACACATATATTTAATTTTTATAATCAATAAATGTTTATCGCTTGAATTTAAAAAGAGTAAAATACAATTTTGGTCCCTGTGGTTTGACAAAAGTCTCACTTTTGGTCCCTACAATTTAAAAATTACACATTAGCCACTGCAATATGCGATTTGGTCTAATTTTGGTCCCTGAGACTAACGGCTGTTAAATGAACCGCTAGTTAGGGGGTAGTTTTGCCATTTTTCATTTTTAACAACCATAGGGACCAATCTGGACAAAAATTTTTTGGTGTTTTGTCATTTTCCAGTTTTGTTTCCATGACTTCATCTTCCTAACAAAACACACACACGCACACACACACACAACACCAAAACCCATTACCCCTATCCATACCACTTAACCCACCACCCACCACCACCACCTATCTCTACCACCCACCACTACCACCACCTATCTCCACTACCACCCACCACCACCACCTATCTTCACCACCCACCAGTACCCATTTTACCCACCCTTTCACCACCATCGCTTTCACCATCGCCTACTCACCTCCATCGTCGCCTACCTCCACCACCCACCTCTACCGCCGCCTATCTCCACCATCCACCTCTACGCCGTCTAGCTGCAAACTACCCCCTCCAAGATGAACAATAGGGACTAGAATCCAGATCTCGATTTCTCCGGCAGAATCCCGACTCAAATCCCAATTTCTGCAGAACCCCGATCTCCGGCAGAATCTGACGCCATGACGTAGACGAAAGCTCGGCGGTGGTGGTGGTGGTGGTTTCCTTCGTTCAGATCTGGTGGTGAAGCTCGGTGATGTTGGTTTCCTTCGTTTAGATCTGGTTTTGGCGGTGGGTGGTGGATCTGGTAATGGAAGTTCGATGGTGGTGGTTTCCTTCATTTCAGATCTGGTGGTGGTGGTGAGGGGTGGTATTTGGTGGTGGTAGATAAAATGGGGGTGAGTGATGAAGATGAAGGAAGAAGAAGGATGGTTGATGGTGGTGGTGGGTGGTTGATGGTGGAGGAAAAATGATGATTGATGGTGGTGGTGGTGGGTGGTGGTGGGTGATGGATGGGTGGTGGTGGATGATAAAGATGTGGGTGGTGGTGAAGGTGGGTGGCGGTGGTAATGGGTGGGTGGTGGTGGATGATGAAGATGTGGGTGAAGAAGAAAGAGGTGGAGGTGGTCGTGGGTGGTGGTGGTGGTAGGTGGTGAAGAAGAAGAAGAAGGAGGTGTATACATATATATTAAATAGAGTAAATTACACTATTGGTCCTTCTGGTTATTATTAAAGTAAAAACAAGATAAAATGGAAAAAATTCAAATTAACCCTAAACTAACGGTTTTACTTAACATCTGTTAGTCAGAGGGACCAAAATTGGACCAAATCGCATATTGCAGTGGCTAATGTGTATTTTTTAAACTGTAGGGACCAAAATTGAGACTTTTGTCAAACCACAGGGACCAAAAATGTATTTTACTCATTTAAAAAAGTAGTTAATGAAACAACGTTAAAGTCAAGATGAGAATTTTCCATTAATAAATATTATGTTATAAAGCAAATTAAAATACATTTTAAAATGACTTCTTTAGTTTTTGCTAATAAAATGAAATTTTCTTAAATGCTCTATGATTATACAAAACTTATGTTCAAGTTTCGTCCACCAAATCATTATAAAATTATTAATATTTTAATTTTTATTAATTTTCATTTTAATAACACAAATATAGTTATTTAAATATATTTAGAATTTATAAATAATTAAAGTATAAGCTTAATACAATATATTATTTGTTAAACTGTTAATTAATGCATATAAAATTGAAAAAAATTACAATTTGATTATAGATGTCTACTTTATTAGCCTCCAAATAAAGAGATGTGTTTTATTGATTTTCGTTCTTTTTGAAATTTTAGTTTGGGTTGTAGATAAAAATACCTTTATATTTTTTTAGTAACGAGGGGGTTTGCCCGCGTTTCACTGCGGGAAGTTTTGTTAATATTGTAAAGGCTTGTTGTTGTGAACAATACTTTAGAGAAAGTTACCTATTAAGAGCTCGAGCTTCGTACCAGGTTATAAACTGTGATAGATTTGATCGTAAGTAATAACATGGATTTATATGAAACATAAAGTTTGTACAAATGTTGTCATACGAAAGGTTAAAAAAATAAATGAAAAGATTTAAGAAATTTAATTTTAGGAGATTTTAATAATACTAAACAATTACCAGGAAGCCAAAATATTGTTCATGAACAGGAGGTACCGACAGTTTAACATATTTCAACCAATATACGATATATGACTAAAACGTAAAATCACATATAGAAACTAAAAGTATAAAATGAATAAATATTATAAGTTTAAGAATTAAAATGTAGTTTCTACAAATGTCATGGTTTCATATTCAATATTAGGCTTATTTTGATCTTATCGACGATACGATTATAATGGCATAATTTGTTAAAATTAAAACGTATTTTTTTTAACATATTTTAGATAATATACGATATATGATTAAAACGTAAAATGAAATATTGAAAAGTAAAAGGTATAAAGTGAATAAATATTATAAGTTTAGGGGTAGTATGTAAATTTCAAAATGGGTTTGGGGCGGGTCGGGTTGGAGCGTGGATATGGGGCGGGTAGCCTAATAAATGTATAGTTACTAGCTGATAAGCCCGGGCTTCGCGCCGGGTTATAAACTGTGATAGATTCGATCATAAGTAGTAACATGGATTTATATAAAGCATAAAGTTTATACAAATGTTGTCATACGAAATGTTTAATAAAATAAATAAAAAGATTTAAAAAATCAAAAATGCAAAAATTTAATTTTAAGAGATTTTAATAATACTAACAATTACCAGGAAGCCAAAAGACTGTTTATGAACAGTAGCTACCGACACTTTAACATATTTCAGCGAATATACGATATATGACTAAAACGTAAAATGAAATATAGAAAATTAAAAGAGATAAAGTGAATAAATATTATAAGTTTAAGGGGGCTAAAATATAATTTTTCCAAATACCGGTAGTTGTTGTTCATGAACAGTGTTTTGGCTTCATATAATCGTGCTATTTATAGTATATAATAAAATAATTATATCAAAAAAGTATTCAATATTAGGCTTGTTCCAAACGTATCGATAGTACGATTATAATGGCGTAATTTGTTATAATTAAAACGTATTTTTTTAACGTATTCCAACCAATATAAGATATATGACTAAAACATAAAATAAAATATAAAAAACTAAAAGTATAAAATGTATAAATATTATAAGTTTAGGTGTAGAATGTAATTTTTACAAATATCATGATTTCATATAATCCTAATATATATAGTATATTGTATATAATAAAATAATTACATCAAAAAATATTCAATATTAGGCTTATTTCGATCGTATCGACGATACGATTATAATGGCGTATTTTGTTAAAAGTAAAACGTATTTTTTTAACATATTTTAGCAAATATACGATATATGAGTAAAACATAAAATGAAATATTGAAAAGTAAAGGGTATAAAGTAAATGAATATTGTAAGTATAGGGGTTAATTTGTAAAATTGTAAATGGGTATCCGGGTCGGACCCGGTGTGCCTAGTAATTGTATAGTATATATAATGGGTTGAAAATGAAATTAAAATTATATAATGAAAATAAATTTTCGTTTGCTCTTTCTCCCACTTTACTTTGGGAAATTGACTCAAAAAACTAGAGTAAACTTTTAAATTGGTGTTCCAACCATTTATTTTTTACTTTATCCATACTTCACCATGCCCATAATATTGAGGCACCCAATATTAATGACCTAGCTAAAAAAACAATAAAAATATGGACTATCTTCACCATAATGTATCCAACTTTACCCAAATTCCTATTGTATGTATCGAACTTAAAAAAGTGTTATTGCATGTATTAAAGTTTAAAAAATGGTTTATTGTGTGTTATGGTTTACCTACTAAATAGGTTACCGATCACCCCTTTTAAAAATGTGTGTCATGTCATTGCCACGTGGGTTCCATGTAGATGCCACGTGGGATAGCTTCATCCCAGTCATCTTCTTCTCCGGCGACTCCCTTCTCCGGCCACCACCACCACCACAACCACCATCTCCACCACCACAGCTACCACCACCATCACCAAACCCACCATTAACACCGCCACGTCACCACCACCACAGCCACCATCTCCACCACCACAACCACCACCACCATCACCACCACCATCACCAAACCCACCATCACCACCGCCACCACCACCACCACCACAACCACCATCTCCACCACCACAGCCACCACCACCACCACCAAACCCACCACCACCATCACCAAACCTACCACCAACACCGCCACCACAGCCACCAACACCACCACCACCATCACCAAACCCGCCACCACCATCACCATCTCCACTACCATAACCACCACCAACACCCCAAATTTGATTTGAAAAAAACCCCAAATTTACCAAGAACCCTAATTTCAATATATGAACCCTAATTGATCGAATGCAAAATCAGAAAATGAAGGTGGTGTAGGGGTGGTGGTTGATGGTGGTGGTTGCAGCGGTTTGTGGCGGCGGTCGTCGTTGGAATCTTCGTCTGGATTGACGGGTTGGTGGTGGGTTTAGTGATGGTAGTGGTGGCTGTGGTGGTGGAGATGGTGGCGGTGTTGGTGGTGGGTTTGGTATTGGTGGTAGTGGCCGTGGTGGTGGTGGTGGCCGGAGAAGGGAGTCGCCGGAGAATGGAGTCGCCGAAAAGTTTACCTATTACACCTCAGCATTAGCAGGTTTGTAGGTAAACCATAACACACAATAAACCATTTTTTAAACTTTAATACATGCAATAACATTTTTTTAAGTTCGATACATACAATAGGAATTTGGGTAAAGTTGGATACATTATGGTGAAGATAGTCCTAAAAAAAATAGACCTTAGTCAATTTTCTTAATCTAAATATATGTGGTCCGTAACCATGATTTTAGGTTTGTAATTTTTTTTAAAAGTAAATTGATCAAATTTATTTATTTTGCTAGGTCCATAATATTATGGACTTGGTCATTACAAACGTATGACATTTGGATAAAAATATAAGAGAAAATAACTACTAGATTATTGTTGTATCATTTGGTTATTTGAATCAATTTCATTTTTATATACCCATTTTAACGGAATACAAAAAAGTATTTTTTTTACCATCTAGTCCATTTTGTTTACCAATTTTTTGTTTTGTTCTATTTACACCATTTTGCTATAGGTTTGAATACATTGAGAATTGATAGGAACTAGTTATTAAGAGCCCGCGCTTCGCGCCGGGTTATAAACTATGATAGATTTTATCATAAGTGGTTTAATGAAATTACTTGATTGTTTTTTTATTAAAGTTATAATAGTTTATATCTAACCAACAAAATGTCGTAATAAAATAAATAAATAAAGTAAAAGTAACAACATGTGAATTATGTTATTTGAGAATAAAAAATTTAAAGATGGTATACTATAAGGAACATATATGTAATTGAATCAAACATTGTTTTGGATGAGTTAACCAATTTAATTTAACAAAGTTGGATAGAAGGATGAAAATAGAATAAAAAAACACATAAGGATGAAAAATGTAGTTTTTAAAAATCATTGACTAAAAAACATCCTTAATATAGGGACCAAAGTTGTAGTTTATTTTATAAGTTTACTATTCATTTCATGAGTTAACCAATTTAATTTAAGAAAGTTGGGGAATGATGAAAATAGAATAAAAAAAGACATAAGGATGAAAAATGTAGTTTTTAAAAATCATTGACAATAAACATTCTAAATATTAAACTATAGGGACCAAAGTTGTATTTTATTTTATATGTTTACTATTCATTTCACTTTGGAAATTGATATAAGGGTATAATACATTGGGAATGTAAAAAGTGTACTTTGATGTTGATGAGTGTGAGAGGACCAAACGGTCATTTTAATCAAGTTCTCGTAGGCCATCCACAGCCGTACATGTCATACCATCTGTACAGGCTGCCACCTCAGCGCCACATCAGCTTTACCACCACCTTACCACTACCTTACCATTTCATCCACAGCCATACAGGTCTACCACCTGTATTATTTAAATAATATATATATATATATATATATTGTATGTATATACATGTGTGTGTGTTGAGAACGGTGAGCTCTCACCGCTCGGCTTCCATACTGGTCCCATACCGGCACACCTTGGCGGTGTTACCGCCGGTATGGGGGCTGTGCAGATGATGGTGCAGGCCGGCCGCGGATGGCCTTATCTTTAATACCCCAAACCAAGCGTCACAGACTTTAATAACATTTTTTAAAAACCAAAAATAAAATCAGACTTCATGTTTTAATACTTCTTTAAAAAATATAACAAAAATGCAATGTTTTATAAAACCGGACTGGCCCCGTTGGTTAATCGGGGATCGAGGAAGAGACCGGGTCAAATGCTGCCTGGTTTATGGCAATTAATGGCTTGCACTTTGCCGTAAACCGTGACCCACTTAATCGATTCAACTAAAATATCGGTTTTTAAAAGATGATATAAATATAAGGAATAATAGTGAGTTGGTCAATTTTTCAAAATAGTAACCCTAACTATGATCCTAAGAGTGTGTTTGGGATTCCATTTTGAAACTCCTTTTTAACTTATTGACTTTTTGAAGAAGTCAATAAGTTAAAAACATGTTTGGCAAATACAAAAGTGCTTTTGAAACTTCATTTGGAGAAGGAAGGAAATGGAGTTTTTAAGAAGTCACAATTTGTGACTTATTGACTTATTGGTACAAATTCCTTCTCAAAAAGTTGATAAGTTAAGCCAAACACTATAACTTATTGACTTATTGCTATAAACCCTTCTCAAAAAGTTGATAAGCTAATCCAAACACTTTATTTAAAAACTCCTTCTCCTAACGCTATAAGTCAATAAGCACTTTTGTTCAAAAGCACTTTTGAACTTAAAATGGAATCCCAAACACCCTCTAAATAACCGTAGATAAAACCAAATCTATGAAAAACAGATTATTACAACAACGTGGCATAACGATATAATACAAAAACAAAAAACAGCCCTTGTTACGTAGCATGTGATGAAGTTCCAAGATATCAATCAGATTCTCCTTTTCGGCGGAACACTTTTTCTCACAAAAGCTCAAGAGTATAATTACAATGTTAGTCCCTATAGTTTGTTAAAAAATTTAATTTTTATCCCTGTTGTTTAAAAGTTACTTTTTTTTATTCCTTGTTGACATGTCGGCATCGTTTGGTAAAAATAAGGTAGCTTATAAGTTAGCTTATACGTCACCTTATAAGTCAGGTACATGTTTGGATGGACCATAAGCTGACTTATAAGTTAGCCTAAAAGCTAGCTTTTTAAAAAGCTACTTTGAGTAGCGTGTTGGTGACTTATTGTAATTATGACATTTATTATCTTTTTTATTCCAAATATACCCTTCTGCTTTCTACATTACTAATTTTCAAGTATGTCTCTTTTTGTCATTTTACAATCATAAGCTACCTTATTAGCAGTGGCGAATCTAGAACAAAAAACCACGTGGTTCCTCACTAAGTTTAGTCGGGGAAAAAAATGAAAGTGTCAACTATACTTTTGTCGGGTCGGGTCATTAAAATAAAAAATCAAACATTTACCCAATAGTGATATTTTAAAGTTCTTACAATTGTACTCGACGAGGTCTTATACCTTGAAATATTTGCATAATCGTATCATTACTAATACCTTCTAAAATAACTTTTTTAATATACGAAACTAAATAATCACTCAAAATAATAACTTTTTCAAATATGCTCTTCTAATTTCATCTCGTTGGTTCACATGATAAAAATCAATACTTGGTCGTTCCGCAGGATCAACAGGTAGTGAATTCAAATCAACCTTCGTATACTTATGTTGCTCTTTCTCATTATCTTCACCTATTGTTTTTTCCACTCTCTTTGTTGTTCCGAAATCATTCGCACCTGATGAACTAGATTCTCCATTCTTTTTTTAAAAACCTCAACAACAACATTCTTGATTCTACGAGAACTACAATCAAAGATTCAAAATATCATTAGTTCATTATGAATTAATAATTATATCTAATGTTAGATTATACATCTCAATTCGCAAATAAAAAGAAGAATTAAAGTTTTGATTTTGATTTTTTGAACAAACCTGGCTCACTACACTTGAAAATCGGATTGCGAATTGCGAAATCCAATTAAACGATTTGTTTAGCTTGGAGATTGGAGGTGAATTGGATGAACTCGATATCAAAGAAGTCGTTTTTTTTCGAAGTCAGATCAAAAAAACGAATTAGGTTAGTCTTTTTTTTTTGTATGTGGGCCAGACTTAAAACTGTTGGGCCTAAACAAAAAATTTTAAAAATAAAGTAAACTTTTGGAGCACTAAAAGATTTGAACCTAAGACCTACTTTATATAACAAGGGATGTTATCTACCACACCAACATCATTTTCATTTGCCTAGAGCTGCTTAAAAAAACTCTAAGGTGGTTCCTCTAAAAAAATTTAGGTAGGTCCCAAAATTTTTTCTATATTACTTCTAACACAAAAAAAGAAAAATTAGGTAGGTCCCGGGACCTACCTTCCGTACACTTAAATTCGCCCTTGCTTATCAGTTAGTTTTTGCCAAACGTAACTTATTCATCAGCTACCTTATCAGTCACCAGCTACCTTATCAGTCATAAGCTACCTTATCAGCTAGTTTGCCAAACATAGCCGTCAACTAATAAGATTTGTTAAAAATTTCAGTTTTTGTCCATATAATTTAAAAATTGCCGTTTTCATCCTCGTAGTTTGTAACTGATTGTTGTTTAGGGTATTTTCACCCCTAAACCAATTCCTACATTTAAGAACAAAAAATCAAACAGTAAAAAGCTGTAAACCATAAGAACCAAAAACCACAATAAATTGTATATCATAAGAACAAAAATAGCATTGGATTACAAACCATAAGAAAGAAAATTGCCGTTTCTAAGGCTGTGTTCGGCAAAAATAATCTAGCGTATGTGTTTGGATGGACCATAAGCTAGCTTATTGAAACACTACTTGGAGTAACATTTCAAGAGCTTTTTTGTACCCTTTTCCAATTATACTCTTATTAATATTAATTATTTAATCCAAAATACACTTTTTAGTCATTTTATATACTCCTAAGCTAGCTTTTACCAAACCTAATATATTAATAAACTAGCTTATTAGGCTGTGTTTGGCAAACTAGCTGACAAGCTAGCTAGTAATTGATAAAAGGGTTAATTACATGGGTATGTATCGAACTTGTTACGTTTTATCATTATGTGTACTCAACTTATAAACTTACCATTGTATGTATCGAATTTTCTAAAATTGCCATTGTATGTGTCCAACTTTATCAAAACCTCAAGTTCGATACACTTTCGTGACAAGTAGAATACATTCAACGATAGGTTTTGATAAAGTTGGATACATACAATGACAAGTCTAGCAAGTTCGATACATACAATGATAAGTTTATAAGTTGAGTACATACAATGATAAAACGTGATAAGTTCGATACATACCCATGTAATTAACCCTTGATAAAATAAGCTAGTTAGTAGCCGATAAACTAGCTCATGAAAAATAATGTTTGGTAAAGACTAGCTTAGGAGTACGTAAAATGACCAAAACAAGTATCTTGGGCTATAATAAATGATATATTAATCAGAAAAAACTACAAAAATCTCTTGAAACGCTACTCTAACTAGCGTTTCGATAATTCAAACATGTATTAGCTTATCAGCTAGCTTATTTTTGCCAAACACAAACCTTAGTCAATAACTAGCTTATCAGCTATCAAGTATCTTATCGGCTATCAAGTATCTTATCAGCTAGTTTACCAAATACAACCTACACCATAGAGACGAAAATCGCAACTTTTAACAAACCATAGGGACTAAAACCATAACTTACTAAAAAACTCAGAAGAAAAATACAACCATTAATTGTGGGTTGCAAATTCAGCTCTTTCCTTATGTGGGCCTTTTCTTGATTATTATCCCATTAAAGTCTTCACCTAATCTCTCAATTTCTCTCTCTATTCCCACCCTAAAACACACACACACACACACTATTCTTCAACTATCATTTTATACATACAATTAACACCTTCTTCAAATTCACACTCAAACCCACATCTTCAATTCCCCAAAATTCCCCCAAATTCAACTCCAATTTCATCTTTTTCACAAATGGGTAATCGATTCAGCTGCAAGACTAAAGGTGGTGGTAATCATAATGGGTCGAAAAGCAGCAGACGATTTGGGGGTGGAAATCGATCGCAAAGAAAGCTGCAATCGGATGAAGAATTACTACACATGCAAGCTTTATCGCTTGCAATTCAACACCATCAATCGTCTCAGAGGTTCGAAGGTTCGATGTCTCGCCGGATTGGAGGATCCACGAGCTCCCGCCGCCGGAATAATCCCGCCGCCGATCCGAATTTGGCGAACCCTAAATCGCAGAAGCAGGTTAGTTTGGTAATTTTGTTGAAATTGGGTTTTTTTCTTTGGTGGGTTTAGTTTGATTTTTAGGTATTTAGTATTTGATATGTTGAATTTGGTGAAAAGGGGTTAAGGGGAAAAGTGGGATTTGACTAATTTTTGATTGGATATGAAGGATTTGATTAAGCCTAAAAAGGGGGGTTTTCTTTCTTGAGTAGTATGTTGATAAATCATGTTGCCTTTTTGTAGGGTTGACTTTTTTTTTTTTTTTTTTTTTTTTTTTTTTTTTTTTTTTTGCTTTTTATGTATGGATTTTTGTTGTTTATTAGTTTCTAACTTTTCTTGTGGTGGGTTGTATTTGGAAGTTTGGATCAATTTATTTGTTCATTTGTTGTTTTTTGTTGCCAAGTGTTATGAGTATGTAAAACTTTGGTTTTCTCTTAAAATGAAGGTAAAGAATGTTGGAAAATAAAGGGGAATTTTGATGTTTTGTATATGGATCAATTTATTTGTTCATTTAGTGTTTTGTTGCCAAGTGTTTTGAGTATGTAAAACTTGGTTTTTTTTAAAATGAAGGTAAAAGATGTTGGAAAATAAAGGGGAATTTGATGATTTGTTTTCAAGATAATGGTGAAAGGTGTGATATATTGACTAGTAGAGTGAAATTTGAGATAAATGATTCACTTTTTATTATGAATTCATTGGATTTACCATATTATTCTCATCAATTAAGGATCTTGCCATCTTGGTTGGAGTTAAAGTTGTGTGATTTGGAAGTATGGGGCTATGGTTGATGATTATGAGCTTTCTTTTTTGGTTTGTGTCATGATAGGCAACGTTATTTAATCGTCTAGGTGGGGTGAGTAGGGATACAAGATTAGATTGGAAAAACATATGGTGGTTTAGCCGAAAGAGGGTTATGGTTTCAAGAGTCAGGTTCAAACGAGAACAATATCTATTTAAGAGAACAAGAAAACCGTGTTGAATTTTAAGAAATTCCAATTAGAAATAAAGACCGGAAAACAATAAAGGTTAAATCTTTATAATTGACCAAATAAAGATATTAACTTTATTTATATCACAAACAATTAAACACAAGTCTCTTTATAGTTAAAGATCTTAGAAGTTAAGAAATACCTTTATAAATAAAGTTGTAAACTTTATTTATAAAGTTAGTTACTTTAATTGGAAAACTAAAACCTTTATAATTAAGATGATTAATTAACACAAAGAATCAATCCTAAACACGATTCTATCCTTCGCGATAGAATCCTAGAAGAAGGTGTAGAATCAGTGTGTTCACTCTAGTGAACGAAATTAAAGATGGTGCATCTTCAATTTAATGGGGTTCTTTCTCGATACATCTTGGAATCTTCTTTCTCTCTTTAAGAGCTCTTCTGACACGTAATCTATAGGGTTCCACATATTCTCACAAGTAACAAACTTGCTTTGTAGTGTTATATATATATATATATGTATATGTATGTGTGTTGTTGTTGTTGTATTCTCATGTTCTTCGATGTCCGTGTTTGAACCATCTCAGCCCTTTGTAACGGGGTGATATAGGATTGTTTAGCAAAATGGTCGGCCTATTTCGTATATACAACATTGAAATGCAGAATCTTGAAATTCTTTAGCTGAGCATTTAAAGCGTTTTTCTATTCCCTTGTGATTCTTAGTTTTATAGGTTCCAATTCACAATATGATTAGATATCAAGAATTCAAGATGAAAAACGAACTTCTTGTCTAGGCTTCGCTTCAAGTCTTGTGGTAGGGACGAGATGGTCTTTTGTTCATTTGAGCTTGTCCAAGTAGCTTTAACTTTCTCGTAATAGCGTTATAGCGTAGAAGTCCCGAGTTTTCTGATTTCTCCAATTTCTGGTAGTAGCTATATTTGTCGTTACAAACATCTATGAATGTGGGAATGTTAAAATGAGAACCAGATATATTTTGAGAACCAGTGAACCAACTATTCCGTATTTCCACATATTATTCATGATGAATAACCCTGAATAGTCGTGAATAGTATTCGTAATGAATAGCATGCATTTCCGTTAGGAATTGTTTTTATCATAAATATCTATCACGTTATTCATAATGCATATATGAATATTACTCATAATGAATATCATGATTTTTTCATAATTTATGATATCATGCATTTCCATTTGCAGTAGTTCTTATAGTTAATATTTATCACATTATATATAATGAATAAAACATGAATGAAAATATTTACGGTTCTCATTGGCTCGAGTCTTGAAAACATCTTTGCAAAATACAAGGGTACAATGGTCTTTAAAAATTACAGATCTTGAGATTCAGTCATCAGAGCTTTCCCAAAATCTTGAAACCAAGAGGTATTATTAAGTAGCCATCACAAAAAGAACGGTTAACGTGAAGGGAGTTCATCAATTTGTCATTTTTCCACTCTTTTAACAAAATCTTTAAAAATCTGATTTTCAGTCACCAGAGTTCTTGGAAAATCTTGCAACCAAGAAAATCGTTTTGATACATGGAGAAGGACTTGGAGCATGGTGTTGGTACAAAACCATCGCTCTTTTAGAGGAGTCGGGAATGCTTCCTACGGCCTTAGATCTCACGGGATCCGGTATTGATTTAAAGGACACAAATGACGTCACTTCATTGGAGGACTATTCGAAACCGTTGATCGATTATTTGCAAAATCTACCAGAAGACGATAAGGTAACACATATGTCTATCTTTATTCTGTTTATGATCATTTTTGCACAAGTTGAGGGTCTTTATGGAAACAGTTGTTTTACTCTTTTGGGTAGAGATCAGGTATGTGTAAATCTCACCCGGACCCCACCTCCAGGTGGGATGGGATGAGATATACTGGGTTTGTTTGGTTTAATTATCTGTGAAACTTGGTGTAGGTGATCTTGGTAGGACACAGTAGTGGCGGTGCTTGCGTTTCGTATGCTTTGGAGCATTTCCAACAAAAGATTTCAAAAGCGATCTTTTTATGCGGCACAATGGTAGCCGATGGACAAAAGCCGTTTGACGTGTTTGCTGAGGAGGTACGTGTTTTACACATATACATTTTGCTATTCCCTTAACGATGGTTCATTACCGATATTTGGCAACTATAAGCTAGCTTGTTTTTTGGGCTTATTGAAAAATCCCTGTTTGTTTAGCCATAGGCTGATAAGCACTGGGGGGTTTTCTTCCACTTTTTTTCCTCTTCCAATTATACCCCTTATATTTTTTGAATTAATTTTGACATGTCTCTTTAGTTCATTTTACATTGGCATGTCCCTTAGCAACTGCTTTTTATGAAATATGACTATATTATCGGCTAGTTTTTACCAAACATGACTATTTTATTGGTTAGCTTAGCAGCTACTTTTTAGTTTTTACCATACATGAGTATTTTACGAGATAGCTTAGCAGCTATTTTTTACCATACATGACTGTTTTACGAGCTAGGTTAGTAGCTACTTTTCACCATACATGACTATTTTACTAGCTAGCTTAACAACTACTTTTTACAATACAGTCAGTTTTTACCATATATCACTAGTTCACTACTTTATCAGCTAGTTTTACCAAACATGACTATTTTATCAGCTAGCTTTACGAAACATGAGCTAGTTTTTACCAAACAAGTACATTTTATTAGCTAGTTTTTACCAAACATGACTATTTTATCAGCTAATTTTTACGAAACATTACTGTTTTATCATCTAGTTTTTACCAAACATGACTATTTTATCAACTAGCTTATCAGTTAAACAAGTAGCTTATTAATCAACCGCCCTATTAAGCTAGTTTGCCAGGCATAGCGAAAATAAATTTCATGTCTTTGTACTTGATGTATGCTTTGATTTTTAAGTAGATTTCACGGGCTCGGTTTTTTGCGTTCGATTATTCTTATAACAATTCTCGTTTCCCAGCTTGGATCTGCGGAAACGTTTATGAAGGAATCCAAGTTCCTAATACACGGAAATGGTAAAGACAATCCTCCAACTGGATTCATGTTCGAGAAGCAACAAATGCGTGGATTGTATTTCAATCAATCTCCTACAAAGGTAAACTTTTGACCCCGACCCATATTATCTCTGCACCATTTTACATTCATGTAGTAATTACATTCTCCGAGAAACTTTGTTTATAAACGTAGATCGAAAGTATAATCATAGGATGAACCTAAAAACCAAATCAAATGAGCAGAGTAGTAGAGATGGTCAAATGGGCCCCGGCCCGGCCCAGGAAGTAGCGGTTATGATATTCCACCGAAAACAAGGCCCGGCCCGGCCAGGGGGACCGGCCCGATTTTTTTATTTAAAGTTTATTTATGAAGTTTTGATAAATGTATTTTTTAAGTATATTTTTAAATGTAACTTTTAAGTGTATTTGATTGAAGACTAAAATCTATTTTTAGTGTATTTGATTGACCAAATTCTTCAAAGAATATCTTTTATATGTTAAAAATCAATTTTCAAAAAATTGAAAAAAGTCAAGTGGGACCTTGACCGGGACTAGTTCTCATAAGTGGGCCTTGTACACCTTAACCGGGTCTCTATATTTGGGTCTTGACGGGGACCTGATACCGTTGGGTCCGTGCCCGGTTTTTTTGCCACCTCTAGAGCCGCGTATATACACTTTTTAGGGTAACGATTTGGTTGACTTTTCTCGTGCCATTCGTGGTTGACTTATTTCAGGATATCGCTTTGGCTATGGTTTCGGTGAGACCCATCCCTCTCGGACCCATGATGCAACCACTCTCGCTATCCAAAGAGAAATACGGAACGGGCCGCCGGTTCTACGTTCAGACGCTCGACGATCACGCACTTTCGCCCGACATCCAAGAAAAACTCGTGAGGGAGAACCCACCGGAAGGCGTTTTCAAGATCAAAGGCAGCGATCATTGCCCGTTCTTCTCTAAACCGCAATCGCTGCACAAAATTTTGCTTGAGATTGCGCAAATCGCGTAGCAACACGTGTACGTGTCGGGAAACGATAGGATCGGAGATGTTTTGTTTCTATTTATTTTATTATTATATATATTTTTCATATTTATTTCGGAATTGTTTAGAGAGCATAAGTTGTTGTATTTGTTCATAGTTGCAAGGGAAAAAAAGAACATTGTTATAGCGTCCCTTTTTACACTCCATTTATTACATAGATCGCATGGTACGAGTTTACACATGTACATGATATAACATACCATCATCATATTATATACATACATGGTATTCGAGTTCATATACATACATACTATATGGTATGCATATTCAGACCTAGTTAAGTGCCACGAGTAGTGGCATGTGTCACTGTATTGTTTCCCTGTCGCACGGTAAAAGAAATTGGTTCATGAAAGGTGTAACCGTATTACTTTTACCAACTGTAAGGGTTGTGGCTGGTTGAGGCTCCGAAGGATGTAGTGGAATATTTCATTTGTCCAGGGTTTGAATTCAGACGTACATAACAATTGTGACCATTAAGTTATCAAGGGTTGATGTTTTACAGTCATAAATTGTCGAGATTAGTCTCGGCATAGCCTAGGACACCCTTCCAAAAAAAGGTGTAATCATACCTCCTAATCAACCAAGAAACCAAAAAAAGATATTGAAAGCAACTAGAAAACTGGAAAAGGCCCTCGAAATTGATACAAAAAGTTAAAATACCCTGAAATCAAGCATAGATACTTTAAAAAACCCCTCGAAACGGTGAAAGGTGTCACTGTATGAAAAAGTTAATAGGTCCATACTCGATGGTATGATTGAATGAGTTCATAGATGTCCATGAGACCATGATTTACTCTACATGATACACCCATGACCCAACATCGTATTATACACATACATGGTATGATGGTAGAACGACTTCATATATGCACCATTCTATAATATACATAGGGAAATTTGACTTTCTATGCTTAATGTTGGGGAAATTGGCGGTGGTCCCCAAGAACCCCCTCCCCCTGTGCCTCCTATCCATTCTTGCTACCTTTTAGCATCTCATACCTATGCAAGTGGACATAGGTCCTTTAAAACGGACTACCAGCTCCTTTAAATGGTCTAACTTGATTTTTTTTTGTATTGGGTCTGTTAAAACGGACGCTTTAAAGAACTGGCATGGGTATGAGGTGCTAAACGGTAGAGAGAATGGGTAGGAGGCAAATTGGAGGTGGGGCTTTGAGCACTAACACCAATCGTACAAATGATTTGATGTAAACGATATCAGATTGAAAATTGGACGGTCATATTTAAGGTTTTTATAGTTAAATGACATGTTTAACACTTTTGACAAACTTTCCGTTATCTTGTAAATATAAAATTTGCATCAGGTTAATAAGAATCGATCAAATTGTAAACTTCTTTTTATAAGTTTTTGGACAAATACTGAAGGTTGAATTACAAATTCTACATCTACGTGGCTATTCTAAACTAAAATATTATATATGATGGTTATAATTTATAAAAGTCACAAATTAGCATTTGAACTAAGTAGTTTCTAAAGTTTACAATTTTACGTGAATAATTTTGATTGAAAGTAAAAAAAATCATATAGCAATCATAGCAGAGCATATACGAACACGAGTCTCATTCGTATAGCCACTCTACGAGGGACTAATGTATAGCAAAAAAAATTCAAAAATTTGTTATTTAACCTATTTATATGACAAAGTTTATCTTTTTATAATATATTCCTTCTTGGCTAGGCCAATCAAATGGACCAAAAATCGTAGCTAAACCAGTTTGACGGTTTCAACTCATAACCGAAGAAACAAATACCATGAAAGAAGAAAAAAGAAAAACAAATAATTCTTTATTACCCTGTAGCAGACACTATATTAATTATTAGGCATGTGAATGGGGCGGGTTTGGGGCGGGGACCCCAATCTCCATCCCCGTCCCCGAGCCCTCATCGTCATCCCCATCCCCTTCCCCATCCCCACCGGGGAATTTGATCGTATCCCCATCCCCGTCCCCAACGGGGAACGGGGATCCCCAATGGGGAAACGGGGATTTTATGTCCGTTTATATAATCTATTTAAACTAAATGTTTTGAGATACCATACGTGCTTAATTTCACATATTTCCAATAAAAACTAAAAATGTATCGTGTAATAATTTGTAGACATAATCGTATAATAATTTATAAACGTATTACCAAAATAAGCTTAACTTAATGCTAAAATAATTTTTAATGACACACGTATCAAAACGTATCAATTAATAGTCAAAACCACATCAACTAATATTCATAATTTATCGAAATTGGAACAACCATATACCGATATAATAGGAAAATAATATATAATTTAAATATATAATTAATATATATACGGGTACGGGTATGAGGCGGGGCGGGGAGTGCTAAACCCGTCCCCGTCCCCATCCCCGGTTTGAGAAAACGGGGATCCCCGTCCCCGTCCCCAATACCCGGTTTACCAGGGAATCCCCGTCCCCGATCGGGGCGGGTGGACCGGGTTCCCCGATGGGTCGGGGACAATTCACATGCCTATTAATTATTCTATATAATTTATATATACAATCCGAATCATAAAAACAACTAGGATTTTATCATTTTAAAATACTAACTGAACCAAACTAAACAAACTCAACGTAAAGAATATCATATAAAGTTAACCGATTCTCAAACTAGCCAAACTTCTATGGATTGGATGATGGGCCAATTTGTGGACAACAGTCTAGTTGAGCACTTAAACGTCGAAAGAGAAATCTTAAAGGGGCTAAAAATGCAAATAAGCAATAGTTTAGGGGCCAAACTGATTAGGGATACGCCAATTTCACCCCTATTGTACAACTATATAAACGAATGCAATTAGGGTTTTCATATCCCTAAAGCTATACGCCTGCCTCTTAGCAACGCAGCTCTCCGCCGGATTAATCCATCTTTTAATCGTAGGTTTTCATTCTCTTTTGTTCATCGATCTCTTATAGAAATCATACAATTTCACCATTTGTTTGTTCTCTAGTTTGAATTTGTTCAATTGATTACTTCGAAAAAAAGTTACTTTTTGATGTATAAACTGGTGTTAAATTCGAATTAGACTGGATTTGTGATTTTGTGTGTTAATTTGGTTGATTTTTTGAATGTTGTTTGGATTATGTTGGAAATGCTTAAGAAATTAGAGATATTGATGTTGAAATGGTATGTTGATTGTATTTGAGTTTATGTGAACAGATTTGAACAAGAATTTGAGAATTTTAGGGATGATTTATGTTTAACAGAGAATTTGTAATAAGAAGTTTAGGATTATTGTAAATTAATGAGAATTTATGTTGATAATGAATTCTATAAGTATTTGTTTAGAACTAAAGCCTCTGGATTATAATGTTTTTTTAGATTGTAGATTTTATTTGATTGACAGTGAATGAGATAAGTGTATTGAATATGAAACTTGCTTGTGACTTTGAACATGTTGTGAGTTGTTGAGTTTGTGTAAGGTTAAAGTGGTAATTTTGATGAAGTTAAGCCAAATGTGGTATGTAGCTTTATCCATGTTTGAATTGTAATATTATGAGTTTCAACTTGAGCATTTCATTGTTTGGCATGGTTTTTTTTTTTTAGTTTTTATACCCCTAAAAAGGAGTTTTGAAATGCAACATTGCAAGTCAAAAACTAATTTTGAAAGGCTATGGCTGTGTTTGGCAAGAATAAGCTAGCTTATAAGCTATTACATGTTTGGATGCACACCATAAGCTAGCTTTTTGAAACGCTAGTTGGAGCTTTTTGTAGCATTTTCCAATTATAATTCTATTAATATTAATTATTAACCACAAGATACCCTTTTTGGTCATTTTACATACTCATAAGCTAGTTTTTGCTAAACATAATTTATTTGTTAGCTAGCTTATCAGCTAGTCAGCTACTGATTTGGCAGGTAAAGTTCAGTTATTTGATCTGTTAAGCAAAGAGTAGATAATCAAATGTTGTTTTATCTTGTATATAGTTGTATGAGTGATAATAAAATTTTGAGGCTTTATGATACGGGTATTATCATGTAGGAAACCGATATATTATCGAGCTTGTAACTAATAAATTTTTGTTGTTTTTTTGGTTTCTAGGCTTAGCGAGTGTTGAAAGAGCTTGCCAACATGCAGAACGAGGAAGGACAGAACATGGATCTCTATATCCCCAGGAAGTGGTATGTTGTTAAGCATGTGCATTTTATTTTTTATTGTGACTGTAATGAGACAACATATATAATAAATTAGTGTAATCTTTCTCTTTGCAGCTCTGCTACCAACAGGCTGATTACCTCGAAGGATCATGCTTCCGTCCAAATTAACGTTGGTCATTTGGACGAGACTGGCCGATACACCGGTCAATTCTCCACCTTTGCTCTGTGCGGCTTTGTTCGAGCTCAGGTTAGTCTTCTTTTCTTTAAAAAATGCATGTTATAGTAAATTTTTTCTTGTTATTGAGATTGTTTAAAGTTGAGCATATATTCTATACAATTACCTTGGATCTTTTAGGGGGCGTTTCGTTAGCATAGTGGAATTTGATTGAATTGGAATGAAATTTGATCTAGCGTTTGATTGGTAGGAATGTTGAATTCCTTAAATTGTGGAATTCATTTTGCGAACCAAACAATACTAAGATGTTTTGTAAATGTGACATTAGTACCTGATTGGGACAAAAATGCATTTTCTTTTGGTTGAACCAAAATAGGTGGTACAAAAATCATAGAGATAAGTCAAGATTCGTAAATTTTTAAACTACCCTTGTTAATATCTTCACCTACTAACCTCACTTTTGCCTGTCCACCCCTGTCTCAACTGTGTACCGAATTCATCTTTATTTGATGCTGAGAATCTATAATGCATACACATGCATCTTTTTGTCAATTTATAGCATTCAACTTTCATAGTATGGTGGTGTGTGTATTGCATGTTGGCCTTTTTACCTGGTTATGCCAATATAGACTTGTACTTATATTTGTGTATTTGTTCAGGGTGATGCTGACAGCGCACTCGATAGGCTTTGGCAGAAGAAGAAAGTTGAAACCCGCCAATAATTGATTTCTCATTCAAGTGTTGGTTTCAACTTCAGGGCAATGTTGAATTTTCGTAGCGAAATTTTCTTGTGTTCTATCTAGACTTGGTTTTACTTTATTAGGGGAAATGAAAAGTACTATTATTAAGTTTGAATATTGAGTTGGATGTTTTGTCATCAAGGTTTTCACCATCTTTTGTTAACTTAAGCTTCATTTTTATGTTTTAAGTTATGTGATATGAATCATGCTTTTGTTCTAGGTGTTTGCATGATAAAAAGCATTGAAAAGTACATGCAAAAATTTTAATGTTTGAGTGGACAAAAGATACAATTGTTTTTACCCCTATCAAAATAAGTAAAAGATATGCAAGATTAAAATAAAAAATCTTTTATGTCAAATTTAAACATTGAAAAATCCTAAGAATTCTTTCACACACCAATCACACTTTTACTATTTGTATTAGACTGGATGTCTATTAATTTGTGTATGAATAAAATTGTTTATATAGATTAACCGTTTGTATAAATTGTCAAGGTTTATATAGGTGGTTTTTCATAGATGGAAAGTGTGTTTTTGTTGGAGGGAACAAGTTTGAAAAAAAGAACTTGGATTTTTACATAAAGATCATAAGTCTATTTAATAAGCCACTTTTTTGTTTGTTAAGCCATTGCTAAATAGCTATATAGTTAACTGAATAAAGCTATGAGTTATGCTAGTCTTATTAAGCTGTTAACAAAAGGACATATGGGATAGGCATTCGGTTAACAACTCCTCGATGTTTTTTAGCATCAAATGATCACCAACTTATGACTAGAGAAAGTGAATATGATATAAATGCTCTCAATTCATGGGCAGGGTTATTTGACTTGTCCTAAAAATGGTCGAGTTGTCCAACCCTCACTCGATCAATGCACAATCGGTTTCTAAAGCCTATGTCCTCGTTCTATTGGAAATAAGTTGGTAATTTAATGCAAGCCGATGATCTTTTTGATCTTGTTTTATACTTTTGTAGTTGGTATTATGAATGACAGTGTCTTTTATATCAAATATAATAGTAATACATATCTTGTGAACTGATGCTTAAACTTATATTTTTAAATGATCAAAATATTTTGGATGAATACTACTGACCATTAAAACTTGATTTTCTTATTTTATTTTGTTTAATTTTAATCCCTTATAAAGATATTAAACACAACCCGACAGTCTAACTCAATGAAATTTGAATAAGTTGCTAAAATAATGAAGGGTTGTTTACTTTTAATTTAAGCAACTTAATGGCCAATTTTAGCTTATTTGTGCAACTATATGTACATGTTTACTTGTGGCTTATTCACAAAGTACGGGCAGGGTCTTTTGTCCCTATCAAGTAAACAACATTCCTACCCATGTTACACGTCTCCTTCCAAAAAGAGGCCTTCTTTAAACTCTAGCCACATTTGTCTACTTCCTCGTCACTACACCCTCGTCTTTGATGATGACATCTTCGACCAACGACCTTAGCATGTTGCATCATTGTCTATATCTAGCAACCTTCTGTTTTCATCAACTAAGCCTGACCAAAGGATGCTAGTGTCTAGACTCGAACCCGCAGGGGCGGAGCCATAGCCAATGCTATGGTGTCCTAGGACCCCAGTCAAAATAAAAAAGGGAGTATTAGTTTATTATAATAAAAAGCTTCTTCAAGCTATAGAGAAGATATTAGAGTTAGTGACCCCACTAAAATAATTATGAGACCCCACTTCTCATTTTTAGTATTTTCTAAAATCACTGCCTCCTAAGTAAAAGAATACGAAGTTGCTTGCAAGGTTGCCTAGTAAGCTACTACCATCATATATTATTCCTTTTTATTAAATTTTTTAGTGTTTGTATTATTATTATCTAATATATATTAATAGTTTTAGGATTTGATGCTATATTAGATATTTATTAAATTATCAAGTGTTTGTATTAGTGTAATTAATATATTCATTAACAATTGAGTAATTATGTTAACGTTATTTATATGTTTATTTTTATATTTTGTTATATATATATATATATTTTTCTTTTTTGAACGGCATTTATAACTCACACACACGTTCCAGGGGTATCCGGATCCATACGGGCACCGACTAATCCCCCACGCCCATGAGCCGACCCGAAGGCCAACCCATGAACTCGCCCCTGAACTGACCCGAAGACCGGTCAAGAGCTGGATACCGCAGAAGAGGTCTATAAGGCCTTTGGCCTTTTTGTACCGAGCGGGGCTCGAACCACATATCCGGTCAATAAAGACGGCTTTGACCGGGTCATCCTCCTTTAATCATCTCCACCCTCTATGAATCGCGTTAATCCTCCGTGCTCGCGTCCACCGTAACCGAAAATGTGTGGCTAGAATCGTTCTCGTGTTCTCTTAAATTAACATCATTCTCGTATGCACCCACCTCTATATACAGGGACAATCAATTGTGAACCAATATTTTTGTGTGAACTTAATCTTAGTTATTCAAATCTTATCTTGACGGTCAAAACTAATCATGAAAGTTTTCTAAAATCGTGGACGGTTACTAAGATTAATTACGGAACCAATCTTGACCATACATCTTGAGATGAACCTTGAGCCAATATGTATGTAACGACGGCTACCATGACAAACCTTTTAGAACGTTATATCACCTAATTAAAGCGTGACCCCAGTCACAAAAATTCCTGGATCCGCCACTGCGAACCCGGGATGGTCTGATGGATGGGATATTCCACCACATCTCCTAGACCTTTTTTTCATCAAAGGTATTGATTTCTTAATTTGGTAGTTCCATTGTGGATGGTTTCTCTGATTTCATTGTTATCTTAAATAAGTAAGGTATTGGCTTTTTATTCTTCTTTGCTTACTTTTTTCTTCTTTCTTTGTAGATTTCATGTGTTTTTACTGATTTTATTGACGTCCTTTTTCTTCCTTTTTCATGAAAAGTTTCGATTTTTGCTTCTTTGCCCAACGACCCCTTTTATTTTGTTAGTGGTCAACAATAATTTTCAATGACTTGATTTGTGGTTTATTTCTTGCCACAAAAGAATTATCTTTAGGGTTAATTACATGAGTGTGTATCGAACTTGTCACGTTTTTTCATTGTATGTACCCAACTTTTAAACTTACCATTGTATGTATCAAACTTGTTAAACTTCTCATTGTATGTATCAGGTTACCTGCTGAGCAGGTAACCGGTTACAATGCCACATTGGCTGCCACATAGGATGCCAACACATTGAGTAAATTACATTTTTGGTCCCTCTAGTTTATTAATTGGTCCCAAGGACATGTTTTGCCTTTTTTGAAAAACCAAACTCACCTCCCCCCCACCACCACCACCACCACCAAACCCCCACCACCACCACCACCACCAAACCCCCACCACCACGGCTGCCACCACCACCACCGCTGCCAAACCCCCATCACCACCACCAATCCTCGAAACATCCTCCGACGACAACGAGTCTCTTAAATCCACAATTTCTCGTTCCGTCAAACAAATTTTCCCTCCTTTTCTCGAACCTTCGATCGTGATCCGATTCAGCAGCGGATGCTGAACCAACAAGCACGACATCACGTTCCCCCATTCGATCGAATCCACAACGCCATGGAACGACGAGTAAAGCCGTAACTCGAGCTCCTCCGCCGTGACGACGTCGTCAATAATCGCATCCGTAACGCCTTCCGTTCGGTCCGGTTTTCCGATCACCGACTGTGCGAACAAAAACACGAAGCTCTGCAGCTTGAAATCGAACTTCGTCTTCAAATTAATCAACGTGGGTGGTGTGGCCGGATCTGGACCACCGTGAAAGAGAGAGAGGGGGGGAGCAAACTCACCGGAGTTTCGGGGGTCGCCGGAGGGGTTGAAATCAGAGGGGGGGGGGAGCAAACTCACCGGAGAATGGTGGTGGCAGCGATTTTGGGAGATTGGATCGAACCGTCGGCTTTAAGGAGCTGGTGGTTGTTTGGGTTTCCGGAATCGAGGGTTGTGCCCGGGTTGTGCCATTTGGGAGATAGGGTTCCTAGGTTGTGCCATTTGGGAGAAATTAACGATTTTGTTGCCGGAATCGAGTGGTGGACTGGTGGTTGTTTGGCGATGGCGGTAGTTTGGTGTTGGTGTTGGTGGTGGGTTTGGTGATGGTGGTGGTGGCTGTGGTGGTGGAGATGGTGGTTGTGGTGGTGGTAGTTGTGTGATGGTGGTGGCTGTGGTGGTGGTGGTGGTTGGGTGGTGGTGGTGGTGGTTTGGTGGTGGTGGTGGTGATGGTGGTGGTGGTGGTGGTTTGGTGGTGGTGGTGTGGTGGTGGTGGTGGTGGTGGTTTGATGGTGGTGGGTTTGGTGGTGGTGGTGGTGGTGGGAGGGAGGTTGAAGATGAAGAAATTAGTAAAAGTTTGATACATACAATGAGAAAATTAGAAAGTTCAAGAATATCCACATCAGATGCCACGTCACGCCACATCAGATGCCACGTCAATATAACTGGTGCCACGTCAGCCTCTTACCTGTTATATCAGGTTTGATACATACAATGAGAAAATTAAAAAGTTCAGTACATACAATGGTATGTTTAAAAGTTGGGTACATACAATGAAAAAACGTGACAAGTTGGATACACTCTCATGTAATTAACCCTTATCTTTATCTTTGTTGTAGGTATGAAACAGAAGGATGAATCACAACAACAAAAACAAATTAGGATTATCAGCAAAGATTATAAAGTTGTGAAAACTTTCTTAGAAAATTGTATTATAGAGATTGGATTGAACACAATTAATCATACAATACTTAATTTATACGGAGGGGTAAATCAATCACTTATGTCATCCATATTGTTGCTTCAGAGAAAAAAAAGTAAACAATGACACATATTTATCCAGCAAGACAAATTTATTCTGTCAAACAACTTAACTCATATAAAACTTAATCAACATTTTGGTAAACATGTCTTAAGTTGGACTTGAGCTAACTCGTTATTCATCTACTATCGAGAATCCAACCAAAATCACAATATGATTAGCAGAACTGTATTATACACATTAAAATATTTTGAACCAGGGGCGGAGGTATGTAGATGCCAGAATTGGCATTGGCTCCTCAATTTTTTTTTAGAAATTTTTTTGATCTGCCAACCAAATTATAACAAAGCCTACATATGTTATTTATATTTTTAATTTTTTACTTGGGCTTGGCACCTCCCCAAATCCTAATTAGACCAATTGAGGACATTCTTTATATTATTATATATACATATTCGTAGCTTGGCAGGTGTAATGATTTCATTCAAAACACATAGACACAATACATAAAGGGAATATAAGAGATTAGCACTAAATTCTATTTGGTATCTAATTTAATTTTTATGCACTTTTGAATTGTTACACAACTACACAATCACACCCACCACCAACCCCTTATTGATTACTGTTTTCGTATAGAATCGGCATGAAATTTGATCACTGGATTGACTTTTACTTTACCGGAATAATAGTGCTTAACATCCGTGATTCTATTTGGCTATTTTAGATGATGGATTTTTGATATTTTGTATGATTCAATATTTCAATATCTAATGTATATGCTCGTCGAGGTCACTGTTAAATATGTAAATATCGTATACTATTGATATAAATATATAATATCGTTATTTTGGCCTTTTTTCATAATGTTAACGTATATTTTTTTTATATCATGCTCCCCCTCCTGTGGTTTCCTGGCTCCGCCCCTGTTTTGAACAAATATCAGATATAGATTCTATATACAAAAGTAATTAGTTTGGATTTTAATTCATATAACCTAACCTGACCCGACCCGAAACATGGATCAACCTTCTTAGAACTTTAAACCCCATTCCCATGATCATGGGAATCACAATTCACACCATTCATATTTCAAACCATTCATATGACCTTTTTGGTCTATCTGTGCCTAACATAAACCTAATCTATAATATCTAATATAAACATAATATTTATATATATTGCATTAATCATGTTTCCATGTGATAGTTAATGGAAGGTTAAGAGTCAACTCATGATTTCATACTTATTTGACTTTTATTTTCTTTTAGATGGTTCCATCTTTCACTATCAACTTTGAAATCTGTGTTGTCATGCACATTATTAACAACTAATCAAATCCACACCACATCATGACTACTACCATATCATCCCTTCTTATAAAAATAATAATAACATCTACTTAGCCATATTTGATAAAGATTGGGTTTTAGTAAAAAGTTAAGATTAACGTGAGAAATGTAAAAAATGGTAATCAACAATTAGATGTACCAGATCAGTTCTTTACAAAAATGTAATTTTTATAGGAGGGTATGAGATTAAAAGTAATCAACGGTTTATATTCACTTTACATGTTAAACTCAACTTCTCACATGATTATTTGTGTATCTGATAAAAAATCATTTATATATGCATATATTTTCGTTTGCTTAACATAGCTTCTAGTGACGTTTCGTTTGTAATTAAGACAACTGTATGCCACCACCGTTTTTATAAATAGCAAGTAGACTGTGTACCAAAGTTGGTGTATTTTCCATCCACTTTTACGATTCCGTGTCCTAAAAATTATATAAACAACTGGTAAATATTTTGTGTTATTTTCACTGATATTATAATTACTCGCTTGAGCGAAATGAATGACAATGGAAGATGTTTTGTCCTGTTTTATTTTAGTAACCACGTTTTAAAAGCTTTATTTGACAAAAATCAATCGATTGAAGAATGTCTATTTTAGCATCCAATGTTGACATGTTAATAATATGAAATTTGACATGATTGAGAAGTAAATGTTTATAATAGATATGATAAAACCCTTTGTTAAATATTCATTTTTCAAACCATATATAGACCTTTAGAAATGTATCTTAAAAAATTATATATTAAAGTACATAAATTTCACTTAGACATTGCTTCTTAGTTGCAGGTGTTGTTTTTTTTTTAAAAAGTTATTGAGTCTAAAGTCTGATTTTGATATTTAAAAAATAAAAGGTAGCTGATGTATCTCTAAAAATTTCAAAATAATGATAAGAAAATTTTCAGACATAAGAGGTTTTAAGATGTCTTTTTGATATTAACAACTAACAAGTAGTCCGTTTAGAGTTTAAACGTGGACAGGGATAATATTTGGTACATTTGATTTCAACTTTTACAAGTGATATTATAAAATCAAATACAAGTTAAATGATGTCAAATCAAATACATGATGAGTGTTCAAGCAATGAAATATAAAGATGTAACTTCAAAAAAATTCATCGCTTTATAAATTATATAGTTCTAAAACTTTACAGTAAATATATTTTATTATAATTTACTTTTTTATCTTCAATATTATGAATATTTTATTATAATTTACTTTTTTATCTTCAATATTATGAATTAGTGTGTAAATTACAAATTTCATTTATGTGGTTTAGGTTGATTAGAAATAAGGCCAGTAAACCTAAATTTATAACTAAAAGGTTGTGACATAGTGGTTGAGACCTGAAGATGTGGTGAAATGTCTTTTTCTTAGGATTGTGGCCACTGAGTTATGAAAAGCTCATTTCTTAAAATCATAAATTATCGAGATTTATTTTGTTACGAATCATCTTTCTTACTCTAACCCTGCAAAAAAAAAAAGGTCTTCCTTTAAGCAAGATATATTTTAGTTTCTTTATTTTCTATTAATTTATTCTTAAGTTATAATCACCTTACAATTAACCACATCTTCATGGGACTAAATTTATAATTTATTCTAAATTAAAATATTGGGCATCTCAATTGTCAAGTATCACTTATGAAAGCTTTAACCCATGAATAACTAAAAACAGACCAAGTTAATCAACAATATAATTTCATAAAATTAAATATTAAATAATATTACAAAAGAATCTAAAAATGAATTTATCAACAACGTATGAGAACCTACCATCTATCAAATTCCCAAGTTGATCCTTAACATTTTCAAACTACAATATTTATACACATTTATTTTATCAACCGTGTATATCCAAACCAGCTTGTTTGCGGCTCGACTAATTTTCATGGACCCTGAAGATACCAGCAAGAATATTCATACTGGGTTGAGCTAGCAACCTATGAACGATAACCAAAAGAGCTAATGTTTATTTGTCAGTTGAGCTGGCCTTCAGCGTATACTCATGTGGAAGATCCGCTCGAGCTCCGAGAAAAATCCGGAAGTGTCAAACAAGCCGCCAACGCCCTCTCCAAGCATGCAACGAGCTCGCTCATCGTCGGCCGGTCTTTACCCTCCAACGTCACGCAATCGACTGCCAGGTACCCGACGTATTTCACCGCCTCGATCTCAAACGGGGTCGGCGGCGGGATTTTATGATCGAGAACCCGATGTATCTCATCATGCACAATATATGGAACCACCGAATCAACCACATTTCTCCGCTCTCCGGCTTCATTCTTGTGGATCGCTCGATGGCCCGATAACAACTCCAGTAAAACCACCCCGAAACTGTAAACATCGCTCTTAGTGGTCAACTGCTCGAACTTATAGTACTCTGGATCCATGTAGCCCACTGTCCCTGCGGCATGTAGCGAGAGGTGGGACCCGTCGTCTGGTGGGCCCATTAACGAAAGCCCAAAATCCGAGACCTTTCCAGTCCACTCGCCATCGAGCAAGATGTTGGAGCTCTTGATGTCACGGTGTATGATCGGTGGGTCCGCGTACACGTGGAGGTACTGGAGGCCTCTAGCGGCATCGAGCGCCACTTTTATACGGGCAGACCATGACATTATATACGAGCTATATATATTGTGTATATGGTCGTGAAGGCTTCCGTTTTCCATGTATTCATATACTAAAACAAGCTCGTTTTCTTCTTCGCAAAAGCCGAGCAATTGGACGAGGTTTTTGTGGTTGACACGTGAGAGAAACTCGAGCTCGTTTACGAACGCGTTGTTCGTGTCTTCTTGGCGCTTATTTACGGCACCGTTACAAACCGACGGGTTTGTTAGCTCGGCCCGTTTTACTGCTACTTTTCGACCGTCGTTTAGTAACGCTCGGTAAACGGAACCGAAACTTCCGATCCCGATCCGGTTGTCCTCGGCGAAACGGTTGGTTGCCTCGAAGATTGTCTGCAAAGCGAACTCTTGCAAGTGGTTCCCGTTTCCGTTGCTAATCAAATGGCTCAATTTCCTGACGAGAATCCGGTTCGAGTTCCGAGCCCGAGAGGCAATCTCGACATCTTCCATGGGCCCAGAATCGTGAACCCGACTTCCTTCACTCGATTTGCAAAACCGGAAGACGAGGAACACGAGTACGAGAAGGAACGACAAGCAACCGACCGACCCCACTACCGCGAACCCGACCATTTGGCCGCTCCAACCACCATCCCGCTGCGGTGGCAGCGGCGGCAGTGACGGTGGCAAGGGTGGCGGTTCCGGCGGAGCTTGTTCGGAAACACACGGCTCGCAGATCTTCAAACCCGAACTGCAAAATGCGGCATAGTTCGAAACAGTACGACATGGGCACGAGTCCGTACACAAACCCGGCACCACGTCCTCGAAAACGACCGAATTCGAGATCGAATTTAGAGATTCATTCCCCCAACAATAAAGCGAGTAATTCGTCGTCAAAACCCCACAAAACACACCCCGGTTCGCCTGCAATCCGGCGAAAGACTCCCGCCGTAGATTTTCCGGCAGCCGGAAATCATTTTCCGGCGAACCCCAACAAATCACTGTTCCATTAACTCTAATCGCACAAAACCGATCATCTCCTCCGATAACCACCGATTTAAACACCCCATTCGGCTTCTCAACCGTCACGTCCGTACAACCCAACCCACCATTAACATCAATGGGGCAAAGACGATTATACCCCGCCGCAACCACACTGTAGTTCCTCGCCGGAAAACTTTCCGTGACGTTAAAACGACCCGTATAATCTCCTAAACACCCAATCCCCCCGAATTCCGTCAACCCGCAAACGAAACCCTCCCCAACCGCAACCGAATTCATTCGAATTCGATGGGGTTCGTAATCCCCAAACCGATTCCATTGCCAACACAACACCTGACCGGTGGAATTCACGATTCCACAGACATGGGTCTCGCCGGAATCAATGGCTTTGAGAGCCGGACCGATGTAAACCCTCTTGTAAACCGTCCTTCCATCGGGTAAAAACCTCCAACAGACCACAAACGAAGTCGGAACTGCTGACGAGTTTAAGAACGGGGAGCTTAACCCGCAGAGGAATCCGGTTCCGCCGACGATTCCGACGAAGGAATTGGCGATTCCGTCGTTGGATGGAATCCAGATTCCGGAGTTGGAATTGGAATTGGTGGTGCAATTGAGCTGAGTTAGTTGGAGTGTGGGTGATCGGGTTAAGGCGCAGACGAGGGTTTGGTTGGAACTGATGACGGAGATTGATACGGTCGGAATCGAGGATGAAATGAAGGGGAGAAGAAGGAAGATGGTTAGAGAGAATATGAAGAAGAAAAAGATGGAACCTGCCATGGAAGTGCAGGTTTCATGGTGGTGTAAGTTTGTGTTATGTTTTTGGAAACGCGGTTTGTGTTACGGAAAGTGAAGGGGGGCGAGTGAGACCGAGTAGGATGACGATTTCTCCACGAAAGAAAAAACCTTTTTCCATTTTGGTCCCATTTCCATAAGTATTATTTTATAATATAATAACTATAGATCGTTTTCTAGACGTCTATAAAGAGCTTATAAGCTAATACACGTTTGAATGAACCATAAGCCATGTTATTGAAATGTTAAAGCATCTTCAACAGCTATGTTAAACTTTTTTTAAAATAGAGTAAAAATGGTTGAAATCTCTAAAAAAAATTTGCATTAAACTCAAACGGTTATTCTATTATAGCAACTCTAACATTGTTCCTATTGGTTAGAATATTAAAATGATCATTTCTCTCTCTTAAACATTTATCTTTAATCAATCCTATTGGTTGAAACATTAATCTCTCTACATTTAGAGATTTCTCTAAATTTGGAGATTTTTACAATCTATCTCCTCATTTTTCTATTTTAGCATACATGATAGCATAGCTGTTGGAGCAACAAATATACTAAAATCTTTAGTTTTTCTATTTTAGCATAGCTGTTGGAGATGCTCTTAGTTGGAGTAGCGTTCCAGAAACTTTTTGTAGTTTCTTTCAATTATACTAATAAGTTAGCTCATCAACCACTAGCTAACTTATTAGTCAACTGCTAGTTTATCAGCTAGTTTGCTAAACACAACCCAATGTTTTACCAGGTTATTTACCTAGTCTGGTGAATATGAGAAAGATTGGAAATCTTAGCTGGTAGTGTTAGCCTTGTGGTAAGGCTTGGGCACTACATAGTGGTGAACCTGAGTTCGAGCCCTGGGGGATACATTCTGGAGGTACGGGGGCTTCAACCCCGGGCTGCATACTTTAACAGTCGGGCTTCGGCCCAAAATTGTCGAGGATTAGTCTGGGCCCAATGTGATATGGGATACCACTTTCAAAAAAAATAAAATAAATAACAATGACAAGAATGGAAAGTCGGTGATTGAGGGTGAAGATTTTAGACTCTTACCTTGTAAGACGATCTTCAACCACACACACAAAAAAATACTAAGGCTATGTTTGGCAGACTAGCTGATAAGTTAACTTATGACTGATAAGGTAGCTGGTGACTGATAAGGTAGCTGATGACTGATAAGGTAGCTGATGAATAAGTTACGTTTGGCAAAAACTAGCTGATAAGGTAGCTTATGATTGTAAAATGACAAAAAAAGGCATGTTTAAAAATTGATAATATAAAAAGTAGAAGGATAAATTTGGAATAAAAAATAAAAAGTTTCATAAGTCACCTAAACGCTAGTAGGAGTAGCTTTTCAAAAAGCTAGCTTATAAGTCAGCTTATAAATTAACTTATGGTCCATCCAAACATGTACCTGACTTATAAGTTACCTTATTTTTACCAAACAATGCCTAAAAATGATGAGATCATTCAACACTAAAAATAAATTAACTTCAACCGCACACAAAATAAAAAACACTGTAAATCATATTTAATATTATAATAACAATAAAATAATATATAATAAGTTAATCTTATACTATTTTGTCATAATAATTGTAATAGCTAGTATTGTTAATTAACAATTAGTTATACATATTAAAATTTTATTGATCAAATTACAATATAAATAAGTAACGCCTTAAGCATATCCTACATCGTCGTGGACCGGAGTGATGTTGGGTTCATAAGTAATAGTTTGACCTTCTTAACAATAACGCGTTTTGGGGCCACAAGCACGTCAGTTTCTTGAAACTTTGAGGTTAAGCGTGTTTGGGTGAGAGTAGTACCAGGATGGGTGACCTCCTAGGAAGTTCTCGCCAGATTGCCAGAAACAAAGCCATAAGCCAGTGAGGCAAAGGGGACAATATCGTGTCAAGGTAGACAATGTGTTATAAAATATTCATATTTTCTTTTATTTTCTTTCTTTTCTTTTTTTGTATATTACAATATAAATATGTATCACTTTAGGCATGTCCCATATTGTCTATTAGTGTTGTGGTGGGGTGGATAAGACTTGGGGGGTTCATAGCGCCCAACCCGGGTTCGAATCCTTCCATGCCAACCTGTGGACATTTACGAAGGAGCATGTTTTAACCCTGATCTTGTCGAGGATTAGTCAGGTCATAGGCTGAGACACTCCTCTAAAAAATATAATTCAAAATTATAAGGAATATAGATATATATATATATATATTGAAACATAATAAAAATATTATTTAAAACATTAAGTAATACAATTACTAATAATAAAACAATAAAATAATAATATACATATAGAGAGGCCATGAATAGTGGACCTCTATATTTGAAGGCTTAAAATAGCTACCTTCATTTTTGTGTTTCTTTTTAGTGTGGGATTGGGGAGGTTTTGGCCTCTATTTTTATGTGTTGAAGGTGGGTTAAGGTGGGTTAGAGAAGTCCTAAGCTTTTACATTTGATAAATTTTACTTTTAATAAAACATTTAAACATTCAATTAAATTAACTTGTCAAAAAAAGTTTTGCTTAGTAGATAACTAAGTTGAGTTGGGTTTGACGTGCAACAATATAAGTTCGTGTTACGGATCTAAATATTTAAATATTCGACCTTAAAGCAAAGAAACACAACATTTTGGAGAGAGAAGTCGATTTTCTTGATCTTGAGATATATAAATGACTATAACATTTAAGCTATTTGACCATGACAACTTGATCGCCAATCACAAACAACTACCCATCAGTCAGTGTTGGAGTTAGGACAACTGATCAAGAATGATTTAACGTTAATGCCGACACTAAAAAATACCAAGCTTGACACAGTGTCAAAAAAGAACCTCCTATTAAAAGGACCTCGAATTTGACCCTTAAAAAAGGACCTTCTATTTCCTTTTTCAAAATTATAGTCCATACTTAATTCACATTAATCTTGTTACCATATGCATAATAACATAATATTTCTTTAATGATGTCTTTTTTCCCTAAAAGTTAAAACAGTGTAGGAAAGACGTAAGAAACTATAGTTGATTTACAACGTTACTTTTTTGGAAGTATCCATGCAAAGTAGGTTATGGAATCGACACGAGCAAAGAGTCTATAGATACGAGCAAGTCAACGTTCGATCACGAAAATTCAAATAATTAGGTGAAGTTGATGTATGTATTTTCTATATTTCTTTGTAGTTGTTTTTATGGTCTAAAACTACGAATTAAAAAGGTATTATAAGAGAAAATAATTAAAGGGTGACAAAAGTCCAAAATTAGAAAGAAAAAGAATGGCGTATGAATTGGTTCGATTGACCCACGACCATTTCCACTTTCCAACGAAAAAACGTTGATATGTTCTTGACTTTGATTGGGTCAATTCATAAAACAAGAAAAGGAAAACCATAATCTAATTTTGATTTTTAAACTTTTTTGAATTTAGGGATATTAATGGGTTGTTTGCGAAAAATTTATTGGACATCATTTATAGCTACATGACAAGTATTGAAAAATCTTACACCGAGAACATATACTAGAGAGAGAAGACTCTTCTTTGCTTCATGCTTACTAGGTGAGTGATCAAGGTCAGTATTATGGTTTTGGATGCCTTGAGCGGAGAGTAAATGAAATGTCCCTAATTCAAGAAACATATAACACATACTTTTAAGAAGTTTGAAACCTAGTTGAACTCTTGTACAAATTTATAGAAAGATGTCACCTTTCTTTGGGAGAAAGAGTAGATTCAAGGTAAAAGGGAAACGTTCACCCAAAAATAACCAATATGAACAAACCACTATAGCAGAATGCAAATGTTGGTTCAGTTAATAAGTATAATATGACTCGTGAATAATAAGCAATCCACAAATGATGTAAAAGACAATATCAAGACAAAAAATTAAGACACAAATACATATAACAAAAATGAGACATCGAGATTTAACCAAATACGAAAATCAAATAAACATCAAGAAACTAAGAAATAAAAGACATTGGTTCAAGCTTGAAAGAAACTAATTGCGATTTGAAAACTAAGAGTAAGAGCCGAGACCGAGGGTTAGAAGATGAGTCATAGTGAGAGGCTAAGAGAAGAATGTTGAGAGCAATATGGGCATTGGCAATGTTGTGCATCGTAGGTGAAGGGTAGAAGGCCAGTCATGAGTTGTAAGGGCAAAGGTGAGAGTGTGAGGTCAAACACGGTAACATTTAAAAATAAATCTGATTAATAAGCCTAATAACCCTATTTGATTGTTGAGTTGTGATTTCCAATGGGCGTTGATGCCTTGGGCTACCGCCCTCAGCACTAGGGTCTCCCCTGTAGAAATGTGTAAACAACCATCATATGTAAATCAGTAAAAAAAAACATTTAAAGATACATATGTGAACCAACTTGAATAACATGCAATATTTGTCCACGTATTCATCTTTAAATAGATTTTATCCTTTTTTTAGTTATTGGCGGCATATAAGTTTTATCTTAGTCTTTCCTTAATGATGTTTATTTTTCTTATTGGAACCTTCCACTATAAAAATGATTAGTCATATAGTATTCAATAGTCAAAATATAGTAGTTAATTTTTTAATATATAGCTTAGATTTAATATTCAAGTTAATCATTTATTACATGTTTTTAATCAATAAGTAATTTATTAATAGATTAGTTAGCGTAATAATATAAACTAATAAAAATCAATATTTTATTCAAAAACTCAAACTCATGATAATGTATATGTATATTGTAAAGTATGTAACAATATTATAAAATGGCATTACAAAATTAAGAATTTTTTTTTTTGGAAGAGGTATCCTAGACCAATTGGGCCAGACTAATCCTCGGCAATTTTTGGGCCGAAGCCCGACTGCTAAAGCATGCAGCCGGGGTCGAAGCCCGTACCTTAGAATGCGTCTCCAAGGCTCGAACTCGGTTCAACCACTATGTAGTGCCAAGCCTTACCACTGGCTAACACTCCTTGGTAAAAAATTAAGAATTTATTAAAAGCTAATTAGACATGAACTTATATTTCGTCCAATGAAAAGGAGGGTAAGCAATTTATTTATTTTTAAAGGGACAAATAATTGTATTATAAGATACAAATGTTAAATGTGAAGGTTTTTTAAATTGGTACGTATCGATATGACTCTTATTCAAACATCTCAATTTACACGTAAGAATAAACAAAAGAATCTAATAAATTTGAGGATAAATCACAAATCTGGTCCATATGATTATGACAAAGGGTTTGTTTTTCTTGGTAGCCAACCCACAAGCCTCCAAATCCGAGTTATCACATCAGCTTTACCCAGAAGCCCTCACCAAACCTGAAATAGGACACTGCCCAAATACTCATATATATATTTATATATATATATAATATATATATATATATATATAAGAGAGAGAAGAAGAGGAAAGTTCAAATGTGAACCACTTTTTGGTTGTGAACGTGAAGACAGCCGAGAACGCAACACGTGGCGACTTTGAGTGTGGTCCCCCTCTTTAATTCAATGTCCTCCCATGAATCGTGCCTAGTCATCCGCCGTGGATCTGACGTGGCGCATAGTGATCGGCCACATGTCGTACTATGGGTTGTCCTCACGTTCACAACCAAAAAGTGGTTCACATTTATATATTTCAAGAAAAGAAAAAGAGAAAGAAGGAGAGTGTGAGGGAGGGAGCCAACGGGTAGGAGCGGGCACACAAGCCGACATGTCGAGCCTGCTCGTGGCTTACGTATGGCGTAGCGGAATCCCCCACATTACCCGGCGGGCGCTACCGAAAGGGCCTTATGGGGTTTGTTAAAAATAACACTTCTTGTCTCTCACAGTTTTAAAGTTATAATATCATCTTAGCATCTCTGAAAGTTTCTCTAAAATAAAATAAAAAATTAGTATTTTTGACATTTTTTGGTTCAAAGAGATTTTTCAAAATAGAAAAAGTAAAAAGAGAGTAAATTTCTTAAATTTTGAAGATATCTCAATGAGGTTTATTACATCACAATATATCATCCACCAATAAAAATCTTGAAATGAAATATAAATGAAAGATATGATACTATATGTCATATTTGTTAATATAAGTAATGATATAATATTTTGAAAACTTTTTGAAGAATCTTTTGGAGATATCTTAAAAGCATCTAGATTTGATCCCTCTCTAACGGTAGTAAAGACTTCGTTAAATAAGGGATATTTTTGTTGTTTTTATCGATATTTTTCTTTGTTTTTAATCCAGTGACCACAATAGTCATCTTATAATTTTAAAAGACGTTAAATTTGTGACCATGTTGGTTCAAGTCAATAGGCCAAACTGCAAAAAAAGAATACGAAAACCCGACTTCTGTCCATCCCTTGCAACGCCAAAGAACATTCGTGCACGATTAACAAATATAGAAATCTTTCAACACGAGAAAACGTGTACCTTCAACGTTCGAACACGAAGATATACGTTCACTTTTACATTAATACGCCAAATATGGCAAACCCGACTGAAATAATAATAGCTGAATCGTGATGTCCTAACAGTTACGGCCAAACTCATGTGATCAACTACGGCTAACGGATCGCAACAGACGGTTTGCTCTGCAGCTCTAAGCTCATTCACTTCCAAAAAGACGAAAACCACACTAATTTATGAAGAAATAACGATTAAGGAGCACCTGTCACCCCCGGAAACAGTTCTGAGATCTTATTGAAGACATCCATAACCTGAAACACACAAAAAAAAAAAGAACACATTTGTGTCTTTATAAATTATAACATCTTTTTTAAGATTATATAATATCATATAATACGCACGGATTTAGGTGTAGCGTGTATTACATAGTTTGTCTATAGAACGATCGTTCGAAAGTGGATCTAAACTGTGACCTTTAAATGACACGATTTTGAAACTATAACGTTAAAGCGAATCTGCTCAAATATATAACGGGTTTCAAGTTTGAAACCCCTCTGCTAGCCTCAGACACTGAGTCGGCTCTGAAATGCCTCCTCACATGTGGGGCTGGTCGGGGTTGCTGGTAATCAACTTTTTTGCTCAAAATTAATTTTCTTTTCTAAAAGAATGAATGAAGTATGATTCAATCAAAGAGAGGAGACGTGTTCCTAAGAGTTTTTTTTGCCTTACCTCCTTGTCGTTTTGGTACTTCATGATGCTCATAGGGTTTTGAGAACACTGCAAACAAAAATCGCGTTATTGCTTGGTAGAAATTACTCAACCGTCCCAGAAACAAGGGTCCACATTTCTATTTTAGTTTGTCCCAAAATAAGTGTCCACTTTCAAGAGTATTAAACTACTTTCCAATTATACCCTTAATAATGAGATGAAGAAATTCAATATTCCCTCAGATATTAATGGCAAAATTGTCATTGTGGACGTTTATTTTTGGACGGAGGGAGTAATAAGTATATTAGGATGGAGAACATACATCCATGATGGCTGCTTGAACTCTTGGATTTTGAAATGCCATGGCCACATCGGGATTGGCCATGATTTTAGAAATAACTTCTTCCGGGGTAAGTCCTATTTGATCTTCAACAACAATGACCAAAACAAAGATACAAGTAAACGTCAATAATCCATACACAGAATGAAAACCGAAAATATTTTGAAAACCTCGAAACCAACTGTTTCATGTACTGTTATACATGATGAATAACTCTGGTGAATATCATACATTTTAATTATTCATGATATCATGTCTTTTCATTATGTATATTCATCATGAATAAAGAATAGATAGTTGGTTCCCACTTCCCAGGTTCTCAAATTGTTTGCTGGCTCATTTGAGCTGTCTCTACCATTATATATAAGAGAGATACAAAAGTTCGGCTGCAAACTCGTTTTTCATTCCAAACAAGAGACCAGCCGAGAGCGTGATACGTGTCACATTTAGTATTAATAACAAAGGTGAATGTCCATGCATTATTCGTGATGAATAATATAGCATTAGAATGCATGAACATTCACCTTCATTATTCATACTGAATGTGGACACGTGGCGCACTCTTGGTTGTCCTCAGGTTCACAATGCTAAACGAGTTTTCAATTGAACCCACCCCTATTTCTTTGTAAGCTCAAAATGTGAGAGCTTACCAAATTGCTCCTTCACCTCGGGACTGCTAATATCAAAGTTTTTCAACGAGTCCATCATACGGTTGTCCCATTCGGGGCTTCCCCCCATGCTATTTCTGAAAAGAAACTAACGGTCATACAAGAAACCGACCCTAAAAATCTTTGTTCAAACTTAGATATTCAATCTAGATGAGGGATAATACACAAGTGCAACTCGTATCGAACAATATATACATGAAGTCAAGAAATAACAATAAAAGGAGGCAGAGAGTGAAGTCAAGAAACAAAAACCGATAAGATATAATTAGGAAAAAGAAAAGGAAGTCTCAAATTAAATACTGAAATCGAATGAAAAGCTTACAGCATATCCTGCAGTTGTTGACGATATTGTGGGTTCTGAAGCATCCCTGTTTTAGCAATGCATCATATTAACAACGTAAATTTTCAAATCTCACTCGTTACCCAAGAAAAGAAACAGATAACATATTTGTATTGAAAGATACCGACATTTGAAGGAGGTAGGGTTCCTCATCTCTTCTGGAAGATAGCTGGAAAGAACAAAGTTATAGCTCATAAAAACTTGATTATCCAATCTCAAATCTTAGGTTATAACTAAATTAAAATCAATGAACAATTAAATGCAGATACCTGTTAATTATGAACGAATTAGATGCTACTATGAAACAGTAAAAGGACTTACGGGTAGACCATCTTTTGTACAGTTGGATCCTCCATCATCTTCTCCAAAGCTTCCACTGACATAACAGGACTTGTTGAGTCTGTTCCATTATTTATAACACTAGGTTAGTCTCTTACTTGATATATATGTATACATATATATAATTATATATACGGTTGGGTTCCCGTGTGAGCAGTGCCAAATTTGATGAGAAGCATGAGAAGTGGTTATCAACCATTGGATGAGAAACGGATGAGATGCACCGAATCAATTCCCTTCTAAAACGCGCATGGGAGGGCATGAGATTATAATAGATCAAGAATTCAGATCCACTTCTCATGCGATCCTTTGCCTATATGTGTATATCCACATAAATATATGAAGGAAAGTTCTGTCGTGAATCTGATTTTCGTTGCAAACCAGGGGGCAACCAAGAGAGACATGTGTCCCCATTCATCATGAATAATAATGGATGTGATTTTTTTTAATCGCATTCATGATGAATTAACTGGACGTATGGGGTGCTCTCATTGGTGCCTCGTTTCATAACAGAAATCAGATTCTCAACAGAACCTGCCAATATAGAGGGAGGTTCATGAGAAAACCCCCAAAAAAATGAAAAACTAAAGAACACTCTGGTAAACATTTATTTGGACAGTATGCACATATGCATACAAGTACAAATTGCTTACGAAATTACTTGTGTGAACATGTTCATTCCATCCAGATGAAATGTTACCACTTACCAGGGGTGTTACTCAGTTTTTCGTTTTTTTTAACTTTTTTTGTGGTTTTCCCATATATATATATATATATATATGCCTCGGGATGTAGTTTATTGTAATTATACCAGGATATAAGAAGAAAAGATTATCAAGTTTTCTAGTTACCTTTGAACGAAGCCTGCTCAAATGGACCATCCATCGGCTTAGAAGCAGATCCATTTTGGGAAGCCTTCATTTCAAAAACAAATTATTCATTTATATGAAATTAGATATTAACCCGAATCATAATTCACCACCAAACTCTTACTTGCTTAGCAAATTGAGAATCTTTCGAAGATTCCGTCTTCGCAGATTCCTCAAAGTTCCCAAATGGACTTGTTTGCAACGTTTCCTCAGGAGACACATCAACAAAAGCTGCAAAATTTTGCATCATAAATTCTATCCAAAATACAAAAAGAAGAAAACCCTTGAAGGGATTACACCCACCTTCAAAAATAACTATTAACATTTCAACCTCCCAATGGACTATGCTGTTAATATCAGTGATATATCGGATATCGGACCTACTAAAATATCAGCTCCAATAATATAGACAATATTTGCCAATACTTCGGCGTTGTATACCGATATTTGGAGAGGGTTTTTTGGGCCTTTTTTTTAATAAGTACTGGGCTTTTTTATATATTTACTTGGGCCTTTTTTAATGATAGTCAACTAGTCTAAGTTTCCATCTGGATCTCTTCTAGCTATCCAGTCGACGCCTTCTTCACAGCCTGACTTCTTCTACTCGACTTCGATAGCCGTTTATCAGTTTATGAACACTTTTTCTATTTTGTTTTGTGAAACTTGTCAAAGTTATCGTTTTGATATCGAAATTATATTTTTTAATAATGCATATGATATATTTATGGATGCATACATATATAACTCTAAGAAATATCATACGAGCAGCTATTTTTGGACCGATATACCACCGATATAACCGATATTTTAAATATCGGTCCTAACCGACATATTTTTGTATTTTGACCGCTATAACAGCATAGCCAATGAATAACATATGTTTTTCAAACGAAATTGGAAAGATGATAATAACATACCAGATTTCTTCGGCTCCTTCGGTGATTCAATGTCGTCTTTAGAACTTGTGGGTTCGGGTGCTGCCTCTGGTTTGGTAGGAGGGACGTCTACAGTCAACGTCCGTTGAGAAGCAGGTCCAGATGAGGTGGTTGACCTCGGTGACTGTGGTGGTGGTGAGGAAACGGGAAAGGTGATCCAGGTGAAGACGCTGTTGAGCCCGGGGCTGTGGGTGTCGGAAATGGAAAAGGTGATCCGGGTGAAAATCCAGCATTTGTAAATTGGTTATTTTGTGAGTCCATCTGCCCCATCATGGTCTTAAAGGCTTGTTGCATAGCATATTTCTGAAATTAAAAGCATATATAAACACTTAAAGAACCCTATAAACTGCACCAAATACGTACGTCACATAGCGATTTTGATCCTTTTTTTTTTACTTTTTAATTTTTTTTGCCTTTTAGTGTTGTACTTTTTAGTTTTTAGTAAAGAAACATACTTGTATGTGATCTAATGGTCTTGTATCAATTAAATAGTAAAAAACACATATCTATATATGATATACAGATTGGCCGTCAAAAGTCATGCCTTGAAAAGGGTCATCCCCACAATAGAACACGAGGGCTTAAAGTTTCATAATTGATTTTGCTCATTTGTGAATTGTGATCCCAATATGCAATCATGCAAACACTTGCAAATATGGTATAATACCTTCCAAGAGGGAGGATCAAACGAGAATAAGGTCAAAATTGGAAGACATGAAAACGGTCAAACCAATGTAATTTTGCACTGAAATCACATACGGTTATGGAATACGGTCAAACGCACAAGTGCACGAGCAACTTGGCCTGCAACCTAGACCACGGCAAAGATAGTGTGTAATGGCATGTGATTTTAGTGTATAATCACATGCGATTTGGTCATTCTCGTGTTCTCTTATTTGATCATTGTTCTCGTTTGAACCCGACTCTACCTTTCAATGCCTAAAGCAGTAGTAGTTTGCTCATATAAGATTACAAAACTCTGTATGTAGAACTTTACCTTTAAATATGAAGCCGCCTGCCATTTAAAACAAAAAATTAGTCAAACTTAGAGTTAGGTGCAGCGAATCTCATAAGAAACAAATATATTCTTGAAGAAAGTATGAGCAAAAAATTCTCATACTCACCCATGTAAAAACTGCCGATAGCGCAACACCGACTCCCACCCAAAAGAGAGGAGAGCCTCTACAAACATGATCAAAAGTCAAGTTCAAGTTTTACTTCAAAAAATCAAGAACAAGTTACAAAATTAGGGGAGGGCACGTAATTAGTAATTACACTTGAGAAGATGGGGGCGGCACTGCAATTTGTGGGGCCGCACCAACTGAAGACGTATGTTGATTGCTTGAAGAACCAAGTCTAGCAAAGCAAGCTTTCCCCAGCCTCTCCAGTTCTATTCACATGTGAATTCATTTAGATTCAAATCGCAACTCAACAAAAGTAAGTGATATCAAGTTTGATAATATTGGAATGATAGAACAAGGCAAAAATGAATACACAAATTTTGTGGTCAATACAAGTCAACTACTACTTGGTCCTAAGAAAGCAGGGACCTTTGCTTAAAACCTCCATATCTAAGTTTTGTACTCTCAAGTCCTTTTCGACTAACTTTATCTATACCAAGTTATATAGAAGTATTAGTTTGCACTCAATTATGCATTTTAAGTGATAACCATCAAAATAACTTTCTATGTTGTTTAAATAGTCATTATAGATGAATAAGACATGTAACCAAAGAATGCTATCAAGAACCTCAGTTCAAACAATAATGGAATGTGTGCTAATATGAACATGATGTCATTCATGTCTCTTTGCATTGTTTGCTAACCCTCTAAAGGGCGGACCCTAATCTTCTTACTTGCGAAGAGATGTTCTGAATATGGACATTTGTAAGATGAGCTTGATGTAGAAATATATGGTTTTGTTAACTAATGTTTGCGCAATAAAAAAGGTTCTTAACCTTCTAGATCCCCACGTCCATCAAATGGGATGACGAATACTTTCAATGCTTAAATCTACTTAAGAGGTTGTTTAGTTTGCAGAATTCAAAGGAATTTGATTGAATTGGAATGCTTCCTTTGACTAAATTCCTTAGTGATGTTTGGTTCAATGAATGAACTTGATGGATTCCATTGAATTCCACAATTTTTAAGGAATTCATCGCTCATTGGCTTATGTGAAGGAATTGGATTCCTACCAAACCAAATGCATGGTCAAATTCCATTCTAGTTCATTCAAAGTCAAATTCCTTCGATGGATTCCAATTCCATCAAATTCCATTATGCGAACCAATTGCCTCCCTAGGGGTTGCTTGGTTGATTTTCCATTAAGTCCCTGTATGGATAAAGATATCTGTGTGGATTAGTATGTCTGTATAAACTGAGAAGATTTTTGTTTGTAAGGGTTTTTTTAAAGAGTGAAGGAGTGGTTTTCCACCAGGGAGGGACGAGCGTGGAAAAACTTGGCTTTCTGGAAAAAGCCCCCCCTAAAAGCTTACTAAACAAGTCTCTTTCTATATCATTAAGCCCCTACCAAACAATCATTTATATCTAACCGAATAAGCTTCGAATCCCATTAAGCTCGATAAGCTGCCAAACCAACAAACCCTTGTACAATGTCCATCTTAAAAGCAAACATTACACAAAAGCAGGATACAATAATAATATAAGTCATTCCTTTTTTCTTCCAAACATATATCCAAAAAAGCTTCCAACTTTAACTTACAATCTCAAACCCAGTATATCTTATATCCAAAAAACTTAATAAACATTATTTTACTTCTAACACTTGTCACCAAAATCAATCTAATAATTGCATAAACCCTTACTTCAAAATTCTACATTTTTTCAATTCCATATCATTCTCAAACACAACATTGCCCATATCTATACATAAAATCATCCACATACAAAAATACATACACCAACTGATTCAGATTTCAGACCATTAATACCAAATAAAACTTCAAATTTCAAACACCAAATCAAAAAAAGCAAATAATTTACCATTCGATTTGCTATCTGCTGTCGAAATTGAGCCCTGGGGTTTGGAAACAGCCGAAATCGAAGTCGTGAATTTGGAGAATTTGCTACTTCTGGTTGGGATTTTGAAGGAGCAAAACAAGGGTTTTTTGTTGGTTGAGATTATTATGGAATCGGTTCGAGGGTTTGCAGTAGTAAGACCTGATACTAGCTTATGAGAAGAAGCATAAACGGCAAGAGAATCCATCAATTGGGAAGATTGTTGAAAGATTAGACAACAAAAGAAGTGTAGAGAATTGGAATTGGAATTGAAGTTGAAAATTTGATTATTGGTATGAAGATGAAGATGAAGATGAAGAAAAAGGGGGTTTTTTTATTGTATTGTGTTGTTCTTTCTTCTATATCGGCGACATCTCTAAAACTCGATAAACCTCATCGTGTTTATTAAGCTCATAGACACGACAAATTCTCCCCAAGGGTTTTTTTGCAACTCTTTTTTTTTTTTTTTACTATTTTTTTAATTATTTTTTTACGGCAGATAAACACACATGTCCCGATCGAAGTCAAAGAGGTACTTGGGATCCATTCGAGCACCCGACTAATTTTCAGAGACCATGGAAACCGTTACCGGCCCATAGTCTCACCCATGCCCAGCTCGAAGGTCGACCCATGAACTGGGGTGTCGCCTCATGTTACCTCTTTGAATTGAACCCAAGTAGACATGGATATCATTCACTGTCTTCCTCAGGAGTTACCAACCGTTAAGCTACAAAAGAATTGACAAATGTCCTTAGGTTCGAACTTGGATGGGCACTATATAACCTCCAAACACTAACTACTCCACTGTAACTTAAACTTATTCTAGCTTCTACTTTTTTTTTTAATTTTTAAATAAAATCGTTCTGGGTTCTATTTTTAGAATTAGTGTAATTGCATAATGTAATGTACATGTTGGTTTTAATTTTCTTTTTACTTTTTATTGGTTAAGCATTATGTTTTGTTATATATATTTGTTTAATGTAGTTGTTTATTTGTGATTTAATTTAAGTTTAAATGTTTAATCATGACGTAATTTATTTTAGATTTAATAATGTAATATTATATTATATATCTATCTATATATAATAAAAGAGTAACTGATTTGACACGTGTCGTTCTCTGTGGGCCGAATTGCTACGTGTCGCGTTCTGGTGAGCCGGTTTCGGTTATCAAAACAATAAATAAAATAATGTAAAAGATAAATACTACTTTCAAAAATCCTCTACATACGTGTCGTTCTCTGTGGGCCGAATTGCCACGTGTCGCGTTCTGGTGAGCCGGTTTCGGTTATCAAAACAATAAATAAAATAATGTAAAAGATAAATACCACTTTCAAAAATCCTCTACATAATTAAATCAAATGGTTTAAAAAATCCTCTACATAATTAAATCAAACCTTTTAATCCAAACTATAGATAAATATGAAAACAATAAATAAAATAATGTAAAAGATAAATACCACTTTCAAAAATACATAATTAAATCAAACAGTTTAAAAAATCTTCTGCATATATTTGTGTAAATTATTATTTTTCATTGGTGATATAAAGAATTAAAAATATTCTTTCTATTTTCAGAGTACAAATTTCTAAGAGTTTTCCAAAGTTGAAAAATCTTACTTTTCCTATTTTCTTAATTCTTAAGAAAATTCCATCTAACTTGTTGGAACAAAAAAATATAACTCTTTAAAAATTTTCATTTTTTAATACAAACTATAGATAAATATGAAACAATAAATAAAATAATGTAAAAGATAAATATCACTTTCAAAAATCCTCTACATAATTAAATCAAACAGTTTTAATCCAAAAATACACACCTCAATCTCAATTTCTCAATCTCAATCTATAAATACCCCTTCCAATCTCTCAATCTCACAATCTCAATCAATTGCTGCAACTCTCTTAATTAAGTCACTATCAATTACACATACACACACAAAGGTAATTAATCAAACGCTCTTTAATTTTTATTTTTTCCTACACATGATGATATGATTATGATGATTCTATTCATGTTTATAGTCCAAGTTGGAGTTGTTGATTTCTCGTATGTGACTTTGTATTTATGGTCATTGATTACACTTTTTGTGTTATTTTGTATTACAAACGCTTTTCAATTTTTATTTTTTCCTACACATGATGATATGATTATGATGATTCTATTCATGTTTATAGTCTAATTTGGAGTTGTTGATTTCTCGTATGTGACTTTGTATTTATGCTCATTGATTACACTTTTTGTGTTATTTTGTATTACAAAAATAGTTCTAATTTTTTATTTTTTTTAATCTTTTGAAATTTTACCATATATATATATATATATATCATTTTATCACACATCCTATTAAATATTAAACTTCAACCTTTTAATTCAACTATTTTATTTTAAAATTATTAAACTTTATCCTATTAAATATTAAACTTCAACCTATTAATTCAAGGGATTACTTCTTCAAAATGTATCCAACTATCCCGAATATACTATTGTATGTATCCACCTAAAAAAACTCCTTTTGTATTATATCAAACTTTATTTTTTAGTTTATTGTGTGTATTTTTGATACACACAATATTATATTGGGGGATAGTTGGATACACATAATAGACTAAAAAATACACATAATAGACTCAAAAATAAAGTTTGATATATACAAAAGAAATTTTTTTAGGTTGATACACACAATAGTATATTGGGGATAGTTGAATACATTTTGAAGAAGTAATCTCTTAATTCAACTATTTTAGATTCAAAATATTTTATCTCTATCAATTTAAATTTTAAATTAATCTACCTATTTTATCTCTATCTATCTCAAATTACTCGTATGATTTTTTAATTAAATTACCCCGTGTATTACACGGGATAAAACCTAGTATATATATATATAACAATTAAGTATTGTATTATAACTCAGTAATTATTTTTATTATATTTTAATTTTTTATATTTAAACATGAGGCATTTATCATGTGTTTGATTATGATTATGTGTTAGTTATTAATTCATATATGTAGCTCAAAAAAGCTATGCTCACACATGTTGTATCAATAAACAATACTTGATGCATAAAAAAATTAATTTTAAAAGTTTATCTCAAATGTTTTATAAAATAGTATACATATGGATTAAAACATATTCAAATACGCATTTTCTTTACCATCGAGATTGGGAGTGAACTGGTTATAAATCAACACTAGACCATTTAAATTGGTTTGATTTTCGGTTCCATATAAGTTTTATTTATAGTTGGGCTAACTAATATACACCCCTGACTAGAAAAAAAAAATAAGACCAAAAACTAGTCTGAAAAGACCTAAGACCGAGTGAGCGTGAAACCCAATATGGACTCGGTCTCATTAAAGCCTAATGACAACAGATTTTGGGGAGAAGAGACGGGCCTAAGCTCAAGTTAGAAAAATCTGCCCCAATTAAGCTTAACAAAAGTTGATAAAGCTCGGTCTAAAAAAACAGACTAGGGTCTTTTTCAACCCTAAAATCCCGGTCTGACTTGGTGTTTTTTATTTACTCACCGAAAATAGGTCTGGAAAGGTCTTACCATGGCACTTTATATATCTAATTGTGCTAAAGGTGTTTGGATGTCGGTTATATGTATTATTAGATAATTGATAATAATAATAATAATAATAATAATAATAAAGCATGGCATATCAGTTTGTGTTTTGATGTATTTTTGTCACAAGTTGTTATAATTATTGGTACTGAGCATGCGTTGTGTTAACGACTCGATTATCTAACAAGTTACTTAAGTTAAAAAAATTCTTTAAGTTAGTAATTATCGAGATCAAATTGATCTCAAACGTAAAACAATTTTATTTTAACTTAATGAAATGGGCCATGTAATTCCAACGTTTGATTTGGTTTACTATATGGCTTGATGAATAATTTTAATATTAAGCCATACGAGCATACAATTTTTGGATAAGAAAGTTGTTAATTGAACTTGAACTTGACCCAATAAGCAAGTTAATTAGTCTTAAGGTTGAGCCCACGATTTGAGGTGAGGGCTCCCAAGTCCGATGAACGTGAGCCCCTCTCTCTCTCTCTCACACACACACACACTTTCCTCCGTTTTCACATTATATATATATATATATTGGGTATTAGGGCTTGTGAGTAGTGATACTCCTATTTCGGAATTGGTGAAAGCTTGCGGGTAAAGTTGACGCGAGAGTGATATCACACCTCGACTTTACGGGCCTGTGGATTACGCAACCGAGGGCTTTACATATACATTAATAAGGGCAATATCGTCATTTTATAAACTGAACCCTCTACCACTCTACACAGAAAAACATGGGCCCAAAGTGAGGTTTTCTCATCACTTTGCAGATTTCCAGAAACAAAAGAAAAAAAGAAAAGCAAAAAATAAAAATAAAAATTTTTAGGGCTACCAACAAACCATCCGCAATTGCCATCAAGATTCTTGCTTGAATGCAATCAATCCCTCTTTCGATTCATCATCATCTTCAGAGAGATCTCCACCTTCAAATTCAAAGGTAAAATTTCCCCCTTTTCAACTCTCTCTTTATTTCCAATTTCCGCCATTATCGTTTTCACACCCCCAAATTGCTTCACTCACTTCGAAACCCACTTCGAAATCGAACACCTTCACACCGTTCTTCGATTACCCACTCGATTTTAGGTCGTTTTAAGCTTACCCATTTGAAGAAATCCCCCAATTTGTATCGTTTCATGGCTCGCAAGATTTCTTGAAGTTGCGAAAATCGCAATAGAAATTGATCGATTTTAGGGGTTTTTAAGCTTACCCATTTCAAGAAAACCCCCAATTAGGATCCTTTCATGGCTCACAAGATTTCTTGAAACTGTAAAAAATCGTAATCGAAATTGGGAGATTTTAGGGGTTTTTAGCGATTTAGGGTTAACAATTACATGATGGCTGATGATTCTTTACCGGAAATCGCCGAACCATCGCTCGTGAGCTTAACGGATGATCAACAACAACAACAACAGATTGATTTGGTGGATTTCACGAATCATGCTTTAGTTATCGGCCAGGAATTCCCGGATGTCGAAACTTGTAGACGGGCGTTGAAAGACATCGCGATCGCGTTGCATTTCGATCTCCGGATCGTTAAATCGGACCGTAGTCGGTTCATCGCGAAATGCTCGAAAGAAGGGTGCCCGTGGCGGGTCCACGTGGCGAAATGCCCGAATGTCCCGACTTTTTCGATCAGAACGCTTCACGGCGAGCATACGTGTGAAGGCGTCCGAAACCTCCACCACCAGCAAGCCTCGGTTGGGTGGGTCGCGAGATCGGTTGAGTCGAGAATCCGGGATAATCCCCAATACAAACCGAAGGAGATCTTGCAAGATATCCGCGATCAACATGGAGTTGCAGTTTCCTATATGCAAGCTTGGCGTGGAAAGGAGCGGAGTATGGCCGCATTACACGGACCTTCGAAGAAGGGTACCGCCTTTTACCGAATTATTGCGACCAAATCCGGAAAAGTAACCCGGGATCGGTAGCGTCGGTTTTTTCCACCGGACAGGATAATTGTTTTCAGCGTCTTTTTATATCGTATCGGGCATCGATCGTCGGGTTTTTGAACGCGTGTCGACCGCTTTTGGAGCTCGATCGAGCCCACTTAAAAGGGAAGTATTTAGGCACCCTTATTTGCGCTTCGGCCATTGACGGTGATGACGGTTTGTTTCCGCTAGCATTTGCGGTGGTTGATGTAGAAAGTGACGAGAATTGGATGTGGTTTATGTCAGAATTACGTAAGCTTCTAGGAGTCAACACCGAAAACATGCCGAGATTGACGATTTTATCTGAACGGCAACGCGGGATGGTGGAGGCGGTGGAGACCCATTTTCCGACCGCTTTCCACGGGTTTTGTTTACGATATGTGAGCGAGAATTTCCGGGACACATTCAAGAACTCGAAGCTCGTGAACATATTTTGGACCGCTGTTTATGCCCTTACTCCGGCCGAGTTTGAGAGCAAGATATCGGAAATGCTCGAGGTCTCGCAAGATGTGATCTTGTGGTTCCAGGAGTTCCCGCCGCAGCTCTGGGCGGTGGCGTACTTCGAGGGCGTCCGTTATGGTCATTTCACGTTGGGGATCACCGAGCTTTTATACAATTGGGCGTTGGAAGGCCACGAGCTCCCGATTGTGCAGCTAATGGAGCATATCCGCCACCAATTGACGACGTGGTTTGAGACCCGGCTCGATACCGGAATGCGGTGGAACTCGATCGTTGTTCCGTCCGCCGAAAAACGGATCCTCGAAGCGATCGCTGATGCCCGGTGCTACCAGGTTTTACGTGCAAACGAGGTCGAGTTCGAGGTCGTGTCGACCGAGCGGACGAACATTGTCGACATACGGAGCCGGGTTTGCTCGTGCCGGCGGTGGCAGTTGTACGGGCTTCCGTGTGCGCATGCCGCGGCTGCACTGATATCGAGCGGAAAAAACGCGCACGTGTTTGCCGATCATTGTTTTAAGGTCGAAAGTTATCGGGAAACGTATTCGCAGATGATATATCCAGTTCCGGACAAGAGTCTTTGGAAGGATCTTGGTGAAATCGGAGGCGGGAAATCGGACGTCGTGATCCGCCCGCCGAAGACGCGGAGGCCTCCGGGTCGGCCGAAAAAGAAGGTTCTTCGTATTGAGAGTTTGAAGCGGCCGAAAAGGATCGTTCAGTGTGGCCGTTGCCATATGTTGGGACACTCGCAAAAGAAGTGTGCGATGCCGATGTGACATCGATATCCGTTTGTTCTCTTATCCTTCTTTTAATATCGGTTACTTTTTGGTTCGTTTTTTTTGACAATCGGCATAGAGTTGTGTATGTGTATGCTTAAGAAGTTGCGAAATAAGTTCTTTTATGTTAGTTTTTCATATTGTATATCGTTAGTCGCATTGTTCGATTGTGCACTCCGTTTTGGATACAAAAGAAAGCAATTTGTTTTGGGGCTCGTAATCGGCTAGTTGTTACGCCACTGACGTTTACTTACCAAGGGGAAGTTTAACGACACAAATTGGGTAAGCGTTAACTGTGTAAGAATGAGGCAGTATTATGGACCTTAAGAGGGCCTTGTTAAGCAACATTTTTAAGTGGCTGTTTGGTTGGTTTTCCATTAAGTCATGTATGAATAAAGTTGTTTACATGGATTAATCTATCAGTATAGGTTGGAAAATTTTTTGTTTGGAAGGGTTTTTTCATACATAAAAGGAGAGTTTTTTAATTCGGAGAGACAGGTTTGGACAGAACTTGGCTTTCTGCATAAAGCTCCCTCCTAAAAGTTTACTGAATAAGCCAAATAGTCATGTATAGTTGACGAATAAGCTATTAGTCCCATTAAGCTCATTACGCTGCTAACAAACAGACCCTTAACTGAATAAGCCATTAAGTCCTGTATAGATAAAGTTGTTTGTGTGGACTAATCTGGCTGTATAGATTGAGAAGTTATCGGGTTTGGAGGTTTTTTCATAGACGGACATAGTATCTTCTTTAGTTTGGAAGGACATGTTTGGGAGAAGATTGGCTTTTTGCATAAATCTTCCCCTAGAAGCTTATCGAATAAGCCACTTTATATAATTAAGCCACTACCAAACAGTCATGTATAGCTGACCGAATAAATTGTCCTTTTAAACTTATTAAGTTGCTAACATGTAGGCCCTTAACTATTGTAATGTGGGAATGCTATCATTTGATCTTTCGTGCACGCTCTTCCTAGATTTTTGCGGTTTTATATACTTGCAGGTAGAGAAAAGGTACGTGTACGACTTACCCCCAAATCTTGCTATATGCTTGGTTATTTAGGTGGTTCATAAGCTTTCTGAGTTATTTAGGGGACAAAAACTTGGTGCGACATTTAGATGGGGACAAGATAGGACCCTGTGGGCCAAAAATCAGGAACACGAGACGAGATTGGTAAATTACTAAACTACCCATGCCAGATTAAAACCCCTAAAACCCTGCATAATTCTTTCACCTACCTACCTCACTCATGTCCGTCCAGTCACCCAAGCAGCTTCATCTTGGTCATGGACAGATAACCCAGGTTCATGTCCATAAGCAATGACAATTGCTCTCTGAAGACTCGCTTTTACAGTGGCTCCCTTAGTCCAGTCTGCGTACCAAACGCACCCTCTGGGGTATGCAGTGTGCTATCATGATCGTGTGTACTCGTCTTTTTGGATCATCTAGAAAATGTTGATATTCGAATTTTTTTTCCAAGCGATGATTGCAAGCCTTTATGAAGCCGAAGAAGAGGCATGAGAGGGAAGTTCTCTACTCGGTGCTTGTGGATGTCGGTTTGTTGACCAATGGTGATGGTTTCTTTTGTTCCCATTTCTTTCTTTTTTCACTTGAATGCATTTCCTTTCCCTAAAAGTATCGATTTTCTTGTGCTCCAGATGACGGGTTTTCTTTGCTAGCACCGTATGTGCCAAAAGCCTCTGATAGGCCGGACATTCGGTAAGTTTGCTTCCTTTTGTTGTTCCTACTTCTATTTATTGCTCATTGCCATCAATTTTTCTTGGAGGTTATGACATCCTTTTAGTGATTTGTCTTCCTTTTTTGATATAAATTTTGCAACTTATGACTTCTAATGTTTTCTAGGAATGTTTATGTTCTTTTTTTATTAATGTTTTGTGGGCATTGTAATTGTGTCAAAAAAGGTGTAGTTGCTATAATATCTGACATACAAAGGAAAACAGCCTTAAAGCATGAAGAACTTTAAGCTTTGTTGGATAAAACACAGTTGTGTGTCTTATGCAAAGGTGTTACAGTAGGATGTTAAGACGTTTTTGGGTATCCTAACAGGTTCTTTAAGATACTTTTCTAATAAAGTGTCCGAGCTTTGTGCTTTGTAGGATCAATCCATTTTGTGCGTCTTGTAGATAGGATGTTAGGACGTATATGGGCATCCTAACAAGTTTTTTAGACGCTTCTGAAATTAAGGTATCAGAAGTTCGTGCTTTATAGGACAAAACAATTATGGGTGTTATATAAAGGTGTTACGCTAAGATGTTATATTTGGGCATCCTAACAAGTTTTTTTAAGACACTTTTGGAATAAAGGTTGAGTCTAATGTGACAAAACAATCGTGTGTCTTATATAAAGGTGTTACAGTAGGATGGTAGGACGTAGTTTGGACATCTTAACAAGTTCGTTTTAGACACTTGATTGAAATGAAGTGTCTGGATTCTTGTGTTTTATGGGACAAAACAATTGTGTGTCTTATATAAAGGTGTTACAATAGAATGCTAGGACTTATTTGGGCATCCAAACAACTTTTTTAAGACGCTTTTGAAATAAAGCTTTCTGTTAATATTGTTTGGTTCGGGACCATAAACTTTTGTTGTACCTGTATTGATTTCTTGATTTCTATCTTTACTTGACCCCTTTTATCTCCATTCCAACTTTCGGTTTTAATTGTATGTATCTGCAATCATTGTCGGGTCTTGAACAAGAATTACTGTGTTTGTTTGGTTTGATTGTATGTTGGCAAGAGTCTTGCTTGACAAATTTGGGACATTGATTTTCTTCATCACGTAGAATTGAATCATGATAAAAAGAAGTGTATATAGGTTGTGATGTCGACCGTTTATATAAGTTTCTGTTATTGTGAATAAGCACAGTTGTTTATATATTGTACTTGGTTGGTCAAGTCTTGGGTTCGTACCTTATTGATCATTGGTTCGAGTTTAGTTAGAGTATCTCCGATTCTCACTTCTAAAAGACGCTAAAATGTGGCCTCATTCCCACTAAAACGTATCTATTCAACCATACACTAAAACACAAAATTTGAAAAAACGGGGCTAAATTATCGTTCTTGAAAAAATAGAATTAAAAATTAGATTAAATATTTTCTTATTGAAATATATAACATGTTTTAATTATCTGTCAGTAAAATATAATTTTAATTCTGTTTAACTTGAATAAACGTTTTAAAGATTGTTATATTCGTTTTTTTGATAAGTTAGCGTATTAAATAATAATTAATATTATTAATAATATTTGAAAATAATTAATAGTTAATATTTAATGTATAATTTAATTTAATTAATAATTACTTTTAATTACTATAAAATAATATTTACTAATAATATGTTAATATTAACAAGGGGTATAATTAGAAAAAGTAAAAAAAAAAAACTTCTTAAATGTTATTCTAATTATAGTTATCTACATCTGTAGTCGAGAGTTAAGCTAGCTTATAAAAAAACTTATTTTACTAAACACAACCTTAATTTGATTTTGTTAAAATTAATGAAGAGACATAAATGATTTAAAAGAACTTTGATAGGCTCTATAATTAATTAACTTCTTTAATTAAGGTTTACAAATAAAATTCAAAGTTCCTGATACCTAATTTTGAGTCGTCATAGTAACACTGTTTTAAAATCTAAAAAGTGAAATCATTATTACCTCAATTAATTAATTTCTTATTATATAGTTTAGTTATTTTGTTTAATAACTATTCTGTATACATATTACCATTGAACAATTTTTTGTACTTAATATATCATTAAACTTTATTTTTCTGTACAAATTATATTGTAATTGGTAATAGCCCGTAAACCACCATCTTTCACCCATCCACCACCACCACAACCACCACAGCTGCCACCACCAAAAACACCACCACCGCTGCCACCACCAAAACACAACCACCACCACCTCCACCACCACCATCTTCATATATCTAGAATCGAACCCTAAAAATCGAATCCAACCACCACCACCACCACCACCATCTTCATTGCTGATTTAGGGTAAACTACACAAATAGAGAGAGTTTGGAGGTGGTGGTTTTGGTGGTGGCTGGCGTGGTGGTGGTTTTGGTGGTAGTGGTTGCGGTGGTGTTTTGATGGTGGTGTTTTGGTGGTGGGTGAGTGAAAGATGGCGGTTTATGGGTTATTCCCGGTTACAATGGTATAATGTGTAAAAAAATAGAGTTCAACGGTATATTGACTGTACAAAAAATAGTTTAATGGTAATATGTCTACAAAATGAATAGTTAGTTATCCTCTCACGTCATTACCCTTCAAAATTTAGAAAACAACTTTTTTGAGAAAAATAAATTATGCCTATTGTTATGTTTTTATGTTTACGCTTGAGTTGGAAAAATATGCCTAATTATTAGTTTGTTAGTATTCATTACACCAAGTAACATATTACTTCCTTATGTTATATTATTTAGGGTAAAATATGATTTAACCCCTAAACTTTGCACTTAAAAATGGTTTAACCCCTAAACTTTTTTAGTAAATGTTATAATCCCTAAACTTGTTATAATGAATGTTTTAATCCCTAAACTTGTTATAATTAATTGTTTTAGCCATTTGACCTGCTATAGCAGGTTACCACACTTTTAAAAATCACTTTAATCCCTAAACTTATTGATAAAATATGATTTAACCCTTAAACTTTTTACTTAAAATGGTTTAACCCCTAAACTTTTTTAACGAATGTTATAATCCTTAAACTTTTTATAGTATTTGATTAAATACCTAAATTTGTTGAACCTAATTATTTTTATCCCTAACATAATTTAATACAACATTCTACCGGCTAAACCCGTTACCATCCATTCACGATTGGAAAAACCATGCATCCATTCGTCTCTAGTCCAGTATAGTTTGCAACTCGGTCAAATCGATCTTTTTTGCCAATAATCTCTTCATAAACTCGTTGGTATATTTCATTTGATTTCATTTCTATCATTTATGTGCTTGATTTGGTCCGCGTTTGATGTTCGCCATGAAATCTACGTATTAAAGTATAGGTAAATTTGCATAACGATGAACACAGAATCACCAAACGTCTTATGATTATTTTTTTTGTTAAATTTTTGGTTAATTTGATTCATTAGTCTATTGTTGTTTTATACCCTAAATTTTATTGATTACATCCGATCAAGGGATATGAAAAATCAAGAAATGCAAGTTAGAGATATTTAAGATCATGTGTTTTTGAAATACTTCAAACAAGTGTTAAACATTCATTAGAGATAAAAATAATAATTAGGTTAATAAGTTTAGGTATTTAATCAAATACTATAAAAAGTTTATGGATTATAACATTCATTAAAATTTTTTGGGGTTAAACCATTTTTATATAAAAAGTTTAAGGCTTAAATCATATATTGTCAATAAGTTTAGGGATTAAAATGATTTTTAAAAGTATTGTAACCTGCTATAGTAGGTCAAGTGGCTAAAACAATTACCTATAACAAGTTTAGGGATTAAAACATTCGTTATAACAAGTTTAAGGATTAAAACACTCATTAAAAAAGTTTAGGGGTTAAACCATTTTTAAGCACAAAGTTTAGGGGTTAAATCATATTTTACCCTATTATTTACATAAAGTTTTATATTAATGGAAAAAACCAAAAGTAGATAATCTTACATTTTAATATGAAATTTATATCTCAATCTGTTAAATATCTGATCGTCACTTATTTTTTATTCGAACCTATCAACTATAAATTATGTTTGACACACTCCATATCGCAAACAATTTGTGATTGTATTTTTCTCTTTGGAATTTCAATTTATTGAACACTTGTTATTTGTCATGTCGTGCCCAATTAAGCAATTTAAATATTTTCTACCTGGTATGTGTCATCTTAATGCCTGCCGTATAAATAGATTCCATTATAGTAAACTGTCTTATTTTCTTGTATCATACAAAGTTGTGAACTACAAACGATACCAAACACGACTAAAATAATAGTATTGGCGTTCGTCGATGCTTCAAATGGTTCTCGAATATTCTTCTTTTATTTCGATGACTATATGTTTTTGTCTATTAAATTCTTGTCGGTCTTTTCAGATGTTCAAAAATTGTCGTTTAATGTATTTCTAATATATGAAACCTACAAAAGTGGTTCTTGTAAGAACTATTTTCATTGACTTTTATATGTACACTATAACAAAGTTGAGTTTATAAGATGTTTAAAATAAAATAGCATTATAATAAAGCGTATTATAGGACCAAAATTTATATGACAAAACAAAAAACGTCTTATTTAAAAGTGTTCTAATATGTGTATAGGACTATTTTGGGCGTTCTAGCAAAATTTTGGAAACATTTTCTAAATAAAGTGGCCTATTAACTATTTAATAGGGTATTATTTATAAGCACAAGTTTTTTTTTTTTTTTTTTTTTTTTTTTTTTTTTTTTAATATAAAGAAAAACAGACGAGTTTATAGAATATTTCTCAAAAAACGTTCTACAAAATTAGCTAATATGACATTTTATTTAAAAGTATTCTAAAAAAATTGCGACTATCAAATGCGTCTATAAATTTATTGTAATAATTTTAGATAAAACATTTTTTATTTAATCTTATAAACCACTCTATTAGAATATTGTTTATATTTTAGATGTAGTATATCATTCTTGTGATTTGTTCTTAGTTTAATAAGTTAGCAATTGATGTGATAAAGAAGCGTACAAACATAATTATTAGAATAATATTTATTATTAAGTGAAATAATTAGTGTCTACTTTTGTTGTAAACGGTTGATTCCATCAATCCTAACCGGTCCATCATGGATTGTCAATGCTTGTTGTGGGGGTAATCAACTGTTGTGGTTATAGGGGTGTCAGTGCACGAGACAGGCTTAAACCCCGACCATTTGATATTTGTTGCAAATTTATCTATCACTAATTACTAACTGAGCTACACGTCATTGGCCTATCAGAACCATATCACTATTTTATTAGATGAATTAAGTTCAAACAAGAACCAATGCATTTTGTAAGAACAAATGAACAACTTTGAACCACATGTGATATGGGCCCATGTGGAACGCACCCTTTAAATAAATCATATATGATTTAGGTCGCTCCCACCACTAAAATCATATATGATTTATTTAATGGATGGATCTCACATGTACCACATCACATGTGGCTCAAATTTAGTTTCTTTGTTCCTACAAATTGGGTTGTTCTTGTATGAACCTCCCTCTTTATTAGATAATGTGTTTTAAAAACACGCCATTGAGCATTTTAAAAACGCCAATTTCAATTTATTTTGTAGATGTTCAGAATTTTATTCATCTGATATGCGTTTTAAAAAACACATAAAACCATAAAAATTAACATCTTGTAATGGAGAATAAAGTTGAACATGAAATAAAAATTATACTTTAAGTTATCGGCTTTAGATTTGAGATATTTCGAGCTATTAGAATTAAAATACAACTGTTTTTAAGACATCGACAAGTTTATCCATCTCCAACGAAGATGAACCACCGTGACCCACGGCGGTTTCCGCCATTTTCTTCCACTCCATCGCTTTCTTCCTCATATTCCCACCCTCTTCACCCGCCATTAACGCTCTCACAACCTTCTCTACTTCATCTCTCTTCACACTCCTCCCGATCTCAATCGCCACTCCCCATTCCTTACACATTTGCCGGCAATCCGTCCCTTGATCGCCAGAAACCGGCCAACACGCCATCGGAATCCCGCTCGACAAGCTCTCGATCACCGATCCCCACCCGCCGTGAGTCAAGAACCCGCCAACCGACCGGTGGTTCAACACCTCCTCCTGTGAACACCACCTCCCCACAAACCCTTTCTGTTTTATAGCGATCTCGAGTTCTTGAGGCAAAACCGCGGGTTCCCCATCGACCAAACCGGTCCGTATGATCCAAAGAAACTCGTGGTCGCTGTTAACGAGCCCCCAACCGAATTCGAGAAGTTCTTGTAAAGACATTACGGCTAGGCTTCCGAAGTTGACGTAAACCACCGAGTTCGGTTGTTTCGACTCGAGCCAGTTGAGGCATTCGGGTTCTTCAGTCCGTAAACTGTAGCCATTGAAGGTCGAGTTGTCGGTTTGTGTTTCAGTTATTTGGTTAAGTAGTAGTTGTAATGGGCCGATGGTGTAGAGATTTGGGAAGATGGATTTGAGTTCTTTGATGAGATCGGATTCGAGTTCGTTGAAAGTGTGGACGATCATATGCGAAACGACATCAGCCGCCTGAGCGGTTTCGAGGAGGAACTTGAATGCGGGATCAGTCAGTTTTGTGTATCGCGTGAACTCGGGTAGATCCTTCAAATGGATTCCGTTCATTCCTGGAATCCAATCTATTTCCATCTCAAGAAATCCGTTCGTCAAATAACTTTCATCTACAAAAATAATTATGTTACAACAAAATCGGTTTTACTAAATGCATTACAACGAAATTGAGTATTACGTAAAAGTGTTACAACTAGGTTTATAAGATATTTTTAAGCTTCCCTACATGTTTGTTTTTTAGGTCATACTTGGAATTAGGGGTGTTTAATATTGAATGCTATTTGTAAAAACCGAAATTCGAACCGACTCAAACTCGAATAATCTAATACAAATCGGTTTGTTTGGTTTTCAAATCGGTTTTGGACTCGATTCGAAAGTTTACATTGGTTTTCGAATCGAATTTTGAGTTTATAAAAATATTCGAATTCCGACTCGAAATTCGAGTGTATATATACACATAAGATTATATATAGATATATAAATTTCAAGCTTTATGATTTCTAATTATCCACATTGTGGGAATTTTTTTTCTTTGGGTTTTTGTTGGCTATCTACATTGCAGAGGTTTTTTGGGTTATCTGAAGTTTGTTATATGATATTTTGTTGTTGTTATATGGAATTTTGGATGCTTGTCATTGTTAATTGTTAATTGATAATTTGTAATATTAATATTTGAATTGGATACTCAACTTGAGTGAATGGCTAAATCTAATGCGGATGTTCATCCCTTTTTTGGATCAAATTATTAGTTTTTATCCCCTGATTTTGTAGTAGAATGTTTTTTTCAACTGAATTTGGATAAACCCGAATTCGACTCGAATTCGATTCGAATTCGACAATGCGAATTCGAGTCGGTTTTACGTGTTTCTTTTCGAATTCGAATCGAGTTTCGAATTTACCTAAAAAATTTTCAAATTCGAACAACCCGATTCGAAGAATTCGAGAAACCCGAAATTCAACTCGATGAACACCCCTGCTTGGAATAAACATTCTAATGATATTTTATATTTGAAAATTGTTTTATCAAAAACAAGTGCCATCTAAAATATCAAATATGAAATATGTATTTGATTGGACATTCTTTAAGCCAATAGTAAGTTTTATAAGACTTTGATTTATAAAACTAAACTATAAAACTATCTATTTAAATGCATTTTGACAAGTTTATATATAGAAAGGTATTTGAGCATCACAAGTTCTTCTACATCATAATTATCTAGAAAACATCTAAGTAATCTATTTTATAGGACAGTATTTGAAAAAGTGTCATAAAAAACGTGTCGTATAGAAAGATGGGTTCTACGGTACCCTCTCTCAAAAGTATCCTTTAAATACTTAATGCAACATTTTTGTATAAAAATGTTTTTAAAAACTTACGTTCAGAGGCATCCTATAAACTCATTACAATGCCTTTAAATAGGCCTGTCTTGTATAACAAATGTTTTCAAAAACTTATTTTAGACGACAAGAGCTAGCGTGCCATCTAATAAACTAATTAAGTCTTTAGATCTTATAAAAGAGTCTATTAAGGCGCATAAAAAGTCTTGTGGCCGGGCTTAGTTTCAGACGGCCGGATTTTCTTTCAGTTCCAAATTGCCAAGGATATAGTCTAGGTGAAGTCTAGATGAACCTTATCCAAAAAAAGGCGCATAAAAAGTAATGACACCTTATAAATCCAATTTTGTTACATTGTATCATAAAAATTTGTTAGGACGTTGAAAATATTGTATCAAACGATTGTGTGATCCTATAAACATAATTTTATAAAATAGTCTATTATCAATATTGAAAAGTAAGCTAACCTTTAAGAGGGACAAGTCCTTTCTCCATTAGAACTTTAACTTGATAAAAACCCATGAATCCACACGCAGCCATGGTCCAAAAGAGGATGATTGGGACTCTAAGCTTCTCAGCCGCGTAAACCATATTCGTGTAAGTCATGAAACCGTCACAAACAATATAAGTGACGGGAGTTTCAAGCCCGTCCACGAGATCAAGAAATGAATCAAAGAAATTGGTTCCGAGATAGGTCCATAGTTTGACGTGTTGATCAGCGTCATTTTCTGAAGTCGGATCAGGGAAACCATCGGGAACCGTTTTGAATTGAAAACCCTGAGCGCCATCGAGCCAGCGGCTGGTCCCACCGGACTTCACGAGGCGTTTGTGGTTAGATTGGGTGTTGATGAAGGTTATGTTTAGGCCTTTGTGGTGTAGAAGTCTTGCTAGTTTAAGCATGCACTTGATGTGGCTTTGTCATTTTATAAACTGAACCCTCTACCACTCTACACAGAAAAACATGGGCCCAAAGTGAGGTTTTCTCATCACTTTGCAGATTTCCAGAAACAAAAGAAAAAAAGAAAAGCAAAAAATAAAAATAAAAATTTTTAGGGCTACCAACAAACCATCCGCAATTGCCATCAAGATTCTTGCTTGAATGCAATCAATCCCTCTTTCGATTCATCATCATCTTCAGAGAGATCTCCACCTTCAAATTCAAAGGTAAAATTTCCCCCTTTTCAACTCTCTCTTTATTTCCAATTTCCGCCATTATCGTTTTCACACCCCCAAATTGCTTCACTCACTTCGAAACCCACTTCGAAATCGAACACCTTCACACCGTTCTTCGATTACCCACTCGATTTTAGGTCGTTTTAAGCTTACCCATTGAAGAAATCCCCCAATTTGTATCGTTTCATGGCTCGCAAGATTTCTTGAAGTTGCGAAAATCGCAATAGAAATTGATCGATTTTAGGGTTTTTAAGCTTACCCATTTCAAGAAAACCCCCAATTAGGATCCTTTCATGGCTCACAAGATTTCTTGAAACTGTAAAAAATCGTAATCGAAATTGGGAGATTTTAGGGGTTTTTAGCGATTTAGGGTTAACAATTACATGATGGCTGATGATTCTTTACCGGAAATCGCCGAACCATCGCTCGTGAGCTTAACGGATGATCAACAACAACAACAACAGATTGATTTGGTGGATTTCACGAATCATGCTTTAGTTATCGGCCAGGAATTCCCGGATGTCGAAACTTGTAGACGGGCGTTGAAAGACATCGCGATCGCGTTGCATTTCGATCTCCGGATCGTTAAATCGGACCGTAGTCGGTTCATCGCGAAATGCTCGAAAGAAGGGTGCCCGTGGCGGGTCCACGTGGCGAAATGCCCGAATGTCCCGACTTTTTCGATCAGAACGCTTCACGGCGAGCATACGTGTGAAGGCGTCCGAAACCTCCACCACCAGCAAGCCTCGGTTGGGTGGGTCGCGAGATCGGTTGAGTCGAGAATCCGGGATAATCCCCAATACAAACCGAAGGAGATCTTGCAAGATATCCGCGATCAACATGGAGTTGCAGTTTCCTATATGCAAGCTTGGCGTGGAAAGGAGCGGAGTATGGCCGCATTACACGGGACCTTCGAAGAAGGGTACCGCCTTTTACCGAATTATTGCGACCAAATCCGGAAAAGTAACCCGGGATCGGTAGCGTCGGTTTTTTCCACCGGACAGGATAATTGTTTTCAGCGTCTTTTTATATCGTATCGGGCATCGATCGTCGGGTTTTTGAACGCGTGTCGACCGCTTTTGGAGCTCGATCGAGCCCACTTAAAAGGGAAGTATTTAGGCACCCTTATTTGCGCTTCGGCCATTGACGGTGATGACGGTTTGTTTCCGCTAGCATTTGCGGTGGTTGATGTAGAAAGTGACGAGAATTGGATGTGGTTTATGTCAGAATTACGTAAGCTTCTAGGAGTCAACACCGAAAACATGCCGAGATTGACGATTTTATCTGAACGGCAACGCGGGATGGTGGAGGCGGTGGAGACCCATTTTCCGACCGCTTTCCACGGGTTTTGTTTACGATATGTGAGCGAGAATTTCCGGGACACATTCAAGAACTCGAAGCTCGTGAACATATTTTGGACCGCTGTTTATGCCCTTACTCCGGCCGAGTTTGAGAGCAAGATATCGGAAATGCTCGAGGTCTCGCAAGATGTGATCTTGTGGTTCCAGGAGTTCCCGCCGCAGCTCTGGGCGGTGGCGTACTTCGAGGGCGTCCGTTATGGTCATTTCACGTTGGGGATCACCGAGCTTTTATACAATTGGGCGTTGGAAGGCCACGAGCTCCCGATTGTGCAGCTAATGGAGCATATCCGCCACCAATTGACGACGTGGTTTGAGACCCGGCTCGATACCGGAATGCGGTGGAACTCGATCGTTGTTCCGTCCGCCGAAAAACGGATCCTCGAAGCGATCGCTGATGCCCGGTGCTACCAGGTTTTACGTGCAAACGAGGTCGAGTTCGAGGTCGTGTCGACCGAGCGGACGAACATTGTCGACATACGGAGCCGGGTTTGCTCGTGCCGGCGGTGGCAGTTGTACGGGCTTCCGTGTGCGCATGCCGCGGCTGCACTGATATCGAGCGGAAAAAACGCGCACGTGTTTGCCGATCATTGTTTTAAGGTCGAAAGTTATCGGGAAACGTATTCGCAGATGATATATCCAGTTCCGGACAAGAGTCTTTGGAAGGATCTTGGTGAAATCGGAGGCGGGAAATCGGACGTCGTGATCCGCCCGCCGAAGACGCGGAGGCCTCCGGGTCGGCCGAAAAAGAAGGTTCTTCGTATTGAGAGTTTGAAGCGGCCGAAAAGGATCGTTCAGTGTGGCCGTTGCCATATGTTGGGACACTCGCAAAAGAAGTGTGCGATGCCGATGTGACATCGATATCCGTTTGTTCTCTTATCCTTCTTTTAATATCGGTTACTTTTTGGTTCGTTTTTTTTGACAATCGGCATAGAGTTGTGTATGTGTATGCTTAAGAAGTTGCGAAATAAGTTCTTTTATTGTTAGTTTTTCATATTGTATATCGTTAGTCGCATTGTTCGATTGTGCACTCCGTTTTGGATACAAAAGAAAGCAATTTGTTTTGGGGCTCGTAATCGGCTAGTTGTTACGCCACTGACGTTTACTTACCAAGGGGAAGTTTAACGACACAAATTGGGTAAGCGTTAACTGTGTAAGAATGAGGCAGTATTATGGACCTTAAGAGGGCCTTGTTAAGCAACATTTTTAAGTGGCTGTTTGGTTGGTTTTCCATTAAGTCATGTATGAATAAAGTTGTTTACATGGATTAATCTATCAGTATAGGTTGGAAAATTTTTTGTTTGGAAGGGTTTTTTCATACATAAAAGGAGAGTTTTTTAATTCGGAGAGACAGGTTTGGACAGAACTTGGCTTTCTGCATAAAGCTCCCTCCTAAAAGTTTACTGAATAAGCCAAATAGTCATGTATAGTTGACGAATAAGCTATTAGTCCCATTAAGCTCATTACGCTGCTAACAAACAGACCCTTAACTGAATAAGCCATTAAGTCCTGTATAGATAAAGTTGTTTGTGTGGACTAATCTGGCTGTATAGATTGAGAAGTTATCGGGTTTGGAGGTTTTTTCATAGACGGACATAGTATCTTCTTTAGTTTGGAAGGACATGTTTGGGAGAAGATTGGCTTTTTGCATAAATCTTCCCCTAGAAGCTTATCGAATAAGCCACTTTATATAATTAAGCCACTACCAAACAGTCATGTATAGCTGACCGAATAAATTGTCCTTTTAAACTTATTAAGTTGCTAACATGTAGGCCCTTAACTATTGTAATGTGGGAATGCTATCATTTGATCTTTCGTGCACGCTCTTCCTAGATTTTTGCGGTTTTATATACTTGCAGGTAGAGAAAAGGTACGTGTACGACTTACCCCCAAATCTTGCTATATGCTTGGTTATTTAGGTGGTTCATAAGCTTTCTGAGTTATTTAGGGGACAAAAACTTGGTGCGACATTTAGATGGGGACAAGATAGGACCCTGTGGGCCAAAAATCAGGAACACGAGACGAGATTGGTAAATTACTAAACTACCCATGCCAGATTAAAACCCCCTAAAACCCTGCATAATTCTTTCACCTACCTACCTCACTCATGTCCGTCCAGTCACCCAAGCAGCTTCATCTTGGTCATGGACAGATAACCCAGGTTCATGTCCATAAGCAATGACAATTGCTCTCTGAAGACTCGCTTTTACAGTGGCTCCCTTAGTCCAGTCTGCGTACCAAACGCACCCTCTGGGGTATGCAGTGTGCTATCATGATCGTGTGTACTCGTCTTTTTGGATCATCTAGAAAATGTTGATATTCGAATTTTTTTTCCAAGCGATGATTGCAAGCCTTTATGAAGCCGAAGAAGAGGCATGAGAGGGAAGTTCTCTACTCGGTGCTTGTGGATGTCGGTTTGTTGACCAATGGTGATGGTTTCTTTTGTTCCCATTTCTTTCTTTTTTCACTTGAATGCATTTCCTTTCCCTAAAAGTATCGATTTTCTTGTGCTCCAGATGACGGGTTTTCTTTGCTAGCACCGTATGTGCCAAAAGCCTCTGATAGGCCGGACATTCGGTAAGTTTGCTTCCTTTTGTTGTTCCTACTTCTATTTATTGCTCATTGCCATCAATTTTTCTTGGAGGTTATGACATCCTTTTAGTGATTTGTCTTCCTTTTTTGATATAAATTTTGCAACTTATGACTTCTAATGTTTTCTAGGAATGTTTATGTTCTTTTTTTATTAATGTTTTGTGGGCATTGTAATTGTGTCAAAAAAGGTGTAGTTGCTATAATATCTGACATACAAAGGAAAACAGCCTTAAAGCATGAAGAACTTTAAGCTTTGTTGGATAAAACACAGTTGTGTGTCTTATGCAAAGGTGTTACAGTAGGATGTTAAGACGTTTTTGGGTATCCTAACAGGTTCTTTAAGATACTTTTCTAATAAAGTGTCCGAGCTTTGTGCTTTGTAGGATCAATCCATTTTGTGCGTCTTGTAGATAGGATGTTAGGACGTATATGGGCATCCTAACAAGTTTTTTAGACGCTTCTGAAATTAAGGTATCAGAAGTTCGTGCTTTATAGGACAAAACAATTATGGGTGTTATATAAAGGTGTTACGCTAAGATGTTATATTTGGGCATCCTAACAAGTTTTTTTAAGACACTTTTGGAATAAAGGTTGAGTCTAATGTGACAAAACAATCGTGTGTCTTATATAAAGGTGTTACAGTAGGATGGTAGGACGTAGTTTGGACATCTTAACAAGTTCGTTTTAGACACTTGATTGAAATGAAGTGTCTGGATTCTTGTGTTTTATGGGACAAAACAATTGTGTGTCTTATATAAAGGTGTTACAATAGAATGCTAGGACTTATTTGGGCATCCAAACAACTTTTTTAAGACGCTTTTGAAATAAAGCTTTCTGTTAATATTGTTTGGTTCGGGACCATAAACTTTTGTTGTACCTGTATTGATTTCTTGATTTCTATCTTTACTTGACCCCTTTTATCTCCATTCCAACTTTCGGTTTTAATTGTATGTATCTGCAATCATTGTCGGGTCTTGAACAAGAATTACTGTGTTTGTTTGGTTTGATTGTATGTTGGCAAGAGTCTTGCTTGACAAATTTGGGACATTGATTTTCTTCATCACGTAGAATTGAATCATGATAAAAAGAAGTGTATATAGGTTGTGATGTCGACCGTTTATATAAGTTTCTGTTATTGTGAATAAGCACAGTTGTTTATATATTGTACTTGGTTGGTCAAGTCTTGGGTTCGTACCTTATTGATCATTGGTTCGAGTTTAGTTAGAGTATCTCCGATTCTCACTTCTAAAAGACGCTAAAATGTGGCCTCATTCCCACTAAAACGTATCTATTCAACCATACACTAAAACACAAAATTTGAAAAAACGGGGCTAAATTATCGTTCTTGAAAAAATAGAATTAAAAATTAGATTAAATATTTTCTTATTGAAATATATAACATGTTTTAATTATCTGTCAGTAAAATATAATTTTAATTCTGTTTAACTTGAATAAACGTTTTAAAGATTGTTATATTCGTTTTTTTGATAAGTTAGCGTATTAAATAATAATTAATATTATTAATAATATTTGAAAATAATTAATAGTTAATATTTAATGTATAATTTAATTTAATTAATAATTACTTTTAATTACTATAAAATAATATTTACTAATAATATGTTAATATTAACAAGGGGTATAATTAGAAAAAGTAAAAAAAAAAAACTTCTTAAATGTTATTCTAATTATAGTTATCTACATCTGTAGTCGAGAGTTAAGCTAGCTTATAAAAAAACTTATTTTTACTAAACACAACCTTAATTTGATTTTGTTAAAATTAATGAAGAGACATAAATGATTTAAAAGAACTTTGATAGGCTCTATAATTAATTAACTTCTTTAATTAAGGTTTACAAATAAAATTCAAAGTTCCTGATACCTAATTTTGAGTCGTCATAGTAACACTGTTTTAAAATCTAAAAAGTGAAATCATTATTACCTCAATTAATTAATTTCTTATTATATAGTTTAGTTATTTTGTTTAATAACTATTCTGTATACATATTACCATTGAACAATTTTTTGTACTTAATATATCATTAAACTTTATTTTTCTGTACAAATTATATTGTAATTGGTAATAGCCCGTAAACCACCATCTTTCACCCATCCACCACCACCACAACCACCACAGCTGCCACCACCAAAAACACCACCACCGCTGCCACCACCAAAACACAACCACCACCACCTCCACCACCACCATCTTCATATATCTAGAATCGAACCCTAAAAATCGAATCCAACCACCACCACCACCACCACCATCTTCATTGCTGATTTAGGGTAAACTACACAAATAGAGAGAGTTTGGAGGTGGTGGTTTTGGTGGTGGCTGGCGTGGTGGTGGTTTTGGTGGTAGTGGTTGCGGTGGTGTTTTGATGGTGGTGTTTTGGTGGTGGGTGAGTGAAAGATGGCGGTTTATGGGTTATTCCCGGTTACAATGGTATAATGTGTAAAAAAATAGAGTTCAACGGTATATTGACTGTACAAAAAATAGTTTAATGGTAATATGTCTACAAAATGAATAGTTAGTTATCCTCTCACGTCATTACCCTTCAAAATTTAGAAAACAACTTTTTTGAGAAAAATAAATTATGCCTATTGTTATGTTTTTATGTTTACGCTTGAGTTGGAAAAATATGCCTAATTATTAGTTTGTTAGTATTCATTACACCAAGTAACATATTACTTCCTTATGTTATATTATTTAGGGTAAAATATGATTTAACCCCTAAACTTTGCACTTAAAAATGGTTTAACCCCTAAACTTTTTTAGTAAATGTTATAATCCCTAAACTTGTTATAATGAATGTTTTAATCCCTAAACTTGTTATAATTAATTGTTTTAGCCATTTGACCTGCTATAGCAGGTTACCACACTTTTAAAAATCACTTTAATCCCTAAACTTATTGATAAAATATGATTTAACCCTTAAACTTTTTACTTAAAATGGTTTAACCCCTAAACTTTTTTAACGAATGTTATAATCCTTAAACTTTTTATAGTATTTGATTAAATACCTAAATTTGTTGAACCTAATTATTTTTATCCCTAACATAATTTAATACAACATTCTACCGGCTAAACCCGTTACCATCCATTCACGATTGGAAAAACCATGCATCCATTCGTCTCTAGTCCAGTATAGTTTGCAACTCGGTCAAATCGATCTTTTTTGCCAATAATCTCTTCATAAACTCGTTGGTATATTTCATTTGATTTCATTTCTATCATTTATGTGCTTGATTTGGTCCGCGTTTGATGTTCGCCATGAAATCTACGTATTAAAGTATAGGTAAATTTGCATAACGATGAACACAGAATCACCAAACGTCTTATGATTATTTTTTTTGTTAAATTTTTGGTTAATTTGATTCATTAGTCTATTGTTGTTTTATACCCTAAATTTTATTGATTACATCCGATCAAGGGATATGAAAAATCAAGAAATGCAAGTTAGAGATATTTAAGATCATGTGTTTTTGAAATACTTCAAACAAGTGTTAAACATTCATTAGAGATAAAAATAATAATTAGGTTAATAAGTTTAGGTATTTAATCAAATACTATAAAAAGTTTATGGATTATAACATTCATTAAAATTTTTTGGGGTTAAACCATTTTTATATAAAAAGTTTAAGGCTTAAATCATATATTGTCAATAAGTTTAGGGATTAAAATGATTTTTAAAAGTATTGTAACCTGCTATAGTAGGTCAAGTGGCTAAAACAATTACCTATAACAAGTTTAGGGATTAAAACATTCGTTATAACAAGTTTAAGGATTAAAACACTCATTAAAAAAGTTTAGGGGTTAAACCATTTTTAAGCACAAAGTTTAGGGGTTAAATCATATTTTACCCTATTATTTACATAAAGTTTTATATTAATGGAAAAAACCAAAAGTAGATAATCTTACATTTTAATATGAAATTTATATCTCAATCTGTTAAATATCTGATCGTCACTTATTTTTTATTCGAACCTATCAACTATAAATTATGTTTGACACACTCCATATCGCAAACAATTTGTGATTGTATTTTTCTCTTTGGAATTTCAATTTATTGAACACTTGTTATTTGTCATGTCGTGCCCAATTAAGCAATTTAAATATTTTCTACCTGGTATGTGTCATCTTAATGCCTGCCGTATAAATAGATTCCATTATAGTAAACTGTCTTATTTTCTTGTATCATACAAAGTTGTGAACTACAAACGATACCAAACACGACTAAAATAATAGTATTGGCGTTCGTCGATGCTTCAAATGGTTCTCGAATATTCTTCTTTTATTTCGATGACTATATGTTTTTGTCTATTAAATTCTTGTCGGTCTTTTCAGATGTTCAAAAATTGTCGTTTAATGTATTTCTAATATATGAAACCTACAAAAGTGGTTCTTGTAAGAACTATTTTCATTGACTTTTATATGTACACTATAACAAAGTTGAGTTTATAAGATGTTTAAAATAAAATAGCATTATAATAAAGCGTATTATAGGACCAAAATTTATATGACAAAACAAAAAACGTCTTATTTAAAAGTGTTCTAATATGTGTATAGGACTATTTTGGGCGTTCTAGCAAAATTTTGGAAACATTTTCTAAATAAAGTGGCCTATTAACTATTTAATAGGGTATTATTTATAAGCACAAGTTTTTTTTTTTTTTTTTTTTTTTTTTTTTTTTTTTTAATATAAAGAAAAACAGACGAGTTTATAGAATATTTCTCAAAAAACGTTCTACAAAATTAGCTAATATGACATTTTATTTAAAAGTATTCTAAAAAAATTGCGACTATCAAATGCGTCTATAAATTTATTGTAATAATTTTAGATAAAACATTTTTTATTTAATCTTATAAACCACTCTATTAGAATATTGTTTATATTTTAGATGTAGTATATCATTCTTGTGATTTGTTCTTAGTTTAATAAGTTAGCAATTGATGTGATAAAGAAGCGTACAAACATAATTATTAGAATAATATTTATTATTAAGTGAAATAATTAGTGTCTACTTTTGTTGTAAACGGTTGATTCCATCAATCCTAACCGGTCCATCATGGATTGTCAATGCTTGTTGTGGGGGTAATCAACTGTTGTGGTTATAGGGGTGTCAGTGCACGAGACAGGCTTAAACCCCGACCATTTGATATTTGTTGCAAATTTATCTATCACTAATTACTAACTGAGCTACACGTCATTGGCCTATCAGAACCATATCACTATTTTATTAGATGAATTAAGTTCAAACAAGAACCAATGCATTTTGTAAGAACAAATGAACAACTTTGAACCACATGTGATATGGGCCCATGTGGAACGCACCCTTTAAATAAATCATATATGATTTAGGTCGCTCCCACCACTAAAATCATATATGATTTATTTAATGGATGGATCTCACATGTACCACATCACATGTGGCTCAAATTTAGTTTCTTTGTTCCTACAAATTGGGTTGTTCTTGTATGAACCTCCCTCTTTATTAGATAATGTGTTTTAAAAACACGCCATTGAGCATTTTAAAAACGCCAATTTCAATTTATTTTGTAGATGTTCAGAATTTTATTCATCTGATATGCGTTTTAAAAAACACATAAAACCATAAAAATTAACATCTTGTAATGGAGAATAAAGTTGAACATGAAATAAAAATTATACTTTAAGTTATCGGCTTTAGATTTGAGATATTTCGAGCTATTAGAATTAAAATACAACTGTTTTTAAGACATCGACAAGTTTATCCATCTCCAACGAAGATGAACCACCGTGACCCACGGCGGTTTCCGCCATTTTCTTCCACTCCATCGCTTTCTTCCTCATATTCCCACCCTCTTCACCCGCCATTAACGCTCTCACAACCTTCTCTACTTCATCTCTCTTCACACTCCTCCCGATCTCAATCGCCACTCCCCATTCCTTACACATTTGCCGGCAATCCGTCCCTTGATCGCCAGAAACCGGCCAACACGCCATCGGAATCCCGCTCGACAAGCTCTCGATCACCGATCCCCACCCGCCGTGAGTCAAGAACCCGCCAACCGACCGGTGGTTCAACACCTCCTCCTGTGAACACCACCTCCCCACAAACCCTTTCTGTTTTATAGCGATCTCGAGTTCTTGAGGCAAAACCGCGGGTTCCCCATCGACCAAACCGGTCCGTATGATCCAAAGAAACTCGTGGTCGCTGTTAACGAGCCCCCAACCGAATTCGAGAAGTTCTTGTAAAGACATTACGGCTAGGCTTCCGAAGTTGACGTAAACCACCGAGTTCGGTTGTTTCGACTCGAGCCAGTTGAGGCATTCGGGTTCTTCAGTCCGTAAACTGTAGCCATTGAAGGTCGAGTTGTCGGTTTGTGTTTCAGTTATTTGGTTAAGTAGTAGTTGTAATGGGCCGATGGTGTAGAGATTTGGGAAGATGGATTTGAGTTCTTTGATGAGATCGGATTCGAGTTCGTTGAAAGTGTGGACGATCATATGCGAAACGACATCAGCCGCCTGAGCGGTTTCGAGGAGGAACTTGAATGCGGGATCAGTCAGTTTTGTGTATCGCGTGAACTCGGGTAGATCCTTCAAATGGATTCCGTTCATTCCTGGAATCCAATCTATTTCCATCTCAAGAAATCCGTTCGTCAAATAACTTTCATCTACAAAAATAATTATGTTACAACAAAATCGGTTTTACTAAATGCATTACAACGAAATTGAGTATTACGTAAAAGTGTTACAACTAGGTTTATAAGATATTTTTAAGCTTCCCTACATGTTTGTTTTTTAGGTCATACTTGGAATTAGGGGTGTTTAATATTGAATGCTATTTGTAAAAACCGAAATTCGAACCGACTCAAACTCGAATAATCTAATACAAATCGGTTTGTTTGGTTTTCAAATCGGTTTTGGACTCGATTCGAAAGTTTACATTGGTTTTCGAATCGAATTTTGAGTTTATAAAAATATTCGAATTCCGACTCGAAATTCGAGTGTATATATACACATAAGATTATATATAGATATATAAATTTCAAGCTTTATGATTTCTAATTATCCACATTGTGGGAATTTTTTTTCTTTGGGTTTTTGTTGGCTATCTACATTGCAGAGGTTTTTTGGGTTATCTGAAGTTTGTTATATGATATTTTGTTGTTGTTATATGGAATTTTGGATGCTTGTCATTGTTAATTGTTAATTGATAATTTGTAATATTAATATTTGAATTGGATACTCAACTTGAGTGAATGGCTAAATCTAATGCGGATGTTCATCCCTTTTTTGGATCAAATTATTAGTTTTTATCCCCTGATTTTGTAGTAGAATGTTTTTTTCAACTGAATTTGGATAAACCCGAATTCGACTCGAATTCGATTCGAATTCGACAATGCGAATTCGAGTCGGTTTTACGTGTTTCTTTTCGAATTCGAATCGAGTTTCGAATTTACCTAAAAAATTTTCAAATTCGAACAACCCGATTCGAAGAATTCGAGAAACCCGAAATTCAACTCGATGAACACCCCTGCTTGGAATAAACATTCTAATGATATTTTATATTTGAAAATTGTTTTATCAAAAACAAGTGCCATCTAAAATATCAAATATGAAATATGTATTTGATTGGACATTCTTTAAGCCAATAGTAAGTTTTATAAGACTTTGATTTATAAAACTAAACTATAAAACTATCTATTTAAATGCATTTTGACAAGTTTATATATAGAAAGGTATTTGAGCATCACAAGTTCTTCTACATCATAATTATCTAGAAAACATCTAAGTAATCTATTTTATAGGACAGTATTTGAAAAAGTGTCATAAAAAACGTGTCGTATAGAAAGATGGGTCTACGGTACCCTCTCTCAAAAGTATCCTTTAAATACTTAATGCAACATTTTTGTATAAAAATGTTTTTAAAAACTTACGTTCAGAGGCATCCTATAAACTCATTACAATGCCTTTAAATAGGCCTGTCTTGTATAACAAATGTTTTCAAAAACTTATTTTAGACGACAAGAGCTAGCGTGCCATCTAATAAACTAATTAAGTCTTTAGATCTTATAAAAGAGTCTATTAAGGCGCATAAAAAGTCTTGTGGCCGGGCTTAGTTTCAGACGGCCGGATTTTCTTTCAGTTCCAAATTGCCAAGGATATAGTCTAGGTGAAGTCTAGATGAACCTTATCCAAAAAAAGGCGCATAAAAAGTAATGACACCTTATAAATCCAATTTTGTTACATTGTATCATAAAAATTTGTTAGGACGTTGAAAATATTGTATCAAACGATTGTGTGATCCTATAAACATAATTTTATAAAATAGTCTATTATCAATATTGAAAAGTAAGCTAACCTTTAAGAGGGACAAGTCCTTTCTCCATTAGAACTTTAACTTGATAAAAACCCATGAATCCACACGCAGCCATGGTCCAAAAGAGGATGATTGGGACTCTAAGCTTCTCAGCCGCGTAAACCATATTCGTGTAAGTCATGAAACCGTCACAAACAATATAAGTGACGGGAGTTTCAAGCCCGTCCACGAGATCAAGAAATGAATCAAAGAAATTGGTTCCGAGATAGGTCCATAGTTTGACGTGTTGATCAGCGTCATTTTCTGAAGTCGGATCAGGGAAACCATCGGGAACCGTTTTGAATTGAAAACCCTGAGCGCCATCGAGCCAGCGGCTGGTCCCACCGGACTTCACGAGGCGTTTGTGGTTAGATTGGGTGTTGATGAAGGTTATGTTTAGGCCTTTGTGGTGTAGAAGTCTTGCTAGTTTAAGCATGCACTTGATGTGGCTTTGTGCTGGATATGGTATGAACACCACATGAGGCTTCTTTTGGTTGATTATGGCCATTGACTCCATGTGTGCGTGTGTGTTTCACTGTGTGTGTTTTGGATATTTATTTATAAGGTATGATAGTAATAATTGGTGTGTCATTGAGCATTTAATTTGGAGCAAATTACGTTTTTCGTCCCTATGTTTGTTAAAAGTTATGGATCTCGTCTATGTAGTTTTAGATTTACGGTTTTCAACTCTACTCTTTGCAATTGATTTATGATTTCCTCCTAAAGATAACTATTACTAGAACTTTTAAGTATGAGAGATTAAAATATAGAAGAATTCTAAACCATAGGGACGAGAAAAACAATTAAGTTTAATAAGACGGAAACAATAAGGAATTAAAAACCATGAGCTGAGTAAATTTAAAATATAGAGACAAAAATTGAAATTTTAAATAAACCATAAAGATGAAAAACATAATTTACTCTTCAATTTGTTTGAGCTTGTTTGTTATGTAGGGTGGGGACGGTGGGTATCTCATTACTATAAGAAAAGATAGATAAATATAAAATATGTTTCTATAGTGGGTTGTTCAAACAAGGAGGTAAAAGGAAGATTTTATATATGAATTAGCACAGAGAATTTTTCTCAAACGTTGACATCATTTCACTATAAAAAGCATATATTTATCTCAAAATCATTATTATTATTTTTTAAAATGTTAGAAGTTTGAGTCTTGTTATTGCAATTTTTCTGTAAGTACAATAAATCCGAATTTAAAATTTAGTAAAAATGACTCTAACAGTCTCTCTAAACCTAAGACCTTATGTATGAAAAGTAAAGGAACTAACCAACTCTATAAAAAAAACTTGTGTATATATTGCAGTTTAAAATATATGTGATGACACATAATAAATTGACATGGTAACACTTTTCACGTCATTTACGACCCTATATTTTTGTACTCTACGACAGAGGAATGAAACGCCACCCTATGCTCAACAATAGGTCTGCCTTTACTGGAACTTTTTATTTGAATAGGTATATGTAAATCTAAATGAATATTTTATAGGGTTGGTGTAAATGATTTTTACCCGTTTTTTCAATAATTAGCAACCAAGGCAACTAGGAGAGGATTTATGTGCAACATTTTAAGAAGTTAAAAAAGCTAAATTTACGTCTACTAAAATAATACATTGACGTCCTTGATGGTAACTCACCGGGTTTGGGATCTGGCAGGTACGGGATCAAACCACTCATCCCCGGTCAACACTTGGTTAATACCCGGTCAAACCCGTTACCCACTTTGTATGCGGTTACCCGGCCCGCTAACTACCCAAATTAGCGACTTTTTTTTACGATGTATTAAAAAACCACAAAAAATAGACATAGTTTTTACAAACAAAATCTATATATAATAAAAGAGTAACTGATTTGACACGTGTCGTGCTCTGGTGAGCCGAATTGCCACGTGGCGCGTTCTGGTGAGCCGGTTTCGGTTATCAAAACAATAAATAAAATAATATAAAAGATAAATATCACTTTCAAAAATCATCTCCTCTACATAATTAAATCAAACATTTTAATCCAAACTATAGATAAATATCAAAACAATAAATAAAATAATGTAAAAGATAAATACCACTTTAAAAAAATACATAATTAAATGAAACGGTTTAAAAAATCTTCTACATATATTTGTGTAATATTTAATATAATCAAGGGATTACTTCTTCAAAATGTATCCAACTATCCCCAATATACTACTGTGTGTATCAACCTAAAAAAATTTCTTTTGTATATATCAAACTTTATTTTTGAGTCTATTATATGTATTTTTGAGTATATTATGTGTATCCAACTATCCCCCAATATACTATTGTGTGTATCAAAAATACACACAATAGACTAAAAAATAAAGTATCCCTATAATCAATACACGTATTATTATTTTTCATTGGTGATATAAAAAATTAAAAATATTCTCTCTATTTTCAAAGTACAATTTTCTAGAGTTTTTCAAAGTTGAAAAATCTTACTTTCTATTTTCTTAATTCTTAAGAAAATTCCATATAACTTGTTGGAACAAAAAAATATATTCAAACTCTTTAAAAAATTTCATTTTTTAATCCAAGCTATAGATAAATATGAAAACAATAAATAAAATAATGTAAAAGATAAATACCACTTTCAAAAATCCTCTACATAATTAAATCAAACAGTTTTAATCCAAAAAAACACACCTCAATCTCAATCTCAATCTCTCAATCTCAATCTATAAATACCCTTTTCAATCTCTCAATCTCTCAATCTCTCAATCTCAATCAATTGCTGCAAGTCTCTTAATTAAGCCACTACCAATTATACATATACAAAGGTAATAATCAAACGCTATTTTTTTTTTCCTACACATGATGATATGATTATGATGATTCTATTCATGTTTATAGTCCAAGTTGGAGTTGTTGATTTCTCGTATGTGACTTTGTATTTATGGTCATTGATTACACTTTTTGTGTTATTTTGTATTACAAACGCTCTTCAATTTTTATTTTTTCCTACACATGATGATATGATTATGATGATTCTATTCATGTTTATAGTCCAAGTTGGAGTTGTTGATTTCTCGTATGTGACTTTGTATTTATGGTCATTGATTACACTTTTAGTGTTATTTTGTATTACAAACGCTCTTCAATTTTTATTTTTTCCAACACATGATAATATGATTATGATGATTCTATTCATGTTTATAGTCCAATTTGGAGTTGTTGATTTCTTTTCATTTGTATTTATGGTTATCTTTATTAATTCAAATATTAAACTATTCTATCTCTATCTCTATCTCTCTATACTATAAGAATCTCTAACAACCATATGAAACATCTAAAATTACTCATTTTCATACAAATCTAATTCAAAATTATCTATTAATATAACAAACTTTATCTCATACCATTTCTACCTTTTCACCAATAATAACTCATGAGCTAATATAACACCACAATTCATATTTATAATATAAGTTTCCTGACATGATTTAATTTTTTAAAAGTATTCCGTGTATTACACGGGATCAAAACTAGTGTACATATATACATATATATTTTAGATAAATAATAAATAATAAATGATAACATATATATTATATTCGATATGTTAAAAAAATAACTATATATATGGTACCCTGGCGGGGCAGGGGGTATGTCACCCGGCCCCGGCTTGATCATATAAGGTATCCCCCACTCGGTTTTTGCGGGGATTCCCCATCTACGTCCGAGTCGGATGAACCGAACTCCTCATCAGGTCAGAGTAAATTACCATCCCTTAGACATCCTTCTCTATGTCCCTAAATTATTATAGAATATGACGTAAGAAAAAAAATGACCCGCATATACTATGACGGCCACACCCCAAGTTGATTTGTTTTATAATAAATTGTGGAAGAAAGTGAAGGAAAGATTAAAGATAGGCAGAGAAGACAAAGAGGAAATTGGAATATGAATTTTGGTTACATATGGAAGAGATCGAACCGTGATAATTAATTAAGAGCTTACATAGATTTAGAGACCCATGCAATCAAATTATATATATAGGAAAGTTCTAATGTGAACCACTTTTTGGTTATGAACGTGAGGACAATCGAGAACGCGATACGTGATAGAGACTAGCCAATAAAGATGACTTTGAGTCTGGTCCCCCCTATAATTCAATGCCCTTCCATGAATCGAGCCTAGTCATCCGCCGTGGACCTGACGTGATGCCTAGTTATCCGCCACGTGTTGCGCTCTCGGCTGTCCTCACGTTCACAACCAAAAAGTGGTTCACATTTGAACCCACTATATATATATATATGTATATGAGGGAGGTTCATACAAGAACAATTCATTTTAAAGGAACAAAGGAACCAAGTGTGAGTCACACATTATGTGGGACCCACCTATTAATTAAATCATATGTGATTTAGTGGTGGGACCCACCAGAATCATATATGATTTAATAATGGGTGGGTCCTACATGGGCCCACATCATGTGTGATCCAAAATTGTTCCTTTGTTCCTTTAAAATAGTTTTGTTCTTGTTTGAACCTTCCTCAAACACATAATATAAAACCAGGAATTCAATTGAAAATGATATCATTTTACGATAACATAAAACATTTGATAAAAAACTTATGATATGTAGGAATGGAAATTTTACCCATAATCCGGTCCTTAAGGCTACACACACCCATACTCTCCAACCCTCTCAACCCTCTCACTTTTTGACTGCCACATCAGCTTCCACATCAGCTTTTGGTCAACCCTCTCTTTACCCTCCCATAACCCTCTACAACACACACCCAACCCTCCCAACCCACTCACTTTTCAATTTATTTTATTTATTTCATTTATTTTATTTAATTAAATAACATAATTAAATAAATAATATTGTTAAAAATAATTTGAAAATTCTAATATTAAAAAAAATTACATAACATTAATAAAAAAATTACATAACATTAATAAAAAAAATTACATAACATTAATAAAAAAAACTAAAAATCAATATCGAGGTTCCAAATATGTTCCACTAAATCCGCCCGAAGATTATGGTGAATAGTTGAGTTTCTCCTTGGAAAATATTCCCCATACGTTGCTCCTCAGTGAGTTGCGGGTTAGGTGGATCCGGAATATCGTTCGGCACAACACAAATGGCCTTGTTTTTGTTTTCGAGTATCATATTGTGCAATATGATACACGCGTACATAACTTTGCGCATCGTAGGTATCTCCATGAAGCGAGACGGTTGTTTGATTATATTCCAACGTTTACGGAGAATGCCGAAAGCTCGTTCGATATCTTTACGTGCCGCTTCTTGCGCTCCCTTAAACTTAATTCGTTTATCGTCTTCCGGATAGGAAAACGCTTTGACAAAAGTAGCCCATTCATGATATATCCCATCCCCGAGATAATATCCGTGCCTGTAGGTCGCCCCATTTACTTGAAAAGTTCGGTCGGGTGCGATTCCGTTATACACATCTTCGAAGATGGGCGAATGATTGAGCACGTTTAGGTCGTTCATGGCACCGGGACAACCAAAGAATGCGTGCCAAATCCATGTGTCTTGGGAGGCCGCCGCTTCTAAAATGATTGACGGATGCGGTTTATCGCCTCGATGGTATTGACCTTGCCATGCAACCGGACACATCGCCCATTCCCAATGCATGCAGTCAAGGCTACCGAGCATGCCGGGAAATCCGTGACGCTCATCGTGCGCGGCGTACAACTGCTGAATATCTTCGTAAGTCGGCTTGCGTAAATATACTTTTCCATACATTTGTATAATTCCTTCAACGAAGTGGTTTAGACACTTGCGTGCCGTTGACTCTCCCATGCGGACGTAGTCATCCCATGCGTCACCGGTTATTCCATACGCCAGTTGCCGAATTGCCGCCGTACACTTTTGGTATGGGGACAAACCCGGCAACCCCGTAGCATCGTACTGTTGTTGGAAATATGGGTACCGTGTGTATAAATCATAGACTATTCGTATGAATAGATTTCTCGACATCCTAAAACGTCGCTTGAACGTCTTCTCCGGGTACGTCGGGTTATCGTCAAAGTAGTCCGCCATTAGCCTTGCGTTAGCTTCTACCCGACCCCTGTCTATGTTAGGGGCCTTCGAACGACGAATCGATGATGATGCGTTTGCTTGTTGGACAAGATGCGCAAAGATTTGCGCATCTTGTTCCCAGTCTTCGTCGGTATCCGTGGATGATGAATCGTTCAAATAACCGGGTTGTGCCATTGTGGATGTATGTAGAAGAGAGTAGTGGAGAGTAGTGGTGTAATAAGATATTTGGTTGGAGAGTAGTGGTGTAATAAGATATTTGGTTGGAGAGTAGTATGGTATATATATATATATAGAGGGTATAAATGAAAAAGAAAAAAAAAAGAAAAAACAAAAAAAAAAAATAAAATATATCCGTTGGAGAGCCGTTTAACAACGGCTCTCCCAACCCGTGAAAGCTTCCAACCCGCCGGCTAAAGATCTGCGCACCGGTACACCTTGAACCCGCCGGGTTCAGCGGGTTAAGCCGCTGGCAAGCCAAGCCTGCGGTGCGACCAGCCTAATGGGGGTGGGGGGATAGTATGAGTATAATTTTATTTAATATATGTGTATAGTATGAGTATAATTAAATATACATGTATATATTTTCTATGTAAATAATATATTTGATTTTTAATATTGGTAATTATTAATTAGTAAAATGATCGATCCATTATAATTTTAATTTTAGAATCATTGTTTTTGTTGTTTCTTTTCGTAAATGGGTACCCAACGGGCTTTCTGAACACATCAAAGATTAGTTGAAGCAAGGATGGGGAGCTTAAACAGGAATGAGAGATAGGGAATGCATTCGTTCCCCATAAAAATACGATACGGCCGTGTGATCGATTCAGAGGCAAACCATCATCCATTCATGGTTCTCGACGACCCTCTCCCTCGTCAAGGACGATGCTGATTATTTTTTTTGAACGGCAACTTTAGTTATTTGTTAGTATACACCTCAGTTAGATTAGAAACGCCTTTGTCCATGTTCGAACCTGGGACTTCTACTCCAAGAGGATGACCCATAGTCACATAGTTCGCGGATCGCTTCGGTACGGGAACGAGGACCGGGAACGCAGTTCGCTAGGTTAGGCGTATCCGGTTCGGAGGGGGGTAGGTTCATTTCGGTACGTGTCCGGTACGATGTACCTTACATTTCGGTGCGTTGTACCCACTACCAAAAACATATTCTAGGAACCAAACCTTAAATAATTAACAAAACAGAATTTCAATTTAATTCATTAAATAGTGCAGAAGAAAAAGGACACAGTAGCAAAAAAGACATAGTAGCTGAAGATTGAGTTTGGATCCTGGAATGTGGAATCTAACTTAAAAATTAAAAGGACAAAGTAAATGAGAATCATTAATAAAGGTAGAAATTAAGAGTATCGAGGAGTCATTGGTTCCTAATCTGAAATCAGAGACAGAAAAAGAGGGGTCTGATGGCCAAAACTGTTGTTTTTTTTCCAGCTTTGAAATTGGAGCACTGACTTCTCAAATTCGCTATTGATTGTTAAAATTAAGCATCAAAATCACGTTTATAGCTTAATTGGATCATGAATTGAACAATTAATTGATCGATTTGACCATCTATTGGAATCGACTGGACAATCGATTTGGAAGGCCGATCGGTATGATGTTGGAATTGAAATCAAAATCGCGTCTTGATTGTCTATTGGATCGCGAATTGAACCTGAAATCGATCGATTGGACCATCGATTTGGATCAATTGGACCATCGATTTGGATCGCGAACCATGTAGCGTTCGGTTCGATTTCGTACCGCGATTGGGATCGCCGCGACTGGTACGCAGATCGCGCCTTCTTGCGCGACTCCTGTGACTATGGGATGACCCCTCTACCAACCAGGCTAGCTCCTCAAGGATGATACTAATTATATTAATTAAGAATTAAAGCAAAACTGTTTTCAATACATCTGTAAGTTTATCCATATTTGATGAAGACGAACCACCGTGACGGGTGGCGGTTTCCGCCATTTTCTTCCACTCCATCGCTTTATTCCTCATCCTCCCACCCTCTTCTCCCGCCATTAACACCCTCACAACCTTTTCCACTGCATCTCTCTTCACACTCCTCCCGATCTCGATCCCCACCCCCCATTCCTTGCACATTTGCCGGCAATTCGTGCGTTGATCGCCATAAAACGGCCAACACGCCATCGGAACTCCGCTCGTCAAGCTCTCGATCACCGAACCCCACCCGCCGTGGGTCAAGAATCCGCCAACCGACCGGTGGTTCAGCACCTCCTCCTGCGAACACCACCTCCCCACAAACCCTTTCCGTTTTATTGCGATCTCGAGTTCTTGAGGCAAAACCGCTGGTTCCCCATCGACCAAATCGGTCCGTACGATCCAAAGAAACTCGTGGTCGCTGTTAACAAGCCCCCAACCAAACTCGAGAAGATCTTGTAAGCTCATTACGGCTAGACTTCCGAAGTTTACATAAACCACCGAGTTGGGTTGTTTCGAATCAAGCCAGTTGAGGCATTCGGGTTCTTCGGTTCTTAAACTGTAGCCGTTGAAGCTCGAGTTGTCGGTTTGTGTTTCGGTTATTTGGTTAAGAAGTAGTTGTAACGGGCCGATGGTGTAGAGATTTGGGAACATGGATTTGAGTTCTTTGATGAGATCAGATTCGAGTTCTTCGAAAGTGTGGACAATCATAGGCGAAACGGTATCGGCCACTTGAGCGGATTCGAGGAGGAACTTGAATCCGGGATCGGTCGGATTTGTGAATCGGGTGAACTCGGGTAGATCCTTCAACCGGATTCCGTTCATTCCCGGAATCCAATCGATTTTCGTCTCGAGAAATCCGTTCGTCAAATGACTTTCATCTGCCAAATTGATCACATTACCACAAAATCGGATTGTAAAATGCATTCACATTTAGACATATCTGGGGTTCTATAAGATCAAATAATCGTATCTAATATAAAAGTGTTATAATAAATTTATAGCACGTTCTTGAGCTTCCTAACATGGTTTTTAGGTCATATTTGGAATAAACTTTATATTAATATTTTATACGACATTATTTGAAAATTGTTCTGTAGCATGCTATAATATGTACTTGATTGGGCATTATCAAAATCGTCGTATAAAAAGCATACATTTTAATTTATTTCAAAAATATCACTGCAACAAAATTTGGTCTATAGGACATTAACAATTTCTACGCGTTCTATTAAATCGTTTTATAAGACTTTTTATAGGATCAAAATATAAAATGATATATTTAATGTGTTGTAATAAGTTTAAAGTACGTATTCGGGCATCATAACAAGTTCTCTTGGGATATTTTATATAAAAAAAGACCATATCAACTATTTTATAGGACAATATTTGGAAAAGTGTCATTTAACAAAACATGTCCTATAAATAGCTAATGCAATGGTTGCTATCAAAGATGTTCTAAAAAAATGTTAAGAAACTCAAAAGTGTCATATAAACTCGTTATAATATCTTTAAATAGAACGCTAAATTTTCTAATGCTATAAAATAAATCATTTAAAACAGTCTATTAAGACATACAAAAATTTGGTTGTCTTCTATAAACTCAATTCTGGTGTAGTGTATGGTAAAATCCTTGTTAGGACGTCAAAAACATCCTATCATACAATTCTATGATCCTACAAACATAAATTTCATAAAACAGTCTGTTATAACATTCATACATATTTAACGTCTAATAAAACCATTTTCATTGTAGTAACAGTATTTGAAAAATAAGCTAACCTTTAAGAGGGAGAGTCCTTTCTCCATTAGAACTTTAACTTGATAAAACCCCATGAATCCACAGGCAGCCATGGTCCAAAAGAGGATGATTGGAACTCTAAGCCTCTCAGCCGCGTGAACCATATTTGTGTAAGTCATGAAACCGTCACAAACAATACAAGTGATGGGAGTTTCAAGCCCGCCCACAAGATCAAGAAACAAATCAAAGAAATTGGTTCCGAGATAGGTCCATACTTTGACTGTATTTTGAGTCTGTTGATCAACTTCCTGATCCGAAGTCGGATCAGGGAGACCATCGGGAACCGTTTTGAATTGAAAACCCGGAGCACCATCGAGCCAGCGGCTAGTCGCACCGGACTTTACAAGCCATTTGTGGTTAGATATGGTGTTGATGAAGGTTATGTTTAGGCCTTTGTGATGTAGAAGTCTTGCTAGTTTAAGCATACACTTGATGTGGCTTTGTGCTGGAGATGGTATGAACACCACATGAGGCTTCTTTTGATTGATTATGGCCATTGATTCCATTTGTGTGTGTGTGTGTTTTATGGATATTTATTTATAGGCTAAATAGTTGTAGCAATTGGGTGTGTCATTTGGCATTTAATTTGGAGTAAATTATGTTTTGTTCCCTTGGTTTGTTCAAAATTGCGGATTTCGTTCATGTGTGTTTTATAATTGCACGTTTTATCTTTATGGTTTGTAATTCAATCCCATTTTTATTCATAAGGTTAATTACTATTTTTAATTATGAGTGGTTAAAATAAAAGTGAATTGTAAATTATAATGACAATGCAAGCAATCAGTTTTAAAATATAACGATAAAAACATTATTGATTTTATAAACCGTAGGGACAAGAATCGTAATTTAAAAGTTACAGGGACAAATATAAATATATTCAGCAAACTATAGGGTATTTACTTTTGTAACTTGTTTGGATAAGGTGGGGATACCTTTCAATTTGTGCAAGAAAAAAAGATTAATATTCAAACAAGCAAATAAATAGGCGACCGAAATGAAGGTGGTGGTCATCCAGGATGGAGGTGGCCAAAGAAAGTGGTGGTGGTCATCAAAAAAGACGATGAAGTGGTGTGTGGAGAAGATGGTGGTTTGATCGTCGGAAAATTCGTCGGAGTGGTGAAATCATCGAAAAAGTCGTCGAAGTGGTGCAGTCGTCGGAAAAGTCGTTGGAGTGGGGTGATCGGCCGGTAACCTGCTATAAGAGGTCACAAACAATACATTAAACGATATATTTAATTTTGAAACTTTGATACATTAAATGGTAGGTTTTTAAGTACAGTACATATAATAGCAAAAGATGACAACTTGGATACATCTAAAGAAACTAAACCTAAAATAATAGAGTGACATTTTTCTTTACTATTATAATTTTTTGTCTAGAGTATGACACAAAAAAGGAAAGGTGACCCATGTCACATTGTATGCACCATGATAGGGTAATAGGCCCACCCAATTGAATCTTGATTTGTTTTTATAAATTGTGGAAGAAAATTCAAAGATAGACAGCGGAAGACAAAGAAAATATGAGTTTTGGTTACATATTGAATAGATGGATCCATAATAATTTGATTTAGACACTCACACAATTAATTTATATTTATATATATTCTGAAGACTATTTTATCGATTACATCCACTTTCATTTAACACATTAATTAACTATAAAAAAATGTGCAATTGAAAATAGCAAGGTTATCAAGATTGGAACGTTACCTTTTATCGTTTTCGTCTTTGTAATATCGAAACGTAAGATCAAGATCGAAATCATTAGATCTTACCGCAAGTCACTATATATATTTTTTATGTGTTATAATTTTTTATCATTCACAAATTATATATAGGTAACTTAATTAAATATTTTTTTGATGAGTTAACCATTTAATTTAACGAAATTAGGAGGGATGGAAATAAAATGAAAATAAAAACCACAAAAATAAAAAACAGTTTTTAAATACTAAGAACAAAAAACATTGTAAATAACAAACTTCAGGGACTAAAGTCATAGAAAAGATGTAAACTTCACTATTCATGTTTTCTGGTATTTGTTATTTTGTTATATATTATCATACATATTTGTTAGTTAAACTATTAATTTAACATTTATTGATAAAGAGTCCCTTTATTTTGTTAAGCATTCATCACTAAAAACGATAATTTAATTTACAGGAAAGGTGTTGATATCATCAACAAGTTTTCTAACACTTCGAAAAGACGAACCATCGAGACCCACTGCGGTTTCCGCCATTTTCTTCCACTCGATCGCTTTCTTCCTCATCCTCTTACCCTTGTCTCCCGCCATCAACACCCTCACAACCTTCTCCACTTCCCCTCTCTTCACACTCCTCCCGATCTCCATCCCCACTTCCCATTCCTTACACATTTGTCGGCAATTCATCTGTTGGTCGCCAGTGAACGGCCAACACACCATTGGAACCCCGCTCGACAAGCTCTCGATCACCGAACCCCACCCACCATGAGTCAAGAACCCGCCAACCGCAGGGTGGCTCAAAACCTCCTCTTGAGAACACCAACTCGCGACAAACCCTCTCCTTTTAACCACTTCCTCCAATTCCGCCGGCAAAACCGCCTGCTTCCCGTCAACCAAATCGCACCGAATTATCCATAGAAAATAATGGTCACTGTTAACGAGGCCCCAACCGAATTCCATAAGATCTTGTAAACACATTACAGCTACACTTCCAAAGTTGACGTAAACCACCGAGTTGGGTTCCTTTGACTCGAGCCATTTGACGCACTCGGGTTCTTCCGTCCATAAACTATAGCCGTTGAGGTTCAAGTTCTTGGGTTCGGTCTTCGGTATTATCTGATTCAGGAGCAACTGCAAAGGTCCGACGGTGTAGACGTTAGGAAACATGGATTTGAGCTCTTTGATGAGACTCCTCTCTAATTCATCGAAAGTGTGGATAATCACATGTGAATGTTTGGCAGCTTCCTTTGCAATTTCCACGGTGAATGAAAAGGCCGATTCATTAGGTTGTTTACCCAAGACGTGTTCCGGTAGATCCTTTAATCGGATTTCTTTCATTCCGGCGATATCGATCATGGTGTCAAGATACCCGCTTGTCAAATAACTTTCATCTAGAAAAATAATACACGATACATTAATTAAAACGATACAACAAAATCGGAATTTACGAACAATTTCTATTTAAGATAACACGAGAACGAGTGAATTAAACAACATGCTTTTGCATAATTAATTGTCATAGAAAACCACTCTGCTTTTGCATAATAATTTTTATGTTATCTTAAAAATTAACATAAGAATTTATCAGGATGAGACTAAATCTGACCACATGATGCTAACGTCTGGAATCGAACTCGAGGTAGATGAAATATTCCACTACATCCTCTAAGTCTTTTACCGGTATGCCACCACCCTTATGGTTCTCCTATGCAATGTTCTTGTCACAAAAAATGAATGACTCGTAAGAACTACCATTGTTGAGTTTCTTAGGCTGTGCGCACCGGCACCGCTGGGTAGCAGCGGCTACACCCGCCGGACCCGGCGGGTTCGAATGGGTTGGGTGCGCGATGGTGTTTAGCCGGCGGGTTCAAGGAGGAGCGGCTTCGTAGAGCCGTTGCCAAACGGTTCTATCTCAATGTTAACATTAATTTTTTTTTTTTTACTTTTTCTTTTTCATTTTTACTCCTATATAAATACCCCTTTATATCCAACTTATTTTTCACACCAACTCTAAACCTCCAATTCTTCAACTCTTTAAACCTCCAATTCTTCAAACCTCTCACTCTTCAAACAATGAATCCAAACGATCGAAACCTCGCATCACGGCGCGCAAAATGTAAACGTCGGGCGGAACCCGAGACCCCTTCGAAGCCCTCTTTCAAAGTCGACGTTACACATACCGGGTTCCCTCCAGAATATCCACCCGATTACAATCTCGACATTTCGCCGAAAGGTTTTTCTATCACAATTACTCATCCTCAAGTTCCTCAACCCGGGAGCTCTTCACAACCCAATCAACCCGGGAGCTCTTCACAAGCTCCTCAACCTTGTCCTTATCAATCGTTTCCTTATCAACCGTTTCCTAATCCACAATTTTCTCCAATCGATTTTGATTCTCCTTATCAACCACAATTTGTACCCGGTTACCAACCCAATTACCAACCCGTACAAGAGGAAGACACTTCCGATGAGGAAGAACTTTCACCAACGACCCAACAAGAGGAAGACATTAAGTTTTACACCACCCCGTACTACCATCTCCGGGGTAAAAAGCTCTTCGATACTATGAAACGAAAAGACGAGATCAAAACAAAAATATGGCTTGTAATTTTTAGTTTATTTAATGTTTTAGTTTATTTTATTTAATTATGTAATGTTTAATTTTAATTTTTAGTTAATTAATTATGTAATTTTAATTTTTAGTTAATTAATTATTAATCTTATTATTAATTAATTATATGAAATAAATGAAATAAATAAAATAAATTGAAAAGTGAGTGGGTTGGGAGGGTTGGGTGTGTGGTGTAGAGGGTTATGGGAGGGTAAAGAGAGGGTTGACCAAAAGCTGATGTGGAAGCTGATGTGGCATTCAAAAAGTGAGTGGGTTGAGAGGGTTGGAAAGCTTGGGTGCGTGTAGCCTTATATAAAAACCTAACCTTATCCTCTTAGATTCTTATACAAGAACTTTGGTTCTTTACCATGAAGTTTGTGAGAAAATGCATTTTCCTAGTTTTTTTATCTCATTTTCTTCTTGTTAGAAAACATACATGAGATCAACAAAAAGAATTTTCTTTTATGTATTTGGTACATGGGATAGGACAAAACATGCCAAAATTCACCATCCCGTGTTTGACGCAATATGAAATAGAACGAGAATTCACTGTCCCACGTTTGGTGTGACATGAGATAGTGACAGGAACTGGGATAAAATGGGACATCATGGGACAAAAAGACCTTTTTTCGATCCATCAAAATAGGTGGAACAACATTGAACAGAAATAAGACAAACTAAAATATTAGTAATTAACATTAGTTTTCCACCACCTCCACCTCTACCATAAAACCACGACCATTAGTTACATCAATTTTTTCATTCAAATTTATGTTTATGAAAATTGTGTAAAAATGTTTATAGATTATATTATTTACTTTATTTATATCAATTATAACTAGAGTAAATTACGGATTTGGTCCATGTGGTTTGGTGGTTTTTATGGATTTGGTCCCTAAACTTCAGTAATTATGGATTTGGTCCCTGTAGTTTACAATTTCTTTTGGATTTGGTCCCTAGACCAAACAACAGTTAAATTTCTCAAGGGCATTATTGTCCTTTCATTCTTTTTTGTCTTTTTATGCTTTTGACACACCAATTAAAATGCGCCATGTGTCCTACCTATATTTTAATCTTTTTCTTATTATAAAAAAAAATATTGTTTGTTTATATATATATATATATATAAAAGAACAGAGTATGCAGCCATGGTGATTAATCCTCTTTTTTACATACATATATGTGTATATATATATATATATAGATATAGATATATGGTTGTTTGATGTAAAGCAAACAATCGGACCAATACGCTTTCATTCCCCATGAGAAAAAGAAGAAGAGAGAGTTGACCTTTAATTTGACCTAGCTAATTAGGGTTTCTTTTCTTCTTCTTCTTCAATGAACCCATATCTTTTTTTTTTCTCTTAATCTTCTTGATCTTATTCAAATGAAACAACTATACTATATAGCATATCTTCTCTTTAGCTCTCTTTAAGGATCTTTTTCTTTTGGGTTTTATGGGTCTTTGAGGAGAAACTAATGATGAGAGAGAGAGCTCAGCAGCAGACATGATCAAGGACACTCTGTTCTTATATATATATATAAACAAACATTATATAACTTTTTTATTTATAATAACAAAAAAATATATAGGAAAGGACACGTGGCACAATTTAATTGGTGTATTAAAAGCATAAAAAGACAAAAAGCAATGAAAGGACAATAATGCCCTTGAGAAGTTTAACTGTTGTTTGGTCTAGGGACTAAATCCAAAAGAAATTGCAAACCACAGGGACCAAATCCATAATTACTGAAGTTTAGGGACCAAATCCATAAAAACCACCAAACCACAGGGACCAAATCCGCAATTTACCCTTATAACTATTATGTGATATATAATTTATGGGGGAACTTGTCTAGTTCTTTCCGGTCCAGTCCTAGGAGCTACCAAACACTGAACATATACTTGTTCTGTCCAGTCTTGTTCCGCCAAATCCAGCCCTGTCCTACTATCTTGTCATGTCCGGTTCTGTCCTATCCAGTCCCGTTCATATCAATCATGTCTACGTACTAAATGCTACCTTAAAGAACTACCAATACCATCATGGACTTTTAAGAGGATTTCTTAATTTGATGGGTGAAAATGAGGTGACAATTAAAAGTGTATAAAAGAGTTCTTATAATATAAGACCCTCTATTGGATATGCTCTAAAGCTGTCTATTAACCAATTTTATCTGTAGTGAAAATACCAAGAAATCCGGGAGCTATCAAAACCCTTGTGCCATGGTGGTTCATCTGCGATGACTAACAGATGACTACATACCCCATTTTATGGTTGCCCGATGATTAGTCGGCGTGCATAAGCCGACTACGAAAACCCAGACTTAGCGAAAAAAAGCACCAATTTGGTGATTAGAAGTACTGGAAATCTAACCTTCAAGTGGGACAATCCCTCTTTCCATGAGAACTTTAGCCTGATAAAACCCCATGAATCCACACGCAGCCATCGTCCAAAAAAGAATGATCGGAACTCCGAGCTTCTCCGCAGCCAAAGGGGTTCCGGCAAAAGTCATGAACCCATCAGAGATAATACAGGTCACCGGAGTTTCAGCTCCGATCACCACTTCAAGAAACGAATCCAAGAAATTGGTGGCCAGATATCCGGTGACCTGCCATAGGGTTTCAATTGGTTCTCGATGGCCTCCACCACCACCATCTGAATTAGCGGAAGGCAGGCCATCGGGAACCGATCGGAATTGGAACCCAGGAGCACCGTGAAGGCGGTGGGCGGCCGCGGAGGCAAGGAAGCGGGTGTGGTTGGAGTGGGTGTTGATGAAGGTTATTTGGAGGCCGTGGTGGTGGAGGAGGGCGGCGAGCTTTAACATGCACTTGATATGGCTTTGTGCTGGAAATGGTATGAATACCACGTGAGGATTCTTGTGATCCATGTCTGATCTCTTTGTTTTTGGGTTCAAAGTTCAAACTATGTGCACATGGAACATTTATCCTTTTAATTTCTTGTACATAAGATAAAATATACTACCTTATCTACTTTTGATATCAAATAATAACATTCTTTTCGGGGTGGATGGTATCCCTGACTATTGGGTTCGAACACATGGTGAGCATGAGGAGGTACGCTGGTATCCAGATTAGTGGTCTGCCACATAATGGTACCCTTAATTGGGCTGATCCATGGTCGACAAGGATTAGTCGGGTGGCACCCTTAAGTGGAAGCCTGGATACCCCGGGAACGTGTATGTGTTACCGTTTTTGAAGGGTGTTTTTTTCTTTTTGAAGGGTGTCCGGGTCAAAGCCCGACTAATCCCGGCAATTTTAAGGGATAAACATGGCCCCACTTAAATGTCCCCAAGCATGTGCACGGGAAGATTCGAACTCGGTTAGGGCGCTATGAACCCCTCGAGCGATAAGCAGTCCGCCACAACACTTGAAGACTATATGTGTGTTAACTTGCCGTTCAAAAAGAAATAATTAGAGTTTTTTACGAATCCACGTTCATCCAATTTACGAATCCACGCAAAAGGTTTAAAAACGATAATTTAATTTATTGAAAACGTGTTGATTTCATCAACAAGCTTTTTGACATTACGAGCAGATGAACCGTCGGGACCCACGGCGGTTTCCGTCATTTTTTTCCACTCGATCGCTTTCGTTCTCATCCTCCGCCCCTCGTCTCCCGCCATCAACGCCCTCACGACCTTCTCCACTTCCTCTCTCTTCACACTCCTCCCAATCTCCATCCCCACCTCCCAATCCTTACACATTTGTCGACAATTCATCGGCTGGTCGCCGGTGAATGGCCAACACACCATCGGAACCCCGCTCGACAAGCTCTCGATCACCGATCCCCACCCACCGTGAGTCAAAAACCCGCCAATCGCACGGTGGTTCAAAACCTCCTCTTGCAAACACCAACTAGCTATAAACCCCCTTTCTTTAACCACTTCCTCCAACTCCGCCGGCAAAACTGCCGACTTCCCGTCAACCAAATCGCTCCGAATTATCCATAGAAAATAATGCTCGCTGTTAACGAGACCCCAACCAAACTCAAGAAGATCTTGTAAACACATTACGGTTAGACTTCCAAAGTTAACATAAACCACCGAATTGGGTTCTTTCGACTCGAGCCATTTGATGCACTCGGGTTCTTCCGTCCATAAACTATAGCCATTGAGGTTCGAGTTCTTGGGTTCGGTCTCCGGTGTTATCTGATTCAGGAGCAACTGCAAAGGTCCGACGGTGTAGACGTTAGGAAACATGGATTTGAGCTCTTTGATGAGATTGCTTTCTAATTCATCGAATGTGTGGATAATCACATGTGAATGTTTATCAGCTGCCTTTGCGGTTTCCACCATGAATGAAAAGACTGGTCCTGTAGGGTCTATGACCAAGAGGTGTTTCGGTAGATCCTTTAATCGGATTTCTTTCATTCCGGGGATGTCGATCATGGTGTCAAGGTACCCATTTGTCAAATAACTTTCATCTGCAAAAACATTACAAGATTAGATTAATTAGTATTTTATATATTAATATACCCTATATATATTTGTTTCACAATATATGGTTCTTTACCATGAAGTTTGTAAGAAAATGCATTTTCCTAGTTTTTTATTTCGTTTTCTTGATGTTAAAATACATTAATGAGATCCGCAAAAAGAAAGTTCTTATAAAAAACTACAATTGTAGACTTTTAAGAGGATTTCTCAATTTGATTGGTGCAAATGAGATGACAATGATAAGTTCTTATAAGAACGTTCATTATAGATGCTTTAAAGTTGTCTATTAACCGATTTTTACTGTAGTGAAAATAGCAAGAAACCCAGATTCGAATCTAGTTGCTGCAAAACCTTCTGAACATAATGGTTTATCTACAATGACTCAAAGCCGTTAATGGTTGCACAAGAATTTGTCGATCTGTGTGCATACGGTGACCACAAAAAAAGTACTGAGAAATCTCTATAACAAAATGTATTCAACTTCAATAGATTCTCCATTTTAACGATAATATCATTGTTTATATTATTAAAATACTACATGTATTTAATAAAATATTATTTCTCTAATCTAAATACTTCATTTAAAAAAAATTATTGGTTGAATATAATAAAAGACTATTTTTTCATGATAAATATTTTTGGAGTTTTTGTACACTCTCTTCTATTTTATTCATTTTAAAGAATGTTTTGGAGAATCTATTGGAACCATAATTTATCTTAAATCCCCCATTTTCTTCGAAATGGGGAAACTTTTGAAGATGCTCTAAGACTATCCACAATGGGAAGCGTCAAGGGAGCGGCAAGCAATTGGTACCAATCGGCAAGGATGGCAACACCACCAAGGTTGATTGTCAAGGTTGGAAAACGGCATGGCCATGCCCATGCGTTAGACTACCCTACCCTACCCCACCCCACCCTCTCTCTCTATCTCTCTCTTCTTTTTTTATTTTTTTAATTAATTATTTAGATTGGCATGGGTGTGGTTGAATTGATGAGGATTGATAAAGTTTTGGTAAGATAGTGGAAAACTGATGTGACGCTAATGTGGCAGTGGTACCACTGACAAGCGTCAAGACGAGTGTGGATGGTCTAAGGTATAGAAATCTAACCTTCAAGTGGGAGAATTCCTCTATCTATCAGAACTTTTGCCTGATAAAACCCCATGAATCCACAGGCAGCCATTGTCCAAAACAGAATGATGGGAACTCCGAGCTTCTCAGCAGCCAAGAGGGTTCCGGCAAAAGTCATGAAACCATCCGAGATAATGCAGGTCACCGGGGTTTCAACTCCGGCCACCACTTCAAGAAACGAATCCAAGAAATTGGTGGCCAGATATACGGTGACCTGCCATAGGATTTCAGTTGGTTCTTGATGACTTCTACTGCCATCACGGTCGGAATTAATAGAATTAGGGAGACCATCGGGAACTGACCAGAATTGGAACCCGGGAGCACCGTGAAGGCGGTGGGCGGCGGCGGAGCCGAGGAGGCGGGTGTGGTTGGAGTGGGTGTTGATGAAGGTTATATGGAGGCCATGGTGGTGGAGGAGGGTGGCCAGCTTTAGCATACACTTGATATGGCTTTGTGCTGGATATGGTATGAGAGCCACATGGGGCTTTTTCTCATCCATCATCTCTCATATCTTTGTGTTTTTGGGTTCTAAGGTATTTAATAGGGGTGTTCACATGGTGGGCAATGAAAATTTTGAGAACTATTATGTATAATGTATGTTGTACCGGGAAATATGAACTCAATTTTGGGTATGAACGTGAGGACCACTAAAATCGCGACATGTGACAATATTTTTTTTGATTATCATGTATTTAGAGTGAATAAAGATGCCTAAGCTTTATTCACTCTGAATAATGCATGATATTCTGAGTAAATAATCAGGGGCAGAGCTATGTAGGAACGAGAGTTAGCGGTTGCTAACCCTCAAACTCTAAAAAAAATTCCTATTAGCTTTATAGAAGAAGGCCATATATAAAAGAGATGGACAGTAAAAAAAGATGGAATCCACTATCCAGGCGGTGGAGAAAGTGGGAGTAATTTTATGCTTTTAGCCCTCATATTCTAATAAACTTCTAAAAAATGACACTCATATTTACAATTTAAATTAATATATTCAAATGTTGTTTCCATTTAAACTTTAGAAAATAATTCTAATAATAATTCGTGTATAGTTAACTTATTTAATATGTTTTTAAATAAATGATTATTATCTTAATCAACATCACTCAGTTTGATGTCTAATTTTATAAATGATATTTAACAATTGATAAGCTTAAATATCTGTTTTATAAATATTGTACTTAACTTTTGGGTATTGTATCAATTTAAAGTGATGAAATAACAAAAAATGAAAAAAAAATCATACCTACACCGTAATAAACTTGTACAGACGAGTTGAGACATAGTTGTTGTGATGAATGCAATAAATTAACTTAAGAAAATGAAATTTCATAAGAACTAATGTTAAATGTAGTTTCTTACTATTTCAAATGACATTTTTTTTAATGTGGCAATTAAATCAGCTTTTGTAGGGCTATCCTTTTGTTACTTCTCTAGTGATGTTTTTGTTAATTGTTGATGCTAATTTTAGGGCTATTCATTTGTTAAATGTTGATTTTAGTTTGTTCTATATAGTAAACAACCATTAATAAAAAGAAAAACAAGGAACAATATGGTGTCTATTTTATTCATCAATAACTCATGCTCCTCCTTGAACCAAATCCTGGCTCCGCCCCTGTAAATAATGCCATGTGGCGCGATTTTAATGGTCCTTACGTTCACAATGAAAAATGAGTTCACATTTGAACTTTCCTCATGTCGTACCCACCTAATTTTACTATTCAAAATCGGACTGTACGGTACGGTTACCCGCACCGAATTGAATCGGAAAAAAGCAGGTACCCATAGTTCGGTGCATTGTCACTATTTGGGATAGTTTACATGCACTAGCTATTTCATCAACGACCACGAATGTCCCGGAGTTATTGTACGGATACCTTCATAACTAGAGGAACTACTACAATATTTGAATTTAAGTTTCAGATATATGAAAATTTTCACTACATCCTACAAAACTTAAGGTTCAACAGTTTATTGATTAGATATATAATAAGATATTAAGGGAACTCAAAATACCAACTATTTTAGATTAATAAAAAATATTAACTTAAAGGTTTAGCAAAAAATATTAAATATTACAATTTTATGTTGCTAACGCCACATACATAGCCTCCTTGGTTTCGTATCATCTTTCAAAAGTCCAATTTTAGGGCCATGACCCATGAGTACCACTCTTCTGGCCTTAACTCGGGGATTCGGTTGGGAAATCCGGGCTGAGCCCGATCTTGATACGCTTCACATGGGCTCGGCGTTCAGGCTCTCCCTCGAGCTCACGAGCTCGAGCTCGGATTCTCTCTCTCTCTCTCTCTCTCTCTCTCTCTCTCTCTCTCTCTCTCTCTTCTATATATAAAGGGTATGATCGAATTGGGTTGAACCCGATTTTCACAGTGTTATGAGACATGAAGGGTTGGTGATGGTTTGAGAGTGGGATAGTGAAAAACTGATGTGGTAGTATTGGGTTGAGCCCAATTTTAATAGTGGTACACATGGCCTTATGGGAAGTTGGTGCCGGGATCAAATAGCCACTAGGTCTGCTAAATTGGCCGGGTCCATTGTTAATGGACCCATGCTAAAAGACAAAAAACGATAGATTCGTAAAAAAACTGATGTGTCCGTTTTTTACCCGACGTGATCATTTGATTCATTTTTTATTGTTTTTTAGTTGGGTCCGCTAAAAACATACCCTATTTAGCGGACCTTACAGGTATTTTGCAAAATTCGCGGAAAGAATGGGTAGGAAACCGGTAAGGAGGTTGCATTCGGTCACAAGGACCAATTTCTCCAATTTTATGTAAAAACTCATTTTATATAATACCATTAATTAAAAAGATAAATGTTGTTGAATATCTGTTTCTCGCTTGTTTTTGTATTCAAACCTGTCAACAATAGATTATGTTTCACATGTGACCTCACACCATGTCAAACGTGATCTTGCAAATAAGTTGTGATTGTATTTTTCTCTGGAATTTCAAAAGTGTTGGACAAGTATCATTTGTCATGTTGTGCCCGAGTAAGCAATTTAATTTTTTTTATTTGTCATGTGTCATCTTATTGCCATATAAATAAATTCCATCACATAAAACTGTCTTATTTTCTTGTTATCATGTGAACTAAAAAACAATATATACCAAACACGTCTAAAGTAGTATTGGCGTCCGTCCATGCTTCACATGGTTTCTAAATTATGCGTCTTCTATTTCAGTGACTAAACATTATTGCACGTTAATTTCTTGTGCTTTTGTTCAAATGTTCAAAAATTATGTCATTTTAAGCTATTTCCAGCATAGTGATCATATATGTAAACTAGGTATGTCACATGAGTTGATTAAATTGCAATAAGGTATCTTTTTATTTTTTATTTTTTTTGGAAGGGTTCCGGGGGGCCAAAACCCAACTAATCCCCAGTATGCACATATGAAGGCTCGAACTCGGTTAGGGCGCTATGAACCTTGAACGATAACTAATCCGCCACAATACTGTTGACACAAGGTATTTTTAGACTCTTCTATTTTTTAGTTTTTAAACTTTCCTATCGAAGAATGTGTAATAAAAAACAATTATTTATGATAATTATTATTTTTCGAGAATTTCACTTTTTTTCCTACTTTATTTATTTTTAAAGGATTTATTAGAGCATCTCTAATCAAACTTTCTTATAAACATAAAATATACTATATTGTAAAACTACCATTGTATGGAGTTTTTAATAAGGTATTCGTGGTTCGGTTTCGTGTTGTTTGGGGCAACAAGAATTAACGTACAAAAGATAAAAAATTTCGATATATATTGCCAAATACATACTTTAAATCTCATAATTAAAAATAGTCTAACAGATTAAAAAAAAATAAAGTCTAAACTAAAGTTAACTTATCAAAGTCAAAAAGTAAAATATCACATAGATACTAAATTATTAGACATAGAGAAAGATTTAAACAAGAAGTGCTAAATATATGAGAAGTAGAGAAGTAATTTTCACTACTCATCTGGTCAATAAAGGCGGCTTTAACCGGTTACGGTGGACGCGATCACTGAGAATTGACGCGATTCATGGAGGGTGGAGACAATTAAAAGAGGGTGACCCGGTCAAAGCTGTCTTTATTGACCGGATGAGTGGTGGAGATCACTTCTTCACTTCTCATTTTTTTAGCACTTCTTATTTGAATCTAATACTATATAGATAAACATAATATATTATTTTGCATAAATTAAAAATATTAAAATGCGGTGTAATCGTGTAAGGGACCATAATTTGTTAAGTTAGAACCACAAAACTACACCGCAGAAGTTCTAATTTCTAAATGCGTTTTGAGATGTGGATGATGCATGCAAATATGCAATGATACACAAGCTACTTTCATTCCCCATAAATGTGCATATATATAGAGGTGGGTTCAAATGTGACACTACAAGAAATAATAGAAATAGGGGCGACACTATTAGAGGCGACAACAGAATTAGGGGCGACATGTTGGTTGGCGCGTGTTCTAGTGGCAATAGAGGCGACACTATTAGGGGGACACCAGCATTAGGGGCGACAATAAGACATGTCGACCCTGATACTCATTATTTTTGTAGTGTGAACCACTTTTTGGTTGTGAACGTGAGGACAACCGAGAGCGCGAACGTGGCGGATGACTAGGCGCCACGTCAGATCCACGGCGGATGACTAGCCACGATTCATGGGAGGGCATTGAATTAAAGAGGGGGACCACACTCAAAGTCGCCACGTGTCGCGCTCTCGTCTGTCCTCACGTTCACAACCAAAAAGTGGTTCACATTTGAACTTTCCTCTATATTATATATATATAATTATAATATTTGTCACATAAACTATTAATTTAACATTTATTGATAAGGAGTTCCTTTCTTTTGTTAAACATTCTTAAAAAAGAACCGATTCCTAGGTCCATTTTGTCTTACAACCCTGCAGTTTACCTGTTTTATGATTGTTGTGTGACCGATTACCGTGCAAACCATTTATCCACCGTACCCAATTTGCGAATCCACGTAAAACGTTTTAAAAACGATAATTTAATTTGTAGAAAACATTTTGATTTCATCAACAAGTTTTCTGACACTTTGAAAAGACGAACCGTTGGGACCCACTGCGATTTTCGCCATTTTCTTCCACTCGATCGCTTTCGTTCTCATCCTTCGCCCCTCGTCTCCCACCATCAACGCCCTCACGACCTTCTCCACTTCATCTCTCTTCACACTCCTCCCAATCTCCATTCCCACCTCCCAATCCTTACACATTTGTCGACAATTCATTGGCTGGTCGCCGGTGAATGGCCAACACACCATCGGAACCCCGCTCGACAAGCTCTCGATTACCGATCCCCACCCACCGTGAGTCAAAAACCCGCCAACCGCGCGGTGGTTTAAAACCTCCTCTTGCGAACACCAACCGCTATAAACCCCCTTTCTTTAACCACTTCCTCCAACTCCGCCGGCAAAACTGCCGACTTTCCGTCAATCAAATCGCTTCGAATTATCCATAGAAAATAATGCTCGCTGTTAACGAGACCCCAACCAAATTCAAGAAGATCTTGTAAAGACATTATGGCTAGACTTCCAAAGTTGATGTAAACCACCGAGTTTGGTTCCTTCGACTCGAGCCACTTGATGCACTCGGGTTCTTCCGTCCATAAACTATAGCCATTGAGGTTCGAGTTGTTGGGTTCGGTTTCCGGTATTATCTGATTCAGGAGCAACTGCAGAGGTCCGACGGTGTAGACTTTAGTAAATATGGATTTGAGCTCTTTGATGAGATTGGTTTCTAATTCATCGAAAGTGTGGATAATCACATGTGCATGTTTATTAGCTTCAATTGAAGCTTCCACCACTAATGAAAAGATTGATTCTATAGGGTGTATACCCAAGACGTGTTCCGGTAGATCCTTTAATCGGATTTCTTTCATTCCAGGGATATCGACCATGGTGTCAAGGTATCCATTTGTCAAATGGCTTTCATCTGCAAAATTTTTAATACAAGATCGATTAATTAATTAAAAAAAAAACAAAGTCAGTGTTTACGAACAATGCCTATTTAAAGAAACACGAGAAAACAAAATTACGTATTGCCTTGCATTAACGTTAAAAAGAATCACGTGGGCAACTTCTGACGTAATTTGCAAAGTCGCGTAGTGATATATGTTTTTTGGACATTAATTATATATGATTTTGTTGATTGTTATAATTTTTTCTATTAGATATTCCTTGTGTTTGATGTTTCCTCTACCATCTTGATAGCCACCATTGGCCGTCGATCCACCACCGCATGCCCAGCTCACCACTATTCGCTGCACTCCACTGCCCACCACAACCACTACCTCCATTAAATCAACCACAACTACCTCTTCAATCATTGTCGACCGCCACCACCACCACTATCCATAGCCACCATCGTTCACCAATCACGTGTCTTGTCTCTACCTTTACAAACATTGGTATTGCAAGGAACTTCACCATTCCTTCACCAATTGATACGGATCTTCCAAACCAAATAAACATTATTTCTCCTTGTATGAATCCAGTTTTTTCAAACTACCATAAGTTATATCTAATTTTTTGTTCAAGTTTGTTACATTTATTGTATGTACTTATATCTATACAAATTAAGTAAAATTAATGTTTATAAATTAATTATTACTTTATTTGTGTTAATTCTAAATATTATATGATATATATATATATAAATTCATCAAATATCTTTGGGGGAACTTGTCTACTTGTATCATGCATGTCTTGTCCTATTCGTACCAAATGCCAGACACACATTTGTTCATTCATCTCCTGTCCCGTCTACTTCAACTCTACTCTCGTGTCATGTACCAAACTCTACCAAAAGAAACTAATCTTATCCTCTTTAGGTTCTTGTCCATGAACTTTGGTTCTTACCACAAAGTTTGTGATTAAATGACATTTTCCTAGTTTTTTAATTTCATTTTCTTGATGTTAATTAAAAACATCAATGGATCCAAAAAAAGAAGGTTTCTATAACGAACTACAATTATGGACTTTCAAGAGGATTTCTTAATTGATGGGTGGAAAGGTGTGACAATAAAAATTATATTTTTTTTTCTTTCTTATAAGTTATAATAACCTTCGTTGTTGAAGATGCTCTAAAGTTGTCTACTTGAATATTTAGAGATTTTCCATGTTCTATTAACCGATTCTAACTCTAGTTAAAATACCAGGTTTAAATTTAGCCGCTGCCAAAACCCTTGTAGCCAACTAACCATGGTGGTTCATCAGCAAGGACTAAATGAAGGCCTTTTGTGGTTCATCAACAACAAAAAGTACCAAGAAAAATCCTTTTGGTGATTAAATGTAGTAGAAATCTAACCTTCAATTGGGACAATCCTCTATCCATCAAAGCTTTTGCCTGATAAAACCCCATGAAGCCACAGGCAGCCATTGTCCAAAAAAGGATGATGGGAACTCCGAGCTTCTCCGCAGCCAAAGGGGTTCTGGCAAAAGTCATGAACCCATCGGAGATAATGCAGGTCACCGGAGTTTCAACTCTGGCCACCACTTCAAGAAACGAATCCAAGAAATTGGTGGCCAGATATCCGTTGACCTGCCATAGGGTTCGAATTGGTTCTTGATGACCTCCACCGCCATCGGAATTGGTAGCAAGGAGGCCATCAGGAACCGACCGGAATTGGAACCCAGGAGCACCGTCAAGAGGGTGGGCCGCGGCGGAGCTAAGGAGGCGGGTGTGGTTGGAGTGGGTGTTGATGAAGGTTATTTGGAGGCCATGGTGGTGGAGGAGGGTGGCAAGCTTTAACATACATTTGATATGGCTTTGTGCTGGATATGGTATGAGTACCACATGAGGCTTTTTCTCATCCATCTCTTTGATGTTTGTAGTGTGAGGACATGGATGGAATACTTATCCTTTGAATTTCTTCTTATTTTATAAAATAAAGGGACAACTACATGGAAGTTTACCGGTTACCTGTTGGATGGGTAACCGGATACATACAATGAATTTTTCTTAAAAGTTTGATACGTCAAAAGGTAATTTTTCAAGTTCAGTACATATAATAGCTTTTGGTGACAAGTTGGATACACTTATGTGTAGTTGTCCCTAAACTAAAATATACTACTTTACCTGTCTTCTAATAAAAACGTTCATATTTTTTAGAAAGTTAGCACACATTTATGAGAAAAAACTCTAATGGTATTTGTTGGTTTTCGAGCTCGATAATCCATCCGGGACCCATTATATGCCCGGCATTTTAAGCTATGTTATAATTTCATCGTTTGAAGATTGAGGGGGTTTTAAGTAATTTGTTCGATTTCTAGGAACTTTTTTGAGAGTTTATGTGTTAATAATAAAGTATTTTCTTTAATTTTTTTGTTCGCAAGGGTACATTACATGCAGAAAAACATTGGGGAATCATGATAGAACCTTAAAAAATCTTTATTTAAACTAATTAAGAAAATGATATTTATTTTGCGGGGCCCATTCCCAACTTTTCGATGGTGCATCCGTCACTATTCGAGCTAGTTTACACGCACCAAAAGGCCACCGGCTAATCCATCAACGAGCATGTATGTTCTACACTTATTGTAGGTGAAACTTTCTTTCTCTCGAAAATGTTCATCTAGGCTTCTCGTAGACAACATTATTTGACCATGAATGTTAAGTTGCATCGAAGATCGTCCACACTTTTGATTTTGTATCACATTCGTATTATATATGATGAATTATAAGATCACATAAAAAACACTCTTGTAATTGGTAATACATATGCGGGCCTAGTAGCGTGCGTGTGTGGGTGACTTGACCTACAAGGCCGCAACCTAAGTTGTTCCAAGAGTCATCTACATGTATATCAAACGTGATGGACTATAGTATCACATTTTATTAAATATTATAGAAAAATGTTTAACTTTTTTCGTAAAAGTGAAAGATGTTGTCGTAACCCTTTTATATGTGTTCTCATTATATAAAATGTAATGTAATAGAAAAAAGATAAAAGATCATTAGCCCTGATTCCAAATAGTATTTGTCATAAGTGATCCAAAGACGGGCCAAACCAAAATACTTTGGCCTAATTAAAATTTACAAGGCCCACATATTTTGTTACTTTTTAAATTGATTTTTACCATGTAAAAAATATTAGTTTTAAAGAATTTGGTCAATAAAATTCACTAAAACAATGTTTTTTTTGTTATAAGAAACTATGTTCAATCAAATAAAATTTAAAGTATTTCATTTGATCAACCTAATACACTAAAAAAATTACATTTTCGGTCTTCAATCAAATACATTTAGACTATACAATAAAAGAGCCACTCCAAGGTCGGTCCTATGATCGATCTAGAGCCAAGGCGGGCCGGATCATGCCTTGTTTTCGAAGGAATATAGTAACCGACAGTCTCGAATCGATCCCAAATGCTCCTAGCCCACTCTAACCGTAGATGCTAACGCCACATCTCCTATCATAGCCTGCTTGATATTGAACAGCAATCACAAGGACCAAAAATGATCTTAACTCCTAGAGAAATTTTTGTCTTAAAACACGTTTTACTTTTTTTTTATGATGGTCGATCGTGTTACCCATTTAGATGTAAACCATTTATCCAAGGTTCATTCACTTTACAAATTCACGCAAAGTTCGAAAAACGATAATTTAATTTATCGAAAACATGTTGATTTCATCAACAAGTTTTTTGACATTCTGAGCAGACGAACCATTGGAACCAGCGGCGATTTCTGCCATTTTCTGCCACTCAATCGCTTTCGTCCTCATCCTCCGACCCTCGTCTCCTGCCATTAACACCCTCACAACCTTCTCCACTTCATCTCTCGTCACACTCCTCCCAATCTCCATCCCCACCTCCCAATCCTTACACATTTGTCGACAATTCATCCGTTGGTCGCCGGTAAACGGCCAACACATCATCGGAACCCCACTCGACAAGCTCTCGATCACCGATCCCCAACCACCGTGAGTCAAAAACCCGCCAACCGCACTGTGGCTTAAAACCTCCTCTTGCGAACACCAACTAGCTATAAACCCCCTTTCTGTAACCACTTCCTTCAATTCCTCCGGCAAAGCCGCCGACTTCCCGTCAACCAAATCGCTCCGAATTATCCATAGAAAATAATACTTGCTATTAATGAGACCCCAACCGAATTCAAGAAGATCTTGTAAAGACATAATGGCTAGACTTCCAAAGTTGACGTAAACAACCGAGTTTGGTTCTTTCGACTCGAGCCATTTTACGCACTCGGGTTCTTCCGTCCATAAACTATAGCCGTTGAGGTTCGAGTTCTTGGGTTCGGTCTCCGGTATTATCTGATTCAGGAGCAACTGCAGAGGTCCGACGGTGTAGACTTTAGGAAACATGGATTTGAGCTCTTTGATGAGATTGGTTTCTAATTCATCAAAAGTGTGGATAATCACATGTGAATGTTTATCAGCTTCCTTTGCGGTTTCCACCATGAATGAAAAGACTGATTCTGTAGGGTCGTCTAGGCCCAAGACGTGTTCCGGTAGATCCTTTAATCTGATTTCTTTCATTCCGGCGATATCGACCATGGTGTCAAGGTATCCATTTTTCAAATGACTTTCATCTGCAAAAACATTACAAGATTACATTAATTAGTATCTAATATATTAATTTACATATATGTGTTTCACGTGTATTTGATTCATATGTATTGGTACATAATATGAACTTTTTTACATTCGAACTTTTTTTTATTTTACAAACAGGTGAAAAGGGTACATCTATTATCTGTTATGTTTAGACAGACCCATTGGATAAGGGTATGGATCAAGAAAACTATATTCATTTATCCACTCCTTTTTACTTGAAATTTTAGTGGCTAGGGTATGATAAGCGGTTTTTTGGGTTAGATTTTTCGATTCAGGTTGCTTTTTCCGTACCTTTTTCTTCGATTTAGGGTTCATCATCTTCATGTTCATAATCATCATCTTGATACCAAAACCATAATTTACCCTTAAGTTAATAAAAAGTTTTCTGAAAATATCTCCAAGTTGGTAAATTTTGCTATTGTACGTACTATTTTACCGGCTACTGATGAAAAGGTAAAGGATTACATTGTTTGGTATATAGGTTTTAAAACTTTGACAAACTAGATGGTAGGTTTTTAAGTTCAGTACATGCTGTAACACCTGAGAATCTACGCTGTGTTCTCGAGTTTTGTAAGGAAAGAAAAGAAAGGAAAGGAAGGAGGAAGAAAAGAAAGGAATGGAAAAGAAAAGAAAAAAATAATTTTATTTGTGTTCTTGAGATTAGAAGGAAAGAAGGGAAAAGAAATGGAAAAAAATAAATTTTCATGTTCTTGAGTAGGAGAGAAAGGAAAAAAAAAAGATGCTACTTTTACGGATATACCCTTATTTATTTGCAGGAGAATGTAAGTTGTGGATATATGTGTATATTTATAAATCTTTTTAACTTTTTTAATTTATTTTTTATCCTCTCCTTTCCTTTCCTTCCTTTTCCTCCCACATTTGGAAGGAAAATTCACCTTATTTCCCCTCCCTTTCTCTTCCTTTCTCTCCTTAAAAAAACTCAAGAACACAACTTTTTTTCTTTCTCTCCTACTTTCCTTCCCTTTCTCTCCCTTTCTCCCTTAGCTATTTATTCACAATATGGATTTGGGCTTTGTATATTAAAATATAAAATTTATGGGCTTTGTCCTTGTGGCCCAAGTATAAATAAGAGACTTAAGGTTTGAAAGCCCCAATTTTTTTTCTTGTTTGAGAAAGAAGTTGTGTGTGTGAAAGAGGAGAAGAAAGTGGTGACGGGGGAGCTTGCAATAGAGAAGAAGAATCCTTTGAAGAAATCAATTAGAGGAGTGGTTTTAAGACTACATTGAAGCATCACCAAAGGTAATTTAACATTTTCTTTCTTCTCCAAGCTTGTTAGTAATTGATAAATCTCTACAAATTCCTAAGTATTGATGATATCATATTGAATGGATTGGGAGTTATCATTTCAATGTATGAGATTTGATTAGAGGTTTAAATCACCCATTTAGATGTAGCAAATCAATAATAATTATTGAAATTAATGAATCTACCTCATTTGCTTTAATAATCTCTACCCTCCCATAAATCGCATTAATCCTCCGTGATCATGTCCACCGTAACCGCGAGATGAGTGAATGAGATTGCTCCTCACTTTTTCTTAAATTGACATGTTTCTCGTTTGAAACTTCCCCTTCCCATACATAGCAATTTACGAAAGCAACAGCGGCTACTTTCCATAGAAACCATATTTCATTACATAGTTTCATTTTACACCTTGGGTTTCAATGTGTCTTCAATTTTGGATTCAAAGTTTGAGATTTTGCAGCTTTAAATTTACAGATTTAGAATTCTACAGTTCTTGATTTTAAGATTTAGAATTTTACAATCTTGGATTTAAGGATTTAGAACTTCACAATTTTGGATTAAAACCCTAAAAGTTTTCCAACTTTGATCCGGATATAATTTAACTTGAGAAATTCCGATCATTAGGTTTATTTAAGTAGAATTCGAAAGTGGGCCAATTGTTATTCGACCGAGCTTCGTTAGTTGACATTTGAATTAGGTCTCAATAATTTAATGTTGAAATTGGGTACAATTAGTTAAGGGTAATTTTTGAGAATTGAATTATTAGTTAAAAACCGATTAAGCTTTTAATTAGAACCTAATCGTAGAGCGGTCAGATTAGGAATCGAACGAATGTATTCCAGGATAGAACATTATAGCATTAGACTTATCTGCGTTTATTTCCAGGGTAGGTTCAAAGGAGAGTGGTAGTTCATTGAGAGCTACTTTCAGTCGCCATCAGGTGAGTTCCCTTACCCAAAAGTTTTACAAATCAAGTTGAACTTAAATATTTTGCAAATGCTGTTGAGAACTTGTACGGCTGTTATATCGATGATCATCTTTATATATGCATGCTTAATGGTTTGCTTATATGTGGATTGTATGGGGTCGCACTGTGAGCACTATGTATCAGGGGACCATACATCCCTTGGGAGTAAGGTGGTGTGGAGCACGAACACTGTTCGTCCGCCCTTAATTGAGCATCCGGGGGAGCCTGCCACTCGGGTTACTACTAAGACCTGGGAGGTATGGCGTAGCCCAGTTAGTCCTGGGGTGACATGTTCGTTGCTCACAGTGCTACCCTAGCTTGACTATGATACACGATTTCACTTTGGCCAACGGGTCGTGTTTAACTGTTTAACTATTTTGAGGGAATTCACTAGACCTTATGGTCTAACCTACGTTTTCAAAACTTAAAAACATTTTCAGGAAGAGATCGTGCACCTAAGGGGAAAGAGAAGGTGAACGCTTAGTGTAGCGGTGTTAGTCTTTATACTACTACCTAACTTTTAGAATCTCAGCCGTGGAGGGATGTTCCATGTGCACAACTTGTTACCTATTTAATTTAGACTATTATATTATCCGCTGCGTAGATCACTGGGAATTATTATTATTATTATTATGCTTTATTATTGTATGGGATTTTGGGTCGTTACACATACAATAGCAAAATGTGACAAGTTGGATATACATTTTTTCGTATATTAATGTTGTCACATATTAGTTTGTCTTTTATTTTATTTTATCAAGTAAAACGGTTCAATAGTAAGACGAGGTCAAAAAATTAAATACACAAAAATGTTGTATTATGATTATGTTTGTGGTAATATTTAAATGTTTACTAGAACAAATTAAATGTATGATAATCACATATTTATGAACTTATTTACTTATATGTTTTATGGTTTAATGATATTATTTGTTGATCAAAATAAAAGTATATTTTATCATTGATCTTTTACCCGTTTCGTTGTCCGCTATTTTTAATGGGTATGATCGGATATGGATAAGACCATCGGTTATACCTGACCCCGCTGGCAGCGGGTAGGGGTTGGGTTCATCGGGTTGGATTGGGAACACCATCATGGTGTCATCGGATAGAAGAAGCGGGTAGGGTGTCGCTGTTGCTGATGCGGCGGTGAGTAATGAAAGGGAAGTTGGGGATTATAACGGATGGCCTAACAGTTTTTTAAGATGAATAATTACCTGGTCCGTTACATTTTATTTTAAATGGATTGGATAACAAAATAACTCATGCCCTACCCATTGTCAGCCCTAGTCGCCCAAGGATTACTCGGTGCACATACGAAAACACACGATCGATCACCAAAAAAAAAGTGCCAAGAAATCTAACCTTCAAGTGGGACAATCCCTCTTTCCATGAGAACTTTTGCCTGATAAAACCCCATGAATCCACATGCAGCCATTGTCCAAAAAAGGATGATGGGAACTCCGAGCTTCTCAGCAGCCAAAGGGGTTCTCGCAAAAGTCATAAACCCATCGGAGATAATGCTGGTCACCGGAGTTTCAACTCCGGCCACCAATTCAAGAAACGAACCCAAGAAATTGGTCGTCAAATATCCGACGACCTGCCATAGGGTGTCAATGGGTTCTTGAGCATCACCACCACCATCGGAATTAGTAGAAGGGAGACCGTCGGGAACTGATCGGAACTGAAACCTAGGAGCACGGTGAAGGCGGTGGGCGGCGGCGGAGCCAAGGAGGCGCGTGTGGTTGGAGTGGGTGTTGATGAAGGTTATATGGAGGCCATGGTGGTGGAGGAGGGTGGCCAACTTTAGCATACACTTGATATGGCTTTGTGCTGGAAGCGGTATGAGTACCACATGAGGTTTCATCTCATCCATCCCTATTCTCTGATCTCTTTGTGTTCTTGGTTCAAACCAAGTAATATTTATATAGAGGTGGTTTATTCGTGAAAACGATGTCAATTTAAGAAAATGCGAGAACGATTCTCAGTCATACATATTTTCAGTTACGATGGATGCGATCACGGATGATTGACGCGATTCATTGAGGGTGGAGATGATTAATGGAAGGTGACCCGATCAAAGTCGCATTTATTGACTGGATGAGTGGTTGTGAATCGTCATTGGGTTTTCTTAAAAAGTTATATGTTTCTCGTATGAACCATTCTCAATTTATATATCCTTTTAGTTTCGTATTCATATTCAACAAATATACTATACTACACGTGACATATTCAGTTTGAATTATATAATATTACTGAAACTGAACATTATGCATTATTTAAGGTGAATAATATAGCATTCAGACGACTAATACTGAATGCTATGTTATTTGGTCTGAATGTTATATTATTTACCATGAATAATACATAATATTCATTATAATTAGTCTTGTATTATTTAGATCAAATAGGACACTTATTACTCTCTTGACTATCGTCAAGCTCACAATTTATTTTAGCCATTACTTTAGCAATGCTTAAACTTGAACCTAATCATTGCATTCAACAGTTTATTGATAGATTAGATATTTAACAAGATGTTTTAAAATCAAATAAAAAATTGGGCCAAGCTTATTAAAATCATCTATAATGTTGAGGTTTTTCACAAAGGTTTTTTCCTACGTATTATCTTTATCTAAAAAATATTAAAATTTTTAGATTCTTTTATAATGTGAAAAATCTCATCTAAGGTTTTTAATAGTTTTTTAAAAATACTTTTCAAGATTTCTTGAGTTTAATTTGATATCATTTATATTTTTATCTATAAAAATAAATTTATTAAAATTCAGGCAAACACACCAAAGGAGTGTTAGCTAGTGGTAAGGCTTGGGCACTACATAGTGGTGAACCTGAGTTCGAGCCCTGGGGGACGCATTCGGGAGGTACGGGGCTTCAACCCGGGCTGTATGCTTTAGCAGTCGGGCTTCGGCCCAAATTGCCGAGGATTAGTCTGGGCCCAATGTGGTCTGGGATACCTCTTCCAAAAAAAAATTCAGGCAAACACGTAGTTATCTATATCGAGAAAATATTATTGATTTAATTATATTTATTTTACGTTACTTTTTAAATATTTTAAACAATACATATTTGATAATACTAAAAAGACAAAAAAACTATAAAAGTTATATAAAATCTGATAAAAATTAAAAATAATAGTTTAAAAGTATGTATACTAAGAAGTAAAAATCAGACCTTTATAAACTGTATAAAAACATAAAATCTGAGATATTCTTTTAAATATATAGAAAACATAAATACTTTAAATTATTAATTTGAAACATTAAATAAAGTTACCTTTAAAAATTTTATTTGTTAATAAATTTACCTTATATATATAATAGTAAATGAAAATGATAATAGCATTGACATCACATAAAAGTGTCTTATTTTCTTGTTATCATGCGAACTAAAAACAATACCAAACATATCTAAAATAATGGTTTGCGTCCGTTGATGCTTCATACGGTTTTTGATTATGTGTGTTATATTTCGATGTCCAAACGCTTTTGTCTGTCAACTTCTTGTCGGTGTTTTTAGAATTTTAGAAAACTTTTTGTCGGTTTTTCAAATGTTAAAAAATAGTGTCGTTTTAATCTGTTTCTAATATATGGAATCCACAAAAGAGGTTCTTATAAAAACTACAATGATGAATCTTTATATAAGTTCTTAATTTAATAAGTTGTAATTGATCTAATAAAAAAGTACAAACACAGTTAACAAAATATTATTAATAAGAAAAATATTACATTCTGGACGAGATGTAAAAAGGGACCATCGATAAATACGAAAGCAAATATTTAATATATCATTTTCATCATAAGAAATAATATTGAATTCAAGAAATACTAGCGATTAATATAAAACTGTTTTTCAAGTATTCCCATATATATGAAAAAATCAATCCATAATTATTTTTAACTTAATATAATTTACCATAGCATATATTATTTTATAGCACGTTAAAAAAATTCCAATGATATACCTTTAATTCGTAGATTGACATTATTTGATGTCACAATTGAATTGACTATCCAAAATAACACTCTATAATTCTATATAAGACTGTGTTTGGCAAAAATATGCTAGCTTATAAGCTAGTACATGTTTGGATGGACCATAAGCTACTTATTAAAATGCTAGTTGAAGTAGTGTTTTAAGAATTTTTTGTAGTTTTTTTCAATTATACCCTTATTAAATTAATTATTATATTCCAAGATGTACATTTTGATCATTTTACACACTCATAAGCTGGTTTTTGTCAAACATAATTTATTCATAAACTAAGCATATAAGCTACTAGCTAGCTTATTAGTCAACAACTAGCTTATCAGCTAGTTTGCTAAACGCAACCTAAATCAATATAAATAAATTGGTTCTTATCTCATAACAAATTAATGTTTTCAACAACCGTTTTAAACTTTAAGTTCAAGACAAACGTTTTATAGAATCATCAGTTATAGAAAAAAACAAACTTATGTTGGTTATGAATTACGATCTCATTCTTGTTTTAGATATAATAGTGTACTTAACATTATTTATGCACTTAATATTTGGTAAACGGAATCAATAATGTATGAAAACGATGATAATTTTAAAATCTTAATATAATATAAGTTTAGACCGTCTAATATGGTTGATATTTTTTTTTAAATGTACGGGTTTTCTTTGTTAATAATAAAAAATCTAAAGAGTAAGTAGAAGAGTCATTGAGAGGTAAATGAAGAAGAATATATCAAGGTTCTTAGTGAAACAATCAGTAATATTATGAAATAAACAACCAATTAACATTTTATATATTTTATATTTCAATGTAATTATATATGTTTGGACCCTTAATATAAATAGAAGTTTTAAGGTCGTAGTAGATACTAATAAATTTTGTATCGTTTTTTAATTATCTACCAACATTTTTGGCTATTTCAAAGACTAGAATTTTTGGGCCTTATTTCTTTTGGCCCTTGACGACCCTCCCTCCCAAGAACGACACTGATTATATTTAACTAATAATTAAAACAAACCGTTTTCAATACATCAGTAAGTTTATCCATCTCCGACGAAGACGAACCACCGTGACGGGTGGCGGTTTCCGCCATTTTCTTCCACTCCATCGCTTTCTTCCTCATCTTCCCACCCTCTTCTCCCGCCATTAACACCCTCACAACCTTTTCCACTTCGTCTCTCTTCACACTCCTCCCGATCTCGATCCCCACCCCCCATTCCTTACACATTTGCCGGCAATTCGTGCCTTGATCGCCTAAAAACGGCCAACACGCCATCGGAACCCCGCTCGACAAGCTCTCGATCACCGAACCCCACCCGCCATGAGTCAAGAACCCACCAACGGACCGGTGGTTCAACACCTCCTCCTGTGAGCACCACCTCCCCACAAACCCTTTCCGTTTTATCGCGATCTCGAGTTCTTGAGGCAAAACTGCGGGTTCCCCATTGACTAAATCGGTCCGTACGATCCAAAGAAACTCGTGGTCGCTGTTAACGAGCCCCCAACCAAACTCGAGGAGATCTTGTAAGCTCATTACGGCTAGGCTTCCGAAGTTGACGTAAATCACCGTGTTGGGTTGTTTTGACTCGAGCCAGTTGAGGCATTCGGGTTCTTCGGTTCGTAAACTGTAGCCATTGAAGCTCAAGTTGTCGGTTTGGTTTTCGGTTATTTGGTTAAGAAGAAGTTGCAATGGGCCGATGGTGTAGAGATTTGGGAACATGGATTTAAGTTCTTTAATTAGATCGGATTCGAGTTCAACGAAAGTATGGATGATCATATGCGAAACAGAATCGGCCGCCTGAGCGGTTTTGAGGAGGAACTTGAATCCGGGGATCGGTCGGTTTTGTGGCTCGGGTGAACTCGGGTAGATCCTTCAGTCGGATTCCATTCATTCCGGGAATCCAATCGATTTCTGTCTCGAGAAATCCGTTCGTCAAATAACTTTCATCTACAAATATAATCATGTTACAACAAAATCGGCTTATCAATTTCATGGCTTCTCATTTTAATCATATGTGGCTTTCTATGAGACTAAATAATTATGTGTTCTAGATAAAAGTGTTAATGTTCTTGAGCTTCCTAATTAACTTGTTCTTTTAGGCCATATTTATTTATTTTGAAATAAAACATTATATTAGTATTTTATACAATATTATTTGAAAGTTGTTTGTTTTTTTTTTTTTTTTTTTTTTTTTTTTTTTTGAAAGGCATAGCGGCACTCGAACCTTACGAACGAACTACCACGAAACACACTCACGCACGCATGCCCCTCAGGCGGTATCGGGAATCCAAATGGGCATCCCCCTAGTCCGCCTTGCCCGCAACCTAGCTTTCACTAAGTCTGTTCCCTACTTCAGTCTATGACCGATAACAGGGGCATGGCCAGCCTTTGACTGACCACTAGGGGCATGGTACTCCTCAAGGAACTCAAATGTTCTCCCCTGGGCTTGAACCTGGGTCACCCCAGATTTTACACCCAAAGGGAGAGCCACTTGAGCTACCCTTGATTTGTTATTTGAAAGTTGTTTTATAAAAACATGTGTCTTCTAACATACGTACTTGATGGACAATTTCTTAAAATTGTTATACAAAACATTTTATACAGAAAGTTTATTTTAAAATTGTCGCTACAACAAAATTCAATTTATAAGACATAAAAAATATATATATTTTTATATAAATACGTGGTAATAAGTTTATATATCGTATTGGGCATCATAACAGTTTCTTTTATGACAATTTTATACCAAAGAAAAATCGTCATATTAGCTATTTTATAGGACCATAATTAGAAAAAGTGTCATAAAAACATGTCCTATAAAAAGATGGCTTTAGAATAGCTTTTCTCAAAAGTATCCTATAAATAGCTAATATGACGTTTTATATCAATTATGTTTTTACAAAACTTGTTAAGACGCCCAAAAACTTTTGTAAACTCGTTACAACATCCTTTAAATAGGACATATAATATTTTTGTGCTATAAACTAAATTTTCTAAAAAGTCTATTAAAATATATAAAAAGTGATGGTCTCATATAAATCTAATTTTGTTGTAGTATATCACAAAAAAAAACTTGTTAGAATGTCAAAAACATACTTCGACGTCATATAAACACATGTTCACTGTAGTATGAGTATTTGAAAAGTAAGCTAACCTTTAAGAGGGACAAGTCCTTTCTCCATTAGAACTTTAATTTGATAAACCCCCATGAAGCCACAAGCAGCCACGGTCCAAAAGAGGATGATTGGGAGTCTAAGCTTCTCAGCCGCGTGAACCATATTCGTGTAAGTCATGAAACCGTCACAAACAATACAAGTGATGGGAGTTTCAAGCCCACCCACGAGATCAAGAAACGAATCAAAGAAATTGGTTTCGAGGTAGGTCCAGAGTTTGACAAAGGATTGATCGTGTTGATCGGCTTCATCGTCCGAAGTTGGATCAGGGAAACCATCGGGAACCGTTTTGAACTGAAAACCCGAAGCGCCCTCGAGCCAACCGCTAGTCCCACCAGACTTTACAAGGTGTTTGTGGTTAGATTGGGTGTTGATGAAGGTTATGTTTAGGCCTTTGTGATGTAAAAGTCTTGCTAGTTTAAGCATACACTTGATGTGGCTTTGTGCTGGATATGGTATGAACACCACATGAGGCTTCTTTTGTTTGGTTATGGCCATTGACTCCATATGTGTGTGTGTGTGTGTTTTACTATGTGATATTTTGGATATTGATTTATATATAGGATAAAATAGTAGTAGTTGGTGTGTCATTCAACATTTAATTTGGAGTAAGTTATGTTATTCGTCCATGTGGTTTGTTAAAATTTACGGATTTCATCAATGTTGCAGTTTTTGTATCTAGAGTTTGCAATTCTTTTCTATTTTTATTTACGAGCCTAATTACTAATTTAAAGTAGAGTAAACTACAATTTTGGTCCCTGTGGTTTTGCGATTTTTTTGAAAGTGGTCCCTAAGGTTTAATAACTACAGAAATGGTATCTGTGGTTTTAATTTTGCTTTGAAAATGGTCCCTGACCTCTAACCCCGTCTAAAAGCTCCGTTAGAGCCAGGGGCAGTTTCGTCCTTTCAAGCTTTATCACTCTTTTGTCTTCTCCGGTGACCCTCCGGTCACCTTCTCCGGCAATCCTCCGATCATCATCTCCGGCGAGTCTCCGGTCATCTTCTCCGACGACTTCATTTCATCTTCTCCTCCGGTTACTATGTCTTGATTCATCTAAACACATAAATATATGTATACACACACATATATATATAACATACACACAGAAGTATATATATTCACACACATACATATATAAACATACACACACAGATGTGTATATATACACATATATATAACATACACACAGATGAGTATATATATACACACACATATATTCTTCTTCTCCTAAACTCATCTCCATTTCACATCCTCTGCAAACTTCACCTTCTTTTTTTTCCTTATTATTCTTCTTCTTCTTCTTCTCATCTGCATCATAATCCAAAAACCCCATAAACAAGATCTCAATTTTGACTCAAAAAAGTCAACTCTCATCAATCGTGGGTATATATATATATATACACATCTGTGTATGTTTATATATGTATGTATGTATGTATGTATGTGTATATATACATCTGTGTTGTGTGTGTCTATTTGAGACTTGGTTCGTTTTTTGGGACGGATCACCGGAGGTTGCCGGAGAAGATGACGGGAGGGTCACCGGAGAAGTGGGTTTCATGAATTTGTGTAAAAAAGATCAAAAAATGGTGGTTTTCAAGTGGGGTTTTGAAAATTAAGATGCAAAAAATGGGTTTCTTGATTGTGTAATTAACAATAAAAGAGGATTTTCTTCTCCGGTGACCCTCCGGTCACCTTCTCCGGAAAGTTGGGTTTAGCTAAAATTACAGGCGTTGATTGTGTAATTAACAATACATATATATGTATATGTATGTGTGTGTATATGTATATTTATGTGTATGTGTGCGTGTGTAAATGAAGATGTAAACTTGCTTGGGTTTTTTGGTCGGAGTTTGGCCGGAGTTTGGCCGGTGTTCATGGGGAGGAAGGTGGATGTTTATGTTTATATATATATATATATGTGTGTATTTTATATGTTTTATAGTGTGTGTGTTGATTTTATTGAAGAAAAGGTTAACTTGATGGGTTGTTTGATCGGAGAAGATGACCGGAGATGTAAACTCCGGCCAAAAGCATGAAAGGACGAAACTGCCCCTGGCTCTAACGGAGCTTTTAGACGGGGTTAGAGGTCAGGGACCATTTTCAAAGCAAAATTAAAACCACATATACCATTTCTGTAGTTATTAAACCTTAGGGACCACTTTCAAAAAAATCGCAAAACCACAGGGACCAAAATTGTAGTTTACTCTTTAAAGTATGAGAGAGCCTAAAAGAGAAATGAACTATATATCTTAGGAACAAAAAAAAATTAAATATTTATTATAAAGACTAAAATAATAATAAATTAGAAACTATGAGGTTGAAAATTTGTAATTTCAAAATTACGGAAACAAAAATAGAAATTTTGGAAAGCATATGTACGAAAAAACAATTTACTAGTTAATTTCTTGAGTAAACTACGATTTCGTCCCTGTAGTTTGACAATTATAACTATTTTCGTCCCTGTGGTTTGAAAATTGCTTTTTTCATCCTTGTGGTTTCACTTTATTTCTAATTTCGTCCCTCCCTCTAATGTTAAAATGTCAAAAAATTCCTTTTTTGAAAATTTACATATTCAATCCTTGTGGTTTGTAAAGTCATAAATATTTATCCTTAAATTTTAAAAAATTTAAAACTTATATATTGGTTTTTTTTCTTTTTTTAGTTTTTAGTTATTTCTTTATTATATTTCTATATTATATGTTGTACACATTTTTTAAAAGGTTATATATATATATATATATACACACATATAGCATATATATGTGTATGTTTTCTTAATATTTAATTATAATTTTCTTTTTATTATTTTTTATTATATATATCTATATACATCATTATATATATGTATCCTTTTTTTAATTTAAATACTAAATATTAAAATTAGTTAATAAAAAATAAAATATCAATGATTATACGGATTAATGTGAGTAAAACGTATTTAACAAAAACAACCGGTTAACTTAAAATAAAACTAATTTTTTTCATGACTAATATTAAACTTTTCAAATGATTATTTTTAAATAAGTAAAAACTAATAGTTGTATTTATTTTAAATTATCAGATTTTAAAATTAATAGTTTCGGTCCCACATGCTTTAAAATAAAACTATTAGTTTTTACTTATTTTAAATTAACATATGAAGAAGTTTAATATTACTCGTGAGAAAAATAGTTTGATTTTATACCATTCTGTTGTTTTTGTTAAATACGTTTTATCCACACTAATCCGTATACTCATTTATACTTTAATTTTTATTAATTAATTTTAATACTTAATATTTAAGTTAAAAAAAGGATACATATATATAATGTTGTGTATATATATAGTATAGGTATATAATAAAGACTAATAAAAAAGAAAAAAAATAATTTAAATTAAGAAAACACACATATATAGCATATATATGTGTATATATATAGTCTTTTAAATAATGTGTATAATATATAATATAGAAATATAATAAAGAAATAATTAAAAACTAAAAAAAAATCAATATATAAGTTTTAAAATTTTTGAAATTTAAGGATAAATATTTATGACTTTACAAACTACAAGGATTGAATATGTAACTTTTCAAAAAAATTTTTTTTGACATTTTAACACCTTTTGTTAGTATAGTTAGAGGTAGAGACGAAAATAGAAATAAAGTGAAACCACAAGGACGAAAAAAGCAATTTTTAAACCACAAGGACGAAAATAGTTATAATCATCAAACCACAGGGACGAAAATCGTAGTTTACTCTAATTTCTTTGAACTTGTTTGCTACGTAAGGCTACCTAGCTATTTCTATAAGAATAAAAATAGATAAATACTTGGACTTGTTAGAGTAAGAAAGTAATGTTAAGGAAATATTTTATAGAGTTAAGTTCACATGAGATCAAGACACATAAATTTGACAACAAAATATCATGAAGGTAAAAAGCATTCGAACATTCATACTGAAAAAACTTACAAAGTAAAATATCATGAAGGTAAAAAACATTTTCGTCGATTTTATGGAAATTAACATGGTTAACATGAACACAGAAGTCCAAAAAAACCAACAAACTATTTCATTTTGAATGGTTAAGTCCCTAAACAATTTTTTTGAACAAAAAAGCCATTAAACTTTCTCATTTTGAATGATTAAGGCTATGTTTGGCAAGCGTAGCTTATAAGCTAGCTGGTAGCTGATAAGCTAGCGGATAGCTGATAAGCTAGCTGTTGATTGATAAGCTTGCTAGTAGCTGATAAGCTAGCTGTTGAACAAATTATATTTGACAAAAACTAGCTTATGAGTATGTAAAATGACCAAAAAGGGTATATTTGAATTTAATAATTAATATTAATAAGGGTATAATTGGAAAAAGCTACAATAAGCTCCTCATAAGCTACTCAAAGTAGCGTTTCAAAAAGCTAGCTTATAAGCTAGCTTCCTGGTACATGTTTGGATGGACTAGCTTATAAGCTAGCTTATCAGTAGCTTATAAGCTAGCTTATGCTTGCCAAACAAAGCCTAAGTCACTAAACTATTTTTTTTGAATGAAAAAACCATTAAACTTTTTTCTTTTGAATAATTAAGTTCTCGAACAACTTCTTTTCGATAAATAAACCATTAAACTTTCAAAATTTGGTTACTTACCCCCTTCTAATAAAAACAAAAAAATTAAATGTAACCAACTATGAAAGTTTTAAAGATAAAATATAACAATGTTAGTTTAAATTAAACAAATATAAGTAGCAAATTTTTTAAAATTCAATGATTTATTTGTTGGAAAAAATGTTTAGGGACTTAATCATTCAAAATGAAAAAGTTTAATGGCTTTTTTGTTCAAAAGAATAGTTTAGTGACTTAATCATTCAAAATAAAAAAGTTTAATGGTTTTTTTTTTCAAAAAAATTATTTAAAAACTTAACAATTCAAAATAGAATAGTTCGTTAGGTTTTTTTGGACTTTTCCCTAACAACCTGTCTTTCTTTATATATATATAAATATAAATTGTGAAAGAACGTAAAGTAAAGATCTAACTATTGAGAGGGAGAAGAAAGGAGAAGAAAGGAGAAGAAAGGAGAAGAAAGTTTTTTTGAAATACAAGTTTTGTTTGCATATGAAATAGATGGATCCATGATAATTAAGAACATGCATTGATTTAGACCTCCACACAATTAAATTATATTTATATATTTTTTGAACATTATTTTGTCTGTTACGTCCAATTTCATTTATCACATAAGTTAACTATCAGGAAAAGGTTCAATAATGATATTATTTTACGATAACTTAAGAACATTCAACGAGAAAGAAAAAACATCTTATATAAAAAAGAATGAGAGGAAATATATACTTTGTCAAATAAAATATTAATTTAATATTAAAATAACTATTTAGCGGTTGCTGAATGGTTTAATGTTGGATGATTAAGTGGTCGGAATGATTAAGAGGCTCTTAAGACATGGTGCAAAATGAAATATAGTGGTTCGGTAACTGTTGAGCATGAAATCAGGACTCTGAATGGTTAATAGATGTCCATGATACTAAATCATTCAGAGGTTTTGGAACCATTAAGAGGCAGTTCATTTTTTTACCAAACAGGATTCATCCCTTAACGATTCAGAAATTACCTCTTAATGGAACTGTTAAGAGGTAAACAAACAGCACCTAATCGACTTATGTTCTAGGTACGTCCACTTTTTATAACACTGTATTTTACTTGTTTTATGATGGTCGTCTGATCAATACGGATGCAAACCATTTATTTATTCATGCAAAACGTTTGAAAAATGAGAATTTAATTTATTGAAAACATGTTGATTTCGTCAACAAGTTTTCTGACACTTTGCACAGACGAACCATCGGGACCCGTGGCGGTTTCCGCCATTTTCTTCCACTTGATCGCTTTCGTCCTCATCCTCCGACCCTCGTCCCCAGCCATCAACGCCCTCACAACCTTCTCCACTTCATCTCTCTTCACACTCCTCCCAATCTCCATCCCCACCTCCCAATCCTTACACATTTGTCGACAATTCATCGGCTGGTCGCCGGTGAATGGCCAACACACCATTGGAACCCCGCTCGACAAGCTCTCGATCACGGATCCCCACCCACCGTGAGTCAAAAACCCACCAATCGCACGGTGGTTCAAAACCTCCTCTTGCAAACACCAACTAGTTATAAACCCCCTTTCTTTAACCACTTCCTCCAACTCCGCCGGCAAAACTGCCGACTTCCCGTCAACCAAATCGCTCCGAATTATCCATAGAAAATAATGCTCGCTGTTAACGAGACCCCAGCCGAATTCAAGAAGATCTTGTGAAGACATTACGGCTAGACTTCCAAAGTTGACATAAACCACCGAGTTGGGTTCCTTCGACTCAGCCACTTGATGCACTCGGATTCTTCCGTCATAAACTGTAGCCGTTGAGGTTCGAGTTCTTGGGTTCGGTTTCCATTTCCGGTGTTATTTGATTCAAAAGCAATTGTAAAGGTCCGAACGGTGTAGACGTTAGGAAACATGGATTTGAGCTCTTTGATGAGACTGCTCTCTAATTCATCGAAAGTGTGGATAATCATATGTGAATGTTTGTCAGCTTCTTTTGCAGTTTCCACCATGGTTGAAAAGACTGATTTTCTAGGTGTATGCCCAAGACGTGTTCCGATAGATCCTTTAATCGGATTTCTTTCATTCCGGGGATATCGATCATGGTGTCAAGATACCCGTTTGTCAAATAACTTTTATCTGCAGAAATGATTATATGATAGATTAATTAAAACATTTTTGATATTGTAGGAAATATTATATGATACATTAGTTAATTATACATGATATTGTTTGTATAATATTTACATTTTTTTAATAAATGTCATATTACACTTTTTTTTTATAAAAGTGTTCCATTAACACGTCTTTAAATAACCAGCTCCTTTAAATAGTCAAAGTTGATACTTTTTTTGTATTTTTGTGTTGGATTCGTTAAAACACAAATTTTAAGAGATTTGTATGATTATGATGTGCTAAATGGAAAGAGAATGGGCATGAGGCAAGGAGTGGGATCTTGGGCACCATGTCCAATTTCGATAAATTAAGGGTTGTCTTGATTATTTTCCTTAAATCCTGAATGGATAAAGTTAGTCTATATACGTGAACTAATCTATTTATATAGATTTTGTTTAGTGGTGTGTTTTTATTTTATTTTATTGAAATAGAGATTTTTTGAAAAAGCCCAGTACTTTCTATATTATTAAGCCATCACCAAACAATCATATATGACTGAACAATTAATTATGTTCGTAATTGGTTAGCTGCTTATTGAGCTTAATGAGACTTATAGCTTATTCAACCAGGCCTACATAATACTATTTAACGGTGGCTTAATGATATAGATAAACATATTCCTTCCATCGCGGAAACTCTCCCAAACAACCCTAAGTCTCATTAAGCTTGTTAAGCTCCGCTTTAAAATAAAGGACTAGAAATCAAACCTTCAATTGGGACGATCCCTCTTTCCAACAGAACTTTTGCTTGATAAAACCCCATGAATCCACACTGCAGCCATCGTCCAAAACAGTATGATCGGAACCCCGAGCTTCTCAGCAGCCAAAGGGGTTCTTGCAAAAGTCATGAACGCATCGGAGATAATACAGGTGCCGGAGTTTCAACTCCGGCCACCACTTCAAGAAACGAATCCAAGAAATGGGTCCTAAGATATCCAGAGACCTGATGTAGGGTTTGGCATGGCTCTTGACCATCAGGATTAGTAGAATTAGGGAGGCCATCGGGAACCGATCGGAATTGGAACCGAGGAGAGCCGTGAAGACGGTGGGCTGCAGCGGAGCTAAGGAGGCTGGTGTGGTTAGTATGGGTGTTGATGAAGGTTATTGGAGGCATGGTGGTGGAGGAGGGTGGCCAGCTTTAGCATACATTTGATATGGCTTTGTGCTGGAAATGGTATGAATACCACATGAGCCTTTTTCTCATCCATCTCATCTCTTTGTGTTTTTGGGTTCAAACCAAGTAATATTATTTAATTTCTTTTAATTTCTTATTACATTTTGATGGTACACGTAACATTTCGGTGATCACATGGTATCCACCAGTGGACCGTTGAGCAAGCCACATAGTGGTACCCTTAATTGGGTTGGGTCGTGGTCGACGGGGATTATAGGGTCCCTTGTGAACCCGTATACCCCAGAAACATGTGTGCATGTGTTAGCTTGCCGTTAAATAAAAAATAATAATACTTTTCTGTCTTTTGATAAAAGTGTTCATTTTTAAAAAGTTAACAAATAGTTACCAAAATTATTTTGTTGGTAATTGTTGGTTTTCGGGCTAATTTACTTGTATCAACTAATTCACTAACGATGATGAATGTCATTGACTTAGTAGCACCTACACTTAAAGTGAGATAGATGAAAGTTTTCACTACATCCTACAAAACTTAATGGCGTTCAACGGTTTATTGATTAGCTATTTAACAAGATGTAAAAAAATAGAGCCAAAATTTTTAAGCATTTTAGGCTTTCACAGATTTTTCCTTATATATTATCGTTACTTCAACAACTTAAAAACCTTTATATAGTTTCACAATGTGAAAAATCTCACCTAAGCTTCTTAGTCACGTAAACCATATTTGTGCAGGTCATAAAACCGTCACAAACAATACTTATAGTGATAAAAATTTCAACCCCCCCCCCTCCCTTTCCTTTTGTCGGTTCTTTTATCTTATTTCTTTTTAAAAACTTAATAAATCTGAAATTAAAAACGAAAACTAAAAATAATACAAAAGAGATCTGAAACCTAAATAATGCGATGACATCTTTCTTTACACCATCCGCAGCCAGGGGATCCCTCGATGGCTTCGGCTTGCCATCGGGTTCATTGGGTTCTTCGGGTACACCGCCGTGGGTGTTTCGGGTACGGCAAGATCGGTGTGGAGAAACCGATTGTTTAGACAACCCACCCCAACCCCTTTCTCTCTCTTGTTTCTCTCTATCTCTCTCTTCTTCTTTTCTTTTTTTTAATTAATTATTTAGATTGAGTTGATTGGGTAAACCATTGTGGATTGATTGGGTTGGTTTTGGTAAGATAGTAGAAAAGTTGATGTACGTGGTGTGGCAATTTATTGATTGGGTTGAGAGTCTACGGATAAGGATGGTTTTAGACCGGCTTTTCTACACTATCAACCAAGAACGAAGAAGTGACCCGTGGTGTTACCACAGTGACCCGTGGTGTTACCATATGGCGTATGCACCATGCACTCATCATAGGCCACCCCAACTTAATTTTTGTTTTTTTTTTAAATAAATTGTAAAGAAAGTAAGGTAAAATTCATAGATAGACGGAGAAAACAAAGAAGAAATTGGAATACAGCTTTTTGGTTACATATAGAATAGATGGATCCATGAAAACCAAGAACATACATTGATTTAGACCTCCACCCACGTATATATATAGGTGTGGAATTCAAATGTGAAACCAAAACTTGTTGGTAATGTGAACTCAGGACAACCGTAAATCAACACGTGTAGGTTGACTATGCGCAAACTCAATCTAAATTTGACTGATGTCTATGAGGCGATTTAGGAGGGCATTGAATTAAAGAGGGGGACCACACTCAAAGTCGCCACGTGTCGCGCTCTCGGCTGTCCTCACGTTCACAACCAAAAAGTGGTTCACATTTGAACTTTCCTCTCTCTCTCTCTCTCTATATATATGTATATATATATATATATATAGAGGGAAGTTAGGGAAGTTCATTCGTACACCCCAAAAAACGTGTAAACCATGTAAACTCATGGTTGCATACGTAAATCAATGAAAAATCTTTTGTAGAATTGTTTAATATGATGAAAATGGTTCATATACTAAATTTTTTGATAAAATTATTTCATATGAAGATGTTTATTTACGTAGAAATGAAAAAGTTTCACAAAAACGAGAAAAAAGTTTCATTTGAATAAAACCACAAAATATGAAACAATTTTATCAAAATTTGATGTTTATGAAATATTTTCATCATATTAAACAACTTCATGGATCAATTTTATTGATTTAATCTATGCAACCATGAGTTTACACGATTTACATGTTTTTTTGGGTTTACAAATTAACTTCCCTCAGAAGTTATATATATATATATATAAATATATATTGAAGTATAATTCGTGGTTACATCTAATTTCATCTATCACGTTAACTAAATCATAACGAAAAGGTTCAATCGAAAATGATATCATTTATTAAGAAATTCAGAATAATTTAGGATGTATTTGGTTGTGCAAAACTATTTTATTTTCTCGGAAAATCTTTTCAGAAAAATAAAGTTAAGTTTTTATTTTCAGTTTTTAATAAAAGTTTTAGAAAATAAGTTTGATTGAAATGATAAAGTTTTCATTTATCCATTTTAGGAATTTAAAAATATTGAAAAACCACTAAAATCAATTTAATAGAGAATTTTTATTTCTTTGGAAGTTTTTTGAAAACAAAATGAATCAAAAGTTTTTGCTAAAAAGTAAATTACGAGTTTTCGTCCATATGATTTGTTAAAAATTTCTATTTTCGTCCTGATCTTCATTTATTACACTCTTAGTTATTATGATTTGCCTTTTTTTTTTTTTTTTTTTTGTCCTTGATTCTAAAAGCAGCTAATTGATATCTTAAAATTGAGGGCCATGATGGTCTTTTCATCGTCTGTTTTTACTTTTCATTTAAAATCAAACAAATATATTATTTATTACTACTATTATTATTCTCTCTCTCCTCCTCCCCTTCCTTCCTTCTTGTTAACTGGGTTTTTTTATTTTATTTCATTGCTTCTTTAGCCATGGAAGCTACAAACCCAAAGCAAGCTGCTTAAAATCAAAAACCTTTTTTTAAGGAGAAATCACATGTTGATTTCTCTAGTTAAGAACCACCTCTTTTTGTTAATTGGGTTTTCTAGTTTCATTGCTTTTTTTACCATTTAAAATCCACCTTGTTCTTGTTTTTTTTGAACGGCATTTTAACTCACACACACGTTACAGGGGTATTCGGATCCAAACGGGCACCGACTAATCCCCGCGCCCATGAGCCGACCCGAAGTCCAACCCATGGACTCGCCCCTGAACCAACCCGAAGACTGGTCAAGAGCTGGATACCGCAGAAGAGGTCTATAAGGCCTTTGACCTTTTTTGTACCGAGCGGGGCTCGAACCCACGCCAACCTATCTATCTTTTAAGGCAAGCGCAAGGACGTTACCTACCACCTTGTTCTTGTTAACTGGGTTTTCTTGTTAAGAAGAAAGTTTTCACGAAAGCGTCCAGTTAACAAGAAAGCTTTCACGAAAGCCAAGTTCCCTCTTTTTCGTTTTATAGAGGAGTGGAAGATACGAAACCAAAGAAAGAAAATGCTATCTGTATGTATGTTATGTATATGTATATATATGTGTGCATTTACACATACAAATAAATGCTCTGTGAATATACATATATATATATAGAGGGAGGATCATACAAGAACACACATTTGCAAGAATGAAGGAACCAAGGAAATCACATGTGATTTTGTACTAAATCACATGTGATTCCCCTTTGGCGAGTGTAGTACACGCTCCCGACAAGGCGAGTGGGTCGTGCGAGTGGGCGAGCTTTAGTAGGAAATCACATGTGATTTCCTTGGTTCCTCCATTCTTGCAAATTTGTTTGGTTCTTGTTTGACCCTACTTCTATATAGATATATATGGGAAGGTTCAAACGAGAATGGCATCAATTTAAAAGAATACGAGAATGAATCTCAGCCAATCATCTCAGGCCAATCATCTCAGGCCAATCATATATGAGAATGACTTTTGTGTACAAAATCATATATGATTCATATAGTAAATCATATAGAAAATCACATGTGATTAATAACGTGCGCGACTTGCCCCGCGACCAGAGGTCGCGTGTGTCTTTTTTTTGTGTACAAAATCATATATGATTAACAAAGGAAAAGTTCAGGTACAAAAAACATGTACAAAATCATATATGATTCATATAGTAAATCACATGTGATTAACAACGTGCGCGACTTGCCCCGCGACCAGAGGTCGCACGTGTCCTTTTTTTCAATCAAAACTAGAATTAAATGGCTGAGATTGCTTTTCGTATTCTCTTAAAAAGATGTCATTCTCGTTTGAACCGGTTTTTGTATATATATATATATTATATATAGGGGTGGGTTCAAATGTGAACCACTTTTTGGTTGTGAACGTGAGGACGGCCGAGAGCGCGACACGTGGCGGATGACTAGGCGCCACGTTAGATCTACGGCGGATGACTAGGCGCGATTCATGGGAGGGCATTGAATTAAAGAGGGGGACCACACTCAAAGCCGCCACGTGTCGCGCTCTCGGTTGTCCTCACGTTCACAACAAAAAAGTGGTTCACATTTGAACTTTCCTCTATATATATACGTGTGTGTGTGTGTTTTTGTGTGTAAGAGGAAGGTGATGGATCATGGATGAGGGTGGGTCATTTAGAAAAAGACAAAAGGCATTGATAATATAAAGCTGAAAAAGGAGAAAAAATGTAAAAAGACCATAATGTCCCTAACATAATTGATATTAATCAATAGCAAATAGCTTAAGGGACTAAAAGGAAGTAAAACGTAAACCACAGTGACTATCATTGTAACAAATAAAAATCAGGGACGAAAACCGAAATTTTCAATAAACCATAGGGACGAAAATCGTAATTTACTCTTTTGCTAAAATTTCATTTTCCTTGAAAAAAATTTCCTAAGAAATTAAAAAAATTTCAACAACAAAAGGCACAGTTGATATTGGTAAATTAATGTAGGAATGATTCATTATAATTTACGTTTTGTTGTTTCTCTTCGTAAATAGATACCCTATAAAGGAACAATATCACATAAAAGTACAATGTCACATAGAGATAGAATGACGAAAATATATATTTGTCAAATAAAATTTTAATAAATGATAGTTAACCATTTCTTTTGTTCTATAGGTTTTCATGCAAAAGGTTTGAAAAATGAGAATTTAATTTGTTGAAAACATGTTGATTTCGTGAACAAGTTTTCTGACACTCTGTACAGACGAGCCGTCGGGACCCGCGGCAGTTTCTGCCATTTTCTTCCACTTGATTGCTTTCGTCCTCATCCTCCGACCCTCGTCTCCGGCCATCAACGCCCTCACAACCTTCTCCACTTCCTCTCTCTTCACACTCCTCCCGATCTCCATCCCCACCTCCCAATCCTTACACATTTGTCGGCAATTCATCCGTTGGTCGCCGGTAAACGGCCAACATACCATCGGAACCCCGCTTGACAAGCTCTCGATCACTGACCCCCATCCACCGTGAGTTAAAAACCCGCCAACCGCACGGTGGCTCAAAACCTCTTCTTGTGAACACCAACTAGCAATAAACCCTCTCTCGTTAACCACTTCCTCCAATTCTGCCGGAAAAACCGCCGGCTTCCCATCAACCAAATCGCTCCGAATTATCCACAGAAAAAAATGGCCACTGTTAACAAGACCCCAACCGAATTCAAGAAGATCTTGTAAACACATCACAGCTAGACTTCCAAAGTTGACGTAAACCACTGAGTTGGGTTCTTTCGACTCGAGCCATTTGATGCACTCGGGTTCTTCCGTCCATAAACTATAGCCGTTGAGGTTCGAGTTCTTGGGTTCGGTTTCCGGTATTATCTGATTCAAAAGCAATTGTAATGGTCCGACGGTGTAGACGTTAGGAAACATGGATTTTAGCTCTTCGATGAGACCACTTTCTAATACATCAAATGTGTGGATAATAACATGTGAATGTTTATCAGCTTCTTTTGCAGTTTCCACCACGAATGAAAAGACTGATTTTCTAGGGTGTATACCCAAGACGTGTTCCGGTAGATCCTTTAATCGGATTTCTTTCATTCCGGCAATATCGACCATGGTGTCAAGGTATCCATTTGTCAAATGACTTTCATCTACAAAAAATTTAACACAAGATAGATTAATTAATTAAAACAACACAACAAAGTTGTTGTTTACGAACAATGCTTATTTAAAGAAACACAAGAATCAAAGAAATAATATATGATTATATATAATTTAGTTGGTTCTTCATCAAGAATAACAATATACATTTTTTTAATAAAATGTCATATTACATTATTTTGATAAAAGTGTTCCATCAACACATATTTAAAAGTGTTCCATTTACACGTCTTTAAATAATCAACTCCTTTAAATGGTCAAACTAAGTTGATACCCGTTGATTTGCATGAGTATGATGTCCTAAATGGTAGATAGAATGGTATAGGAGGCAAAGGGGAGTGGGTTCTTGGGCACCACCGCCAATTTCCCTGATTAAGGGGCTGTTTGATTATTTTCCTTAAATCCCTTAACGGGTAAAGTTAGTCTATGTGAACTAATCTGTTTGCATAGATTTTGTTTGGTAGCATGTTTTTTTTTTAATTGGATAGACATGTTTGAAAAAGCTCACTTTCTATATTATTAAGCCACTATCAAACAAATAAATTATATTCGTAATTAGTTAGCTACTTATTGAGCTTAATGAGACTTATAGCTTATTCAACCACGTATACATGACTATTTGACGGTGGCTTAATAATATAGAAAAACATATTCCTTCCATCGAGGAAAACTCTCCCAAACAAAAAAAAGTTGATCTAGAGTATTAATCCATACATACAGACAACTTTATCCATACAAGTCTATGAAAAACCAACCAAACGACCCTAAGTCTCATTAAGCTCGTTAAGCTGCGCATTAAAATAAAGGACTAGAAATCGAACCTTCAAGTGGGACGATCCCTCTATCGAACAGAACTTTTGCTTGATAAAACCCCATGAATCCACACGCAGCCATCGTCCAAAACAGTATGATCGGAACCCCGAGCTTCTCAGCAGCCAAAGGGGTTCTTGCAAAAGTCATGAACCCATCTGAGATAATACAGGTGGCCGGAGTTTCAACTCCGGCCACCACTTCAAGAAACGAATCCAAGAAATGGGTCGTCAGATATCCGGCGACCTGATATAGGGTTTGACTTGGCTCTTGACCATCGGGATTAGTAGAATTAGGGAGGCCATCGGGAACCGATCGGAATTGGAACCCAGGAGCACCGTGAAGACGGTGGGCTGCGGCGGAGCCAAGGAGGCGGGTGTGGTTGGAGTGGGTGTTGATGAAGGTTATATGGAGGCCATGGTGGTGGAGGAGAGTGGCCAGCTTTAGCATACATTTGATATGGCTTTGTGCTGGATATGGTATGAATACCACATGAGTCTTTTTCTCATCCATCTCTCATCTCTTTGTGTTTTTGGGTTTAAACCAAGTAATATTTATCCTTTTAGTTTCTTATTCATAAAATAAAGTAATACTTTATATATCTCTATCAAAGCAGTATGGCTAGCCCAGTTAAGGTAACGTCTCGGGGGTCAGTAGATGATATTCTTAACTATTCGGGTTAATTGGAAACCCGTGGTGAGCATGCGACGGTATCCAGATCATGGTCCTGTCACATCACTTAATTGGGTTGGGTCATGGTCGTATACCCCGGAAACGTGTGTGTGCATGTGTTAGCTTGCCGTTCAAAAAAAATAAACAATACTTTATCTGTCTTTTGATAAAAGTGTTCATTTTTTAAAAAGTTAACACATAGTTAGGTAGTTACCAAAATTTGTATTTGGTAATTATTGGTTTTCGGGCTAGTTTACTTGTATCAACTAATTCATTAACGATGATGAATGTCATTGAGTTAGCAGCGCCTACACTTAAAACGTGAGATAGATGAAAGTTTTCACTACATCCTACGACTAATTCATTACCTATGTTTTTTTTTAAACTTAATAATCAGAAATTGAAAGCGAAAACTAAAAAATAATATATATGAGATCTGAAACCTAAATAATATATATGAGCCGATGACATATTTGTTTAGGACTCGTGTTTTTTCTACACTATCAACCAAAAACGAAGAAGTGACCCATGGTGTTACCATATGGCGTATGCACCATCATTATAGGCCCACCCCAACTTAATTATTTATTTATTTTTAATAAATTGTGAAAGAAAATAAAGGAAAGATGATTCAAAGATAGGCGGAGAAAGCAAAGAAGAAATTAGAATATGAGCTTTTTGTTTACATATAAGAATAGATGGATCCATGAAAACCAAGACGAACATACATTGATTTAGACCTCCACCCAATTAAATTATATATATATAGAGAAAGAAAAGTTTTTTTTTTTGGAAGAGGTATCGCAGACCACATTGGACCCAAACTAATCCTCGGTAATTTTGGGCTGAAGCCCGACTGCTAAAGCATGCAACCCGGGGTCGTAGCCCCTATACCTCCAGAATGCGTCCCCCAGGGGTCGAACTCGGGTTCAGAAAGAAAAGTTCATATGAAAACTTAACTTTCATAGTGAACATCAGGACTATTAAAATCGTGTCACGTGATAATATTCACTCTGATATCATGCATTATTCAGAGTGAATAAAGCATGATATTCAAAGTGAATATTGTCACGTGACACGATTTTAGTGGTTCACTCTGAATAATGCATGATATTCAATGTGAATATTGCTACATGGCACGATTTTAGTGGTTCTCACGTTCACAACCAAAATTGAGCTCACATTTAAACCAAAATTGAGTTCACATTTGAACCTAACCAAAATTGAAGATTAATTTGTCGTTTAGATACAATTTCATTTATCACATTAACTAAACTATCATGAAAAGGTTCAATAAAAAAAATGATAGAACTCAAGAATATTTAAAAACAACTGTCATATATAGAGATAAATTTTTTATCTAGAATCTCGTCCTTAACGGGTGGGATTCTCCGCTTTGACAGGTAACGAGGCAAGGATGAGATTTAATCTAATACCTGAAGCAGGGTTGGGACAAGGTCAGGGATGACATTACCCATCCCTAAACGAATGTCGATTAATTTTTTTTATTTTATTTAATAATATGTATATAATATGTGTGTATGCATATACGTTTATTATTAAATAATAAATATATTTAATTTACAATATTGGTAATTGATGTAACAATGATTTATTATAATTTTTAATTTTTTTTGTTATGTTGTTTCTTTTAGTAAATGGATACCAACAAGTTCTTGAACCCATAAAAGATTAGACCATCAATTATATCCACCCACCATGTCATCGGATAGAGAAAGCGGGTAGGATGTTTGGCTTCTCAAAACCGATCGCAACCCCAAGAGCCCCCCCCCCTCCCACCTACGAACTTGGGACTTGGGTAGAGTGGGGGGTTAAAGAGGGATTTTTGGCAATTCATCGGTTGGTCGTCAGAAAATGGGCAACATGCCATCTGAACCCCGCTCGACAAGCTTTCAATCACCGACCCCCACACACAGCGTGAGTCAAAAACTCGCCAACCAAAGGGTGGCCCAAAACCTCCTCTTGAGAACACCAACCCAAAACAAACCCTCGATTTTAACCACTTCCGCCAATTCTGGCGACAAAATCGCTAGCTTGCCATCAACCAAGTTGATCCGAATTATCCACAAAAAATAACCACCGCTATTAACGAGACCCAACCGAGTTCGAGAATATCTTGTAAGCACATTATGGCTAGGCTTCCAAAGTTGACATAAACCACTGAGTTGGGTTCTTTTGACTCAAGCCACATGACGCACTCAGGTTCTTCGGTCAATAAATTGTAGCCATTGAGGTTCAAATTGTTGGTTTTGGATTCCGGTGTTACTTGATTCAGGAGCAACTATAAAGGTCTGACGGTGAAGACGTTAGGAAACATGGATTTGAGCTCTTTAATGAGATTGCTTTCTAATTCATCGAAAGTGTAGGTAATCATAAGCTAACTTATAAGCTAGCCTCATCCAAATATATACCATAATCTAGCTTATTGAAACTCAACTTGGAGTAGCTTTTTAGGAGCTTTTTGTAGTTTTTTCCAATTACACTCTTATTAATATAAATTATTTTGGTCATTACATACTCATAAACTATTATTTGCCAAATATAATTTATTTATAAGCTAGCTTATCAGCTACTAGTTGACTTATTAGTCAACAGCTTATTAGCTATCAGTTAGTTTGCCAAACACAACCCTAATATCATACTTGAAGCGGGTCGAGACGGGGATGGTATTTCGAATCTAACCCCAATTAATTTTTTTATTTTATACAATATATGTATACAATATATGTATATAGGGTCAGTTTCAAGTGAGAACTCATCTTTCATTTTGAACGTATAAGGATAGCCGATAACGCGCCATGTGGCATATTTAGACCGAATAATAGTGAATGTTGGATTATTCAGTCTGAATAATAATACATGATCATTTAGACTGAATATGCCACATGGCGCTTTCTCGGTAGTCCTCATGTTCACAAAGAAATTTGAGTTCACAGCTGAACTTTCGTCTATGTATATATTATATACACGTTTAGAGGAAAGTTCAAATGTGAACCATTTTTTGGTTGTAAATGTGAGGACAGTCGAGAGCGTGACACGTGGCGGAGACTAGTCAATAAAGGTGGCTTTGAGTGTGGTCCCTCCCCCCCCCCTTAATTCAATGTCCTTCCATGAATCGCGCCTAGTCATCCGCCGTGGACCAGACGTGGCGCCTAGTCATCCGCCACGTGTCGCGCTCTCGGTTGTCCTCACGTTCACAACTAAAAAGTGTTTACATTTAAACCCACCCTTACACGTTTATTACTAAATGATAAATATATTTAATTTTCAATATTGGTAATTAATTGGCGAAGATTGAATATTACTTTAATGGGGAGCTTAAACAGAGGTCTAAAACGGGGGAGGCGTTGCCCGCCCCATAAATGTCGACAAACTAGTTGCTAAGCCCGGGCTTCGCACCGGGTTCATGAAGAGTAGCTATCGACATTTTAACATATTTCAGTCAATATGTTATGTATGACTAAAACGTAAAATGAAATATAGAAAACTAAAAGATACAAAGTGAATAAATATTATATAGTATATAATAAATAAATAGATGAAAAAAATATTCAATATTAGACTTATTTTGATCTTTTTTCTTATAAGGTTCACCTGGGTTTGCTCAAAACTACATCCTTGGTAATTTTTACCGAGATCTAAAGCGTGCTCCCCTGGGATTAATACTCAGTGGCCCCCTGGTTGCTCACCCTGCTCATTTCGATTTTATCGACGATAAGATTATAATGCGTAGTTTGTTACCATTAAAACGTATTTTTTAACATATTTTAGATCGTATCAACGATACGATTATAATGGCGTAATTTGTTAAAATTAAAACGTATCTTTTAAAATGTTCCAACCAATATACGATATATGAGTAAACGTAAAATGAAATATAGAAAAATAAATGTATATAGTGAATAAATATTATAAGTTCAAAAGGTAATATGTAAATTTGAAAATGGGTATAGGATTCGGGCCGGTGAGAGAGTATATATAGTATATAATAAAACAACTACATCAAACAATATTCAATATTAGGCTCATTTCGATCGTATCGATGATACGAATATAATGGTGTAACTTGTTAAAATGAAAACGTATTTTTTTAACGGGTTTTTGCTAATAAACGATATATGATTAAAACGTAAAATAAAATATTGAAAAGTAAAAGATATTAAGTGAATAAACCTTATAAGTTCTAAGTTTAGGGGGCTAATATGTAAATTTGAAAATTGTTATAGAATTCGAATTGGTTGGAGCGTATATATAATATATAATAAAATAACGACGTCAAAAAATATTCAATATTAGGTTCATTTCGATCGTATCGACGATACGAATATAACGGCGTAATTTGTTAAAATTAAAACGTATTTTTCTACGTCTTTTGGCCAATACACGATATATAACTAAAACGTAAAATGAAATATTGAAAAGTAAAAGGTAAAAAGTGAATAAGTGTTATAGTTTCAGGGGCTAAAAGTGTAAAACTGGAGATGGGTGGGGGATTGAGTGACGCGCGGGTTGAGCACGGGTCATGGACCGGGTCGTAGCCGGGTTTGGGTCTAAAAATGAGAGAGGGACGGGCGGGTTGGGGTTGGGTCGAGGGTCGGTGCGGGTCGGGTCGTGTTGGGGATCCGCGTACTGTAGATTTGATCCTGATAAATGTATATATATATATATAGTAATATATACATTTGTCAAATAAGCTATTATATTAACATTTATTGATAAAGAGTCCCTTTTTGTTTTATTAAGCAAAATTCACGACTAAAAAGAATCGACTCCTAGGTCCACTTTTGTCTTAGAACATTGCGTTTATAGTTGTCGTGTGACCGAATACCGTGCAAGCCATTTATCCATAGTTCACCAAATTTATAAATCCACGCAAAACGTTCTAAAAACGATAATTTAATTTATAGAAAACTTGTTGATATCATCAACAAGTTTTCTGACACTCTGGAAAGACGAACCGCCAAGACCCGCGGTAGTTTCCGCCATTTTCTTCCACTCGATCGCTTTTATTCTCATCCTCTGACCCTCATCTCCCACCATCAACACCCTCACAACATTCTCCACTTCCTCTCTTTTCGCACTACTTCCGATCTCCATCCCCACCTCCCATTGCTTACACATTTGTCGGCAATTCATCCGTTGGTCGGCCGTAAACGGCCAACACACCATCGGAACCCCACTCGACAAGCTCTCGATCACTGATCCCCACCCACCGTGAGTCAAGAACCCACCAACCGCACGGTGGCTCAAAACCTCCTCTTGCGGACACCAACTCGCGATAAACCCTCGATTTTTAACCACTTTCTCTAATTCCGCCGGCAAAACTCCCGGCTTCCCATCAACCAAATCACTCCGAATTATCCATAGAAAATAATGCTCACTGTTAACTAGACCCCAACCTAATTCAAGAAGATCTTGTAAGCTCATTACGGCTAGACTTCCGAAGTTGACGTAAACCACCGAGTTGGGTTCTTTCGACTCGAGCCATTTGATGCACTCGGGTTCTTCCCTCCATAAACTATAGCCGTTGAGGTTCGAGTTCTTGGGTTCGGTCTCCGGCGTTATCTGATTCAGGAGCAACTGCAAAGGTCCGACGGTGTAGACGTTAGGAAACGCAGATTTGAGCTCTTTAATAAGATTGCTTTCTAATTCATCGAATGTGTGGAAAATCGCATGTGAATGTTTATCAGCTTCCTTTATGGTTTCCACCATGAATGAAAAGGCTAATTTTGCTGGGCCTATGCCCAAGATGTGTTCCGGTAGATCCTTTAATCGAATTTCTTTCATTCCAGCGATATCGATCACGGTGTCAAGGTACCTATTTGTCAAATAACTTTCATCTGCAAAAATAATACAAGATAGATTAATTAAAACGATACAACAAAATTGATGTTTACGAAAAAATCCTATTTAAAATAACATGAGAACCAACAGAATAACATCGTTTTGCATTAATTGTGAGAGAAAACCACACAAAAGACTTTGAATGTGACTTGCAAAGTTGCGTGTTACGTATATGGTTTGACTGCTTTTTGAATTCTTTTGAATATTGTTGTTTGATGTTTCCTTTATTTGATTATTGTAAAAAATATTTTTTTTGTAAGCATATTGTTATTTTCATTACATACTTTATAAAAGTGTCCTGTTAACACGTATTTTATTAATACATTTACTTTTACAAGATAAGTTTTTAACTAATGTTTTTTAAATAACTAATTATATTTTGTTTCTCAAAATTAACAATAAAAATTTTATCAGGATCCCAAAACTTTTCTTTTAGTTTTTTGTAACACCTTTCTACAGAATACTAATTGTTGATCGGGAGTAATAAATTGAAAATCCCATACTGCGATAACCGTAAAAACTTTTATCTTAAGGTATTAAAAATTTTATATGTTACATATATTTAACAACATATTATTATTTATTTCCCTCATCTAAATATTTCATTTAAAAAAGGGGTTGTTATTTGGACCCCCCTCACTGGGATCCACCTGTACACTCAGGGGGCGTTTGGTTGGGGGTATTGAGGGGTTAGGAATGAGAATGATAATGAAAACTGTTGTTTGGTTTGATATTATATATTGAAATCATTCCTGTAGATCCATTAATTTCCATTCCTGACCAAATTGGGGGGAATGAAATTTTTGTTTCTAGTTGGTTTTTTTTTCATGCATTGTTTCATCTATGGATGTTAAATAAAACATCTTTTGTATTTTCAAGTTGGAAAAACATATATTTTTTAAGATGGAACAATTTTTCATTGATTATATTGGGTTAACCAAACAGCATCAATGCAATGCTCATTCCTATTCCCATTCTCTTGCATTCCCATTTTCATTTTCATTCTCATTCCCTGAAATGAACCAAACACCCTCCTCACATCAATTACTCACACTCCCATTCAAGGGGGTCCAAATATAATTAACCTTAAAAAGTTGTTATTGGTTGAATATAATAAAAAAAAACTATTTCTCTCTCATATATGGAAATTATTTTTGGAGACTTAGATTTTTGCATTTTCGTACTTTTTTTATTTTGGAGAAAGTTTTATAAAATCTGTATTTTCTCTAAAATGAAGAAGCTGTTATCGATCCTTCGAGGAGTAGAAATCTAACCTTCAATTGGGACAATTCCTCTTTCCATGAGAACTTTAGCCTGATAATACCCCATGAATCCACTCGCAGCCATCGTCCAAAAAAGGATGATCGGAACTCCGAGCTTCTCAGCAGCCAAAGGGGTTCTGGCAAAAGTCATGAACCCATCGGAGATAATACAGGTGGCCGGAGTTTCAACTCCGGCCACCACTTCAAGAAACGAATCCAAGAAATTGGCGGTCAGATATCCGGTCATGACCTGCCATAGGGTTTCAGTTGGTTCTTGACCACCAATATCGGAATTAGCGGAAGGGAGACCATCGGGAACCGACCGGAATTGGAACCCGGGAGCGCCGCGAAGGCGGTGGGCGGCGGCGGAGGCAAGGAGGCGCGTGTGGTTGGAGTGGGTGTTGATGAAGGTTATTTGGAGGCCATGGTGGTGGAGGAGGGTGGCAAGCTTTAGCATGCACTTGATATGGCTTTGTGCTGGAAGTGGTATGAATACTACATGAGGCTTTTTCTGATCCATTTGTGATATCTCTACTTGTGTTTTTGGGTTCAATGTATTTATCCTTTTAATTTCATATTCATATTCATAAAATATACTATATAGAGAGAACGCCACGTCACATATTTTTATTTTTCAGACACAATATTACTGAGACTGAATATTGTGCATTATTCAAGGCGAATAATATAGCATTCAGATCGAATAATACCGAATGTTATATTATTCGGTCCGAATGTTATATTATTCACCAATCACCATGAATAATGCGTAATATTCAGTCTGAAGGCGGAGCCAACATTGGCCCAGTATTAGCACTGGATCACCCTAAAACTTTTAGTTTAACTATATATCTATATGGTCAGCATCTTAAGTTATACTTACTGCATCCATATTTAACCCACAAGTATCTATATGGCCAACAAGTATCTCACATATCACAAGCCCTCAACAAGTGTCCCACACTCTCACTCTCACTCTCACATATTTAACCCACCCACCCCCTCCTTCTCTCTTATATATATTGATGGAGTTATATATATTGGTTAATGAAATCCTCTACACGTTATTTAAAATAAGTCTCATTATCTGACAGCATACCTATATTTGATCTCTTTATATATAAAATATTGTTTAGAGATTATGCTCTTTAGTATTGAAAAGCAATATAATTTTATGGGATAGTTTAGTTTAGCTAACATGTTTTTAGGACATCTCAAATTAATATGTTCTAGTAGAAAATATTATATATATATATATATTCATAAAACATAATAAAGCTTATTTATTTTAGCAATTTTGCCTTAATGAGTTATAAGTTTGTTTATCTCATTAAATATATGTTTGTATATAAAAACCTTAACAAATTTTCATTATTTTTTGTCGGCATCAAGGACCACCCTTAACATAAATCCTAGCTCCGCCCCTGTATATCTACATGAGGTTTCTTTTCATTTATTGCCATTGACTCCATGTTGTTTGTTTTACTATGTGGTTTTTTGGATATTGATTTATAGGATAAAATAGTAGTAATTGGTGTGCCATTCAACATTTAATTTGGAGTAAGTTATATTTTTCGTCCCTGTGTTATGGATTTCGTCAATGTTATGGTTTTTGTATCTAAGGTTTGCAATTCATTACTGTTTTCGTTTGCGAGACTAATTACTATTTTTAAGTATAAGTGATTAAAATAAAAATGAAATGTAAATCTTACGGATAAAGAAAATAAATAAGTTTAATCATAAAGATGAAAACAATAATAATTATATTATAAGGATGAAAATTGTAAATTTGAAATCATGAAAATGAAAATAGAAATTTAAACAAATTAACCACATGGACAATAAAAATAGTTTACTCCTTAACTTCTTTGAACTTGTTTGTTATGTAGGGTTACCCAGCTACTTTTTGCAACAATAAAAAACAGATAAAAATGTGGAGTTGTTCAAGTAAGAAAGTAAGGTTAAGGGAATATTTTATGTGTGAATTATTGAAAGTTTTCATCTAAAATTTCATAAGTGGATTCATATAATTCATTTATAATGGCATTTTTATCCATTATTTCATCTTTTTTTACAACCTATAAATTTATTATAGTTTTGATAACTAGTTCATCATATGCTATTTTTAGTATGCTTTTTGTTTTTTTTACGTCTAATACTACCTTAATGGATGAACATGACAAGGACTAAAATCTTATTCGGTAAGAGTGATGACATGACCTGGTAAGAGCGATGAATGAACCGAGAGTCTTTACCCGGTAAGTGAGATCGACAACTCTTACCCGGTAATTAAAAGCGTACCGGATAAATGTTGCGTACGATATCGTTTTAAAAGACTAAAATACCAATAAGCACTTATCGGGTGAATGTTTAAGTAAACAACCCCTTAATCTTGATTTGTTTGATTGTTCTATTTTAATAAATTGTGGAAGAACGTAAAGGAAAGATTCAAAGATATAAAGGCGGGGAAGACAATTAAGAAATTGGAATATGAGTTTTGGTTGCATATGGAATAAATGGATCCATTATAATTAAGAACATTTATATTTGTACATATTTTGAAGATTATTTTGTCTCTTTCATCCAATTTCTTTTATCACTAATAAACTATTGGGAAAAGGTCAAATAACGATATTATTTTACGAGAACTGAAGAACATTCAAGGGAGAAAAAACTTCCTATACAAAAATGAGAATTTTACCCAAGATACACGTCATTTTACACTTTTTATATAAAATTTCACAGCAAAATATTGTGAAGGCTTAAAAAGGTCAAATATTCATCGTAAAAACATACTAAAAACACTATCGAGGAAAAAAATTCAAAACAAGATAAAAAAACGAAACACATTCATAGCTCAAAAAACTGTGAATGTAACAAATAAATAATTTGAACTTTCTAGCAAAAATGCAGTGAAGATAAAAAAAAATCGAACCTTCACATCAAAAAACATAATATTTACAATACTTTTACGACGAATGTTCGATTTTTTTTAACCTTCATATTGTTTTTCTGTGAAGCTAGCTTCAAGTAAAAAGTGTTGGTTTTACCGGTCTCATGGAAACAGTTTGGTTTCACCTGAACCTAAGTCATATGTATATATATATACCTCTATATAGAGAAAAATTCAAATGTAAACCACTTTTTGGTTGTAAACGTGAGGACAACCGAGAGCGCGACATGTGGCGGCTTTGAGTGTGGTCCCCCTCTTTAATTCAATGCCCTCCCATGAATCGTGTTTAGTCATCCGCTGTGGACTTGACATGGCGCCTAGTCATCCACCACGTGTCGCGTTCTCGGTTGTCCTCACGTTTACAACCAAAAAGTGGTTCACATTTGAACCCACCCCTCTATATATATGCATGTATATGTTTATTATTAAATAATAATTATATTTGATTTTCATCGGTAATTAATGTAGTAACGATTGAATATATATTATTTAAACTTTGAGATTTATTGTTTTGGTTGTTTCTTTTAGCAAACGGGTTCCGGAAGCGATGAAGAGAAAAGAGAATGAAAAGAAATATATATTTTGTCAAATAAAATATTAACTTAATATTTATTGATAAAAAGAGTCCATTTCTTTTATTAATCATTCAACACTAAAAATAATCGACTTCTAGGTCCATTTTTTTTCTTAGAACACTACGTGTTACCTCTGCAAACCATTTATCCGTTCATGCAACACGTTTGAAAAATGAGAATTTAATTTATTGAAAACATGTTGATTTCGTCAACAAGTTTTCTGACACTATGTACAGACGAACCGTGGGGACCCGCGGCGGTCTCCGCCATTTTCTTCCACTCGATTGCTTTTGTCCTCATCCTCCGACCCTCGTCTCCCGCCATCAACACTCTCACGACCTTCTCCACTTCCTCTCTCTTCACACCCCTCCCGATCTCCATGCCCACCTCCCAATCCTTACACATTTGTCGGCAATTCATCTGTTGGTCGCCACTAAACGGCCAACACACCATCGGGACCCCGCTCGACAAGCTCTCGATCACCGAACCCCACCCACCATGAGTCAAGAACCCACCAACCGAAGGGTGGTTCAAAACCTCTTCTTGCGAACACCAACTTGCGATAAACCCTTTCCGTTTGATCTCTTCCACGAATTCCGGTGGCAAAACGGCCGAACCACCGTCCACAAGATCGGACCGGATGATCCAAAGAAACTCGTGGTTGCTATTAACGAGACCCCAACCGAGTTCAAGAAGATCTTGTAAACACATTACAGCTAGACTTCCAAAGTTGACGTAAACCACCGAGTTGGGTTCTTTCGACTCGAGCCATTTGATGCACTTTGGTTCTTCCGTCCATAAACTATAGCCGTTGAGGTTCGAGTTCTTGGGTTCGGTTTCCGGTATTATTTGATTCAGGAGCAATTGCAAAGGTCCGACGGTGTAGACATTAGGAAACATGGATTCGAGCTCTTTGACGAGACTACTTTCTAATTCATCGAAAGTGTGGATAATCATATGTGAATGTTTATCAGCTTCCTTTGCGGTTTCCACCATCAACGGAAAGGCCCATTCTGTAGGGTGTATACCCAAGACGTGTTCCGGTAGATCCTTTAATCGGATTTCTTTCATTCCGACGATATCGATCATGGTGTCAAGGTACCCATTTGTCAAACAATTTTCATCTGCAAAAACGTTACAAGTTTTAGATTAATTTAAGCGAACTGTTTTATATATATAGGACCTTATTCAAAGGTGGATAAAACCTTAACATTGTGTTTTTGAATTAGGGGGTAAAGGCAAGAAAAGAAAATGATGGAAAGAAATAGGAAAAGAAATAAAAGAGTGTTGTAATAAGAAATAGGAAAACCTTAACATTGTGTTTTTCAATCAATCTAAAGAGTGTTATAATAACTTGCTTTTTTTTTAATTAATTATAGGTGTCCGAACCAGCTTGTACATATCTCAACTGATCCTAAGGCCATGGAGGATAGTGGGAAAAATCTCCAATTCCCCTTGTAGAACCGGTGACTTTTGAGGAGAACCCTCAAATGCGGTACTGTTGCAATAAGATGTGTGGACGTATTTGAGCATCTTAATAAGTTTTTGAACATTTTTTAATGTCGTAACAAGTTTTATAGAACAATTTCAAAATAATGTGCGTATTAGCTAATTTTAGAAAATGTCTTTCAAAATATCCTATAAACCCATCATTTTAGAGGACACTTGTGTTTCTAGGTAGGACACTTTTTCAAATAATGTTCTATAACACAGTTAATAGTATACTTTATGTAAAAAATGTTCTAAAATTTTTTACGACGCCCAAAGGCTTTCGATAAATTTTTTGTAACACTTTTAGATAGAACATTTTTCGTTTTGGTGCTATAAAACACTCTATTATAATGTTCATTTATTTTAGGCGCCCTGTAAACTCAATTTTATCGTAGTGACTCCAGGTGATTTATGGTCGCCGAGAGGCCACGAACTAATTAGTTGGTGCCTAAGTAGGGGTGAGCGTAATCGGGTACCCGCCTTATTTTGTTGGAGCCGTAACCAGAATTGGCGGTTCCCAGAATTGAGGAACCGAAATTGCTTACATCGGTTTTTTATATTTTGAAACCGCTCTGGAACCGCTAGGAACCAGTTCCGGTACTAGGTACCCGGTGTCAATTTTGTATTTTACATCATACATTAAAAATGTAATAGATCTATACCAACTTAAATTAATAAATATGGCACACAAAAACTATCTACTTAAATACGACAAATGGCGAAAACTAATTCGATAAAAATTACACTGTCAAATGCAAAATGGCTTAAATTAGTAAGTAATAAATACAAAAAGGTGAGACTGGATACCCAACGGTTAACAGTTTAAACAAAATGAGAACCGTAACCTGAATTGGTCTCAATCAGTTCTATATTTCCGAAACCGGAACCGAAACCGGAACCAGTCACATAGGTGACATTCTAGTTCCAAAGGCGGGTATGTACCAACTTTTGATGATCAAATTAAAAGTACTACTAGAAATGAGAAATCTAACCTTCAATTGGGACAATCCCTCTTTCCGACAGAACTTTAGCCTGATAAAACCCCATGAATCCACAAGCAGCCATTGTCCAAAAAAGGATAATCGGAACTCCGAGCTTCTCCGCAGCCAACGGGGTACCGACAAAAGTCATGAACCCATCGGAGATAATACAGGTGACCGGAGTTTCAACTCCGGTCACCAGCTCAAGAAAAGAATCCAAGAAATGGGTTCTAAGATAAACGGCCACCTGCGCTAGGGTGTCAATTGGTTCTTTACCATCGGAATTAGTGGAAAGGAGACCATCGGGAACCGATCGGAATTGGAACCCGGGCGCGCCGTGAAGGCGGTGGGCCGCGGCGGAGGTAAGGAGGCGGGTGTGGTTGGAGTGGGTGTTGATGAAGGTTATATGGAGGCCATGGTGGTGGAGGAGGGTGGCAAGCTTTAGCATGCACTTGATATGGCTTTGTGCTGGAAGTGGTATGAATACTACATGAGGCTTTTTCTCATCCATTTGTGATATCTCTTTGTGTTTTTGTGTTCAAAAGTATGTCCACAAGTGATATTTATATGTTTAAATTTCTTGCTTATAAAATAAGATACTACTTTATCAATCTTGTGATTGAAGTGTTCATTTTTAACCGGTTAACACATTTTTAGAGTTTGTTTTGAGATGGCATAATGGTATCGAACTAACGAACGACTATCACGAACACACAGATGCACGTTTTCCTGGCGATATCGGACATCCACGAGCAGCCCAATGATTAGGTTACTCCTCATGCCCTTAATTGATTCCCCTTGGGATCGAACTTGGGTAGACTAGTAACATTCTGGGTGGCTGTGGACAGGATCCCAGTCTACCCAGGTTCGGGTGACTTGGCCCACAGCCTAGGTGGTTCGATTCTTTGATTTAGTATCAGATGTGTCTCATATTTAATCGGTTAAAGTAAAAGTGTATTCAATTCTCACATTTTTATAGAAAGTGTGAAAAGTATTTTTAAATCGTTAAGGGAAAAGTCCAAAAAAACCCAACGAACTATTGCATTTTGAATGGTTAAGTCCCTAAACAATTTTTTTTAAACAAAAAAACCATTAAACTTTTTCATTTTGAATGATTAAGTCACTAAACTATTCTTTTGAATGAAAAAACCATTGAACTTTTTCATTTTGAATGATTAAGTCCCTAAACATTTTTTCCAACAAAATAAATTATTGAATTTTTAAAACTTTGCTACTTATATTTGTTTAACTTAAACTAATATTGTTATATTTTACCTTTAAAACCTTCATAGTCGGTTACATTTAATTTTTTTATTTTTATTAAAAGGGGGTAAGTAACCAATTTTTGAAAGGTTAATGGTTTATTTATCAAAAAGAAATTGTTCGAGGACTTAATCAATCAAAACGAAAAGGTTTAATGATTTTTTCATTCAAAAGAATAGTTTAGTGACTTAATCATTCAAAATGAGAAAGTTTAATGGCTTTTTTATTCAAAAAAATTGTTTAGGGACTTAACCATTCAAAATGTAATAGTTTGTTGGGTTTTTTTAGACTTTTCCCAATCGTTAATCACTTTTAATCAAATACTTTTCTATAAATTATAGTTTAAAACAAAGCTGATTTGATGCATTCCATCCTAATTTTCGTACATTTCTCACCAAACTTTATTTTAAATGGAAAATTTTCTCATCATTAAAGCAAAATGATAATTATAATAACCAAATAATAGTTTATATAAAAATATGGATCAAATGTAATAACGAATGACAACACATAAACCAAAAATGTAATTCACATTGAATTTTTCATAGAAAACAACGTAGAACTAATTGTGACTTGTGAGGTAGTCATTGGTGGCATCAATGATTTAGTTCGGACATTGTTGTCGTTTTATACGAACCTAAAACTATTTGCCACTAATTCTTGTTGCAGATGGAATCAAGAGTATTTGGTAAAAATAAGTTAACTTATAAGATAGTTTATTTAAACATATATCATAAGCTAGCTTATAAGTTAGCTTTTTAAAACGCTACTTGGAGTAGTTTTTAGAAAACTTTTTGTAGCTTTTTCCAATGTTAATATTAATTATTAAATTCAAAGATATCGTTTTTGGTAATTTTACATACTCATAAACTAGTTTTTGTCAAACATAATTTGTTCATAAGCTAGCTTATTAACTACTAGCTAGCTTATCAATTAACAGCTAGCTTATCTGCTATCAGGCCATCCTTTATGGTACCCCTCATACCCCTCCTACAGACTGCCACATCAGCTTTCCACTATCTTTACCACTACCCTACCAACTCCATACCTTTCATCCACTATGGTACCCCTCATTAATTAATTGATTAAAAAAAAGAAAAAAAAAGTAGAGAGAGATATAGAGAGAGAGAGGGGGTAGGGGGGTGGGGTGGCATGCTTTAATCAATCGGTATGTGGGCACCGATGGAGAGGGTACCGGTCACCCTACCCCTCATCCACTATGGTGTTGCCGGCAGTACATGTGGGGTATCGGCCTCCCCACCGACCCCATAGTGGATGGCCTCAGCTATCAGCTACCAGCTGGCTTATTAGCTAGTTTGCTAAACATAGCCTAAATAAATTCATTTTAAACAAGTAAAGCTTTTAGATTTCTAATTTTTTTTTCAATAACCAATAGTTTATATAATACGATTATAATAACTAGTGAAATAATGATCCAAAAGTTCTTTAAAAAAAAGAGAGCCTTATTTAAAATTGTTATGAACATTTGAATATACGGTCGGATGTTTCTTCTTCCGTTTGTTGCCATGATATGCATATTTATTTTATGAAAATTGACTGAAATGTTTAATTTGTACAATCTAATTAGTTTTGTAGTTATTGTTATTCCTTTCTTATTATATTTACGTGGATGTCACTATATGTGTGGTTTCTAAAAAAATACCAATCTAATCAATTTCCTTTATAAAAAACAGATTGCTAAAAAATGAAATTTGGATAGAAGTAAATAAAGAATGCTATAAAAACAATTTAGGGTGAAATAACAAGTTACTTTTCCAGGAAAAAAGTCTAAAAAAAATCCAACGAACTATTCCATTTTGAATGGTTAAGTCTCTAAACAATTTTTGTGAAAAAAAAAAACCATTAAACTTTCTCATTATGAATGATTAAGCCACTAAACTATTCTTTTGAATGAAAAAAACCATTAAACTTTTTTATTTTGAATGATTAAGTCCCTAAACATTTTTTTCAACAAAATAATTCATTGAAATTTTAAAAATTTGCTACTAATATTTGTTTAACCTAAACTAACATAGTTATGTTTTGCCAATAAAACCTTCATAGTCGGTTAGATTTTTTTTATTTTTTATTAAAAGGGGGTAAGTAACCAATTTTTGAAACTTTAATGCTTTATTTATCAAAAAGAAATTGTTCGAGGACTTAATCAATCAAAACGAAAAATTTAATGGTTTTCATTCAAAAGAATAGTTTAATGACTTAATCATTCAAAATGAGAAAGTTTAATGGTTTTTTTGTTCAAAAAAGTTGTTTAGGGAGTTAACCATTCAAAATAGAATAGTTTATTGGATTTTTTTTGACTTTTCCCTATTTTATATTGTGAATTCTTATAGGAGTTAAGTTCCGGTGAGACCAAGCTTTTTTGGTGAGACCGGTGAGACCAACATATTTTACTCGAAACTTCACATCAAAACATTTGTGAAGGTAAAAAAAATTGAACATTCATCGTTAAAACATACTAAAAAACACTATTGGAAAAAAAATTCCAAAAAAAGGTTAAAAAACGAAACCTTCACAGCAGTTTTTTTTGTGAAGGTTTGCATTATATATATATGTAACCTTCACAGAACTTGAGCTGTGAAGGTTACGTTTTTTAGCTTGTTTTCGATATTTTTTTGCATCGAAAGTGAATTTTAGGTCTGCGTATTCTTGTTTTATGTACATTCACGGTGTTTTTTTGTGAAGTTTCATACGTTAGGTATTGGTCTCACGCGGTCTCACGGTAACAGCTTGGTCTCACATGATCCTAAGTCTTCTTATAGCTAAGTCTGTAACCTTAGAGTTAAGTTCCGGTGAGACCAAGCTTTTTTGGTGAGACCGGTGAGACCAACATATTTTACTTGAAACTTCACATCAAAACATTTGTGAAGGTAAAAAAAATTGAACATTCATCGTTAAAACATACTAAAAAACACTATTGGGAAAAAAAATTCAAAAAAGGTTAAAAAACGAAACCTTCACAGCAGTTTTTTTTGTGAAGGTTTGCATTATTATATATATAACCTTCACAGAACTTGAGCTGTGAAGGTTACGTTTTTTAGCTTGTTTTCGATATTTTTTTGCATCGAAAGTGAATTTTAGGTCTGCGTATTCTTGTTTTATGTACATTCACGGTGTTTTTTTGTGAAGTTTCATACGTTAGGTATTGAAATTAGAAATAAGTCATATTGATTAAACTCGAATCAATTTGTTTGTTAATTTAAAGGACAAAAGTTTAAAATACTCCAATTATTTTTCAAACATGGATCTCCAAGTTTTTTCTTGTCATATATTGCAAAAAACTTTGGAAATAATCGATTGGTATTTTCAATATTCAACTTTTTTTGCTCAAATAAGTCATATTCATCCATCTTAACTAACTTTTTTACGATAGAATGTATATAAACACAGAGTTGCTAAAATAAATTTGATTCTTCATATATAAACATATTCGAAATCAAACAATAATCTAGTTTTAACTATTCAAATCTATAACCCATTCGACAGTTCCAATCTATGTTGCTTGACTAAACAAATAATTAATAAAAATATAGTGTATATGTAATATTAAAAATCTTATAATATAAAAGAACAAAAGTTTCTTAAAATGACAATGTAACATACAAAAATTATCTAAAGAAAACAAACATTTTTTCATACAAAATGTTCAATTGGTTATTCACAATCAACTCATTTAGGGGATCCCAAAAATGATAATCGACTTAAATGACAATGTAAGATACAAAATTATACTAAGAAAGATATGTATAATTGGGACCCAAACATTCTTGGGGGCCCAACAAATTTGGGTCCTATTCAAAGTCTCACATTGGTACACCCTTCGGCTTGACCCTGTGAGTCTAAGACCCCACAATAATCATTCTGAAAACGCACACCCACCAAATAGAACAGGAATCTAGTCTTACGACAACCGCGTGATTTCACGAACAAGGTTTTCGATATTCAAAGACGATGACCCGTTAAAACCGGTCGCGATTTCTGCTGATTTCTTCCACTCCATAACCTTATCCCTCATCTTCTTACCCTCTTTGCCCTCCATTAACATCCTTACAAGCCTCTCTACTTCATCTCTCTTCACATCCCCCTCAATCTCCACCCCAACCTCCCATCCCTTCACCAATTGTCGACAATTTGTCCGTTGGTCGTGCGCAACGGGTCGACACAACATCGGCACGCCCGCCGACAAGCTCTCGATCACCGAACCCCACCCACCATGGGTCAAGAACCCGCCAACCGAAGGGTGGTTTAAGACCTCTTCTTGCGAACACCAACTTCCGATAAACCCTTTTCGGTTGACCGCTTCCATGAATTCCGGTGGCAAAACGGCCGAGCCACCGTCAACAAGATCGGTTCGGATGATCCAAAGAAACGTGTGGTCGCTGTTAACAAGTCCCCAACCGAGTTCAAGAAGATCTTGTAAACACATTACTGCTAAACTTCCAAAGTTGACGTAAACCACGGAGTTGGGTTCTTTCGTATTGAGCCACTTGACACACTCAGGTTCTTCCTTCCATAAACTATAGCCGTTGAAATTTGACGGTTTGGTTTCTTTTTCGTATATCTGGTTCAGCAGGAGTTGCAAGGGACCGACCGTGTAGATCCGAGGGAAGATGGATTTCAGCTCTTTGACGAGGTCGTTTTCTAATCCGTCGAATGTGTGAATGATCATGTGGGAAACTTTAGCTGCTACCCGAGCGGCTTCAACTAGAAAGTTTAAAGAGGGATCGTCAGGTATTGTGGCTAAGATGTGTTCAGGGAGATCTCGTAAACGGAGTTCTTCCATTCCTGGAATCCAATCTATCAAGTTATCGATGTACCCGTTTGTCAAATAACTTTCATCTGCATAAACAGTTCGAGATTGATCATACGCGTGTTTAAAGGACGTTTTTCAAATTATGTCCTACAAAATATTCAACATGATGTTTTATATTAAAAACTTATTATGATGTTCAAAAGCGTCCTATAGAATTTTTGCAATAGTTTTAGATAAGACGTTTTTTTGTTTGGGAAATTCTATTAGATATGTACCCATGCGCGATGCAGAGCAAAGTATCTCAAATCTAAAGCCGAGAACCAAATAAATAATTTTGTTTTATGCTCAGCTTTATTTTCCATCACAAGATGTTAATTTTATGGTTTTATATGTTTTGAAAACGCTTATCATAATAAACAAAAGTAGATAGAGATGGAGGGTTAATTGAATAAACAACTATTATGTTACAAAATTACTAGGGACTCTATTACAAAATTTAAAGTAGAAGGAGGATCTAAATATGTTATTAAAATGAAAGTAGATATAGACAGAAGGTTAATTGACTAAAGTATCCTTACTAACATCACTTACAACAATTATTAGAGACCAAATCTATTACAAAAATTAAAGTAGAAGGTGGGTCCATATATGTTATTAAAATGAAAGTAGATAGGGATGGAAGGTCAATTGGTCAACAAAATTGAAAAATATTCGATTGATAATAGGTCTTTGAACATATACCATTTGAATGAATGTTCTCATTTGACGATTATAATAGTATAATTTGTTAAAAAATTTGCTTTAATATATCTTAGTTAATATAAGATTATATGTTAATATGATAAAAACATAAAGTGGAAAAAAATATGAATGAAATTAAATAGTTATATATAAAAGAAAAAAGTGTAATTTGAATATTAGAAAACAACTTTATTTTTAATTATAATATTGAGTGTTAGAAACTTTTAAACATATATAGCGTATTGAAATTTGTACCTCTTAAAAATCAAAATAATCCTAAGTAGAATTTTTCTGAAAGAGTACAAAATAGATAATTATGTAATATTTATACGTTTAAATAAAATCTGGATATGATACATCATTCTTGAAAAATCTAAATCTCTATATGTATTTATGATATTTTATAATATTATTAAATTAATAAATAATCTAAACTTATTTTGATATAGATATTATTTTAAAATATCTTATAAAATATAGATAAGATATAAAATACAAATGGGGTGTTAAATGATAAATCTAAAATATAGATAATCGTGTAAAAAAATAAGAATGTAAAAAGTTAAAATAAATTAGTTTGTATGTAGACTTAGGGTGCGTTTGGTTAATTTCTGGGAATGGGAATGGGAATGCAGGAGAATGGGAATAGAAATGAGGATTGCATTGATGCTGTTTGGTTAACCCAATATAATCAATGAAAAATTGGTTCATATTAAAAAAATATGTTTTGCCAACTT